>JAOPSE010000280.1:600000-947620 GCA_029449295.1 Zea luxurians
CTAGCCGAGCTCACGGTCATGAGCAGCTCAGGACTCTCTGATGTTTAAATTATGGAACTTAAATTCAATTTTGTCATTTGCATTGCATGGGTTTGTTATTAATTTTGTTCTATTACTTTACTTATGGTTTGGTATTTACTTACACTTAGTAATTGCTAATAAAATTTTGACCAACTACTTAAAAGCAATGCTCAGCTTTAACCCCTGTCATTGATTAAGCCTTACACATCACATGAACTCACACCTTTGTGAGTTTGTGTCCACTGGTTCCCCACAACTTGTTGAGCTATGATCATGTGTGAGCTCACCCTTGCTGTCTCACACCCCCCCCACAGGAGAAGATCAGGTGGTTCAGGAGGAGCCGCCTAACACTGTGGAGTTCGATCTGATCTAGGTGGCGTTTCCCAGTCGACATTGGCGCCGACGATCCTTAGTTCATTTTATCTTCATTACTTTATTTTGTAATAAGTCTTCCGCTATGTAATAAATACTCTGATGTTTTATGACATTTATCTCTATACACTCTGTTATTATATATGTTGTCTTCTTGGCGCATGTATGAGATGCAGCCGGCTTTGTTCTTTAAAACCGGGTGTTACAGAAGTGGTATCAGAGCAATGTTGACTGTAGGACGAGACCTAGATAGAAATGGACAAACCCTTACCTACTTATCTTACTCTGATTCATTCCATACTTATCTTATCTTGATCCTGTCTCACCTTTTTGCTATTCTACTCTGATCATTCTTATCTTTTCTACTCTAAGACAAGATGGATTTCACACCTTGGAATCCCTACCCATATGACATTTTTAAGAGATAGGGAACCTAAGATGAAAATAAAACTATTTTTCTCTATTTAAAAAAATATTGTCTGATTGTGCTGATGCTAAATGCCTGATTTGCTTCTTTGATTGATTGAACTATGGACATCTTAGTATGTACCACCATAAGGTATTGAATTAGCTAGGATATGTAAAATATTAATCTGCTTAGCTAAAAAGTCCCCCAAAGTAACCTGATTTGTAAATACCTGCCTTGTCTATTATCTTCTTACCATATGTATCTAACTCAGATGGTCAATACCAGGCGGGGTGGTGGAATTGACTTGCCTCCTAATCGACATACTCGGAGGATATATAGACAACCTCAGCCACAGCCTGCAGAGATGAATCCTCCCAATCCTCCACCAGGCGGAGTTGACCCACTGGTTGCTGCTCAGATGGCGGTGATGCAGCAAATGGCAGACACTATGGCTGATATGCGTGCTCAGATGCAGCAAGAACGCCAGGAGATGCGTCAGGAAAGAGAAGATATACGCCAGGAGTTGCGCCAGGAGCGAGATGAGATACGCCAGGAAAGGAGGGCGCAACAACAGCAGCTGCAACAGCAAATGCAACAACAACAGCAACAAGTGCCACTGCCTCCTCCTCCACCACCAGTTCCACCCCGAGACAAGCATAGGGAGTTCATGAGTCATAAGCCACCTACATTCGCTAGCTCACCTGATCCACTGGACGCGGATGATTGGCTGAAGTCCGTTGAGAAGATGCTGAATATTGCACAGTGCACGGACCGGGAGAAGGTTTTATATGCTTCTGGACGTCTGATTGGTCCTGCTGCTGACTGGTGGGATTCTTATACTGCTGCCCACGATGCTGCTGATACTATTACCTGGGCAGAGTTCAGTACGCAGTTCAGGAATTACCATATTCCAGCTGGGATGATAAAGATCAAGAAGAAGGAATTTCTGTCGCTGAAGCAAGGGAGTATGTCAGTCAGCAAGTACCGCGACAAGTTTATTCAGTTATCCAGATATGCCCCTGAAGAAGTTGCTGAAGACGAGAGGAAGCAAGAGCATTTCATTGAAGGACTTAATGGACCACTGCAGTATGCTCTAGTGGCACATACATTTCCATCATTTCAGAGACTGTTGGATAAGGCTCTTGCTATTGAACACAAGCGTGTTCAGCTGGGTGATTTGAAGAGAAAGGCAATATCTCAAGGACAAGGAAGCAGCAGTGTTCGTCCTCGCTACAGTTCACCACAGGGTACACCGACTCGACCAGGAGGACCACACCCAGTTCAGCAGTCACCACTAAGGACTCCACCTCCTCGGCAGGCTACCCCTACTGGCACCCCGACGAAGTTTTCAGGACAGAGTCCGGGCACTCAATGTTTCAAGTGTGGGAAGATTGGTCATTATGCAAATGTCTGCCCACAGAGGATTGCTGCTACTCCAGTTCAGAACAAGCAACAGACCCCTGGCAAGGGATATTCTATTGCCAAGGTTAATCAAGTCAGCGTTGATGCTACTCCGGATGGAGGGGACCTCATAATTGGTATGTTTTATGTTAATGCAATTCCTGCAACCATATTATTTGATTCTGGTGCTACACATTCATTCATGTCTGCTAGATATGCCAACACAAATGAAATACCACTGCTAAATATGAGAAAACCCATGATAGTAATTACACCTAAAGGGCCTGTTGAGGCGAATCAAATGACACGTAGATTGACATTGACCATTATGGGTAGAGAATTTGGAACTACTGCTATAATATTGGAGTCAAGCAGTATAGATTTGATCCTTGGTATGTCATGGCTAAGAAAGGCAAAGGCCGTTATAGCATGTGGTAGAGGTACCGTAGAACTCACTACTACTAAAGGGGAAAGGTTTCAAGTTAATATTGCAGTAACCTCCTCATCCATGCGTGCAATGTTCTTTATGCCCGAGGAGTTTGTTGGTGACAATATCCGGGTGGTTAGAGATTTTCCGGATGTCTTTCCAGAGGAGTTACCAGGGATGCCACCTGATAGAGAAGTTGAGTTTGTTATTGACCTCTTACCTGGAACCGCCCCTATTTCTAAACGGCCTTATAGGATGTCCGTAGAGGAGTTGAAGGAGCTTAAGAAGCAGTTAACTGAGTTACAAGATGCTGGGTACATTCGTCCGAGTTCCTCACCTTGGGGAGCACCGGTCTTGTTTGTACAGAAGAAGGATGGATCGCAATGGATGTGTGTGGATTATAGATCTCTTAATGATGTTACGGTGAAGAACAAGTATCCGTTGCCCCGTATTGAGGATTTATTTGATCAGATGAGAGGTGCTAGAGTATTCTCGAAGATTGATCTCCGATCTGGTTACCATCAGATGAGGATTAGACCATCGGACATTCCCAAGACGGCGTTCTCGACTAGATATGGATTATATGAGTTCACAGTTATGTCGTTTGGATTGACTAATGCACCAACTTATTTTATGAACTTAATGAACAAGGTGTTTATGGAGTATTTGGATAGATTCGTCGTGGTATTCATCGACGATATTCTTATTTATTCTCAGAGTGATAGTGATCACGAGGAACATCTGAGGTTGGTGCTACAGAAGCTACGAGATAATCAACTCTATGCCAAGTTCAGCAAGTGCGAGTTTTGGATTGGCGAAGTGCCATTTCTTGGTCATATTATTTCTAATGGAGGAATAGCAGTGGATCCTGCTAAGGTTAAGGAGATAATGGAGTGGAGAGTACCCACTACAGTTACTGAGATTCGGAGTTTCTTGGGACTTGCTGGATATTATCGGAGGTTTATCGAAGGATTTTCTAAGATTGCTAAGCCTATGACTTCGCTTTTGGAGAAAGGAAAAGAATTTAAGTGGGACGAGAAGTGTCAAGACAGCTTTGATCTATTGAAGAAGAAGTTGATGTCGCCACCAGTTTTGGTTATGCCAGACTTGCAAAAAGGATTTGATATCTATTGTGATGCATGTGGCCAAGGCTTAGGATGTGTGCTCATGCAAGAAGGACATGTGATTGCTTATGCTTCTCGTCAGTTGCGGAGACATGAATTGAACTACCCCACTCATGACTTGGAATTGGCTGCCGTTGTGCATGCGCTTAAGATTTGGAGACATTATATCATGGGGACCAAGTGCCAAGTATATACGGATCATAAGAGTTTGAAGTATATATTCACTCAGAAGGATCTCAACCTTAGGCAACGCCGTTGGTTGGAGCTTATTAAGGATTATGATTTGGAGATTCACTATCACCCGGGCAAGGCAAATTTGGTTGCAGATGCCTTGAGTCGCAAGGAGCATGTTCATTCAGCTATTGTTGCCCAGCTACCCGATGAGATTGTTGAGGATTTCAGGAGACTTAACCTGGGGATAGTTGCTCATACTGAGGGAGTTACTATTGATGTGGAACCTACTTTGGAGCAAGAGATCCGCAAAGGACAAATTGGAGATGCTAAAATAAAAGAGATTAAGGATCTGATTACTGAAGGTCGAGTTCCAGAATTCACGGAAGATGAGCAGGGCACTGTATGGTTCAAGGACAGGATGTGTGTCCCTGATATTAAAAGCCTTCAGGAGACTATTTTAAAGGAGGCCCATGACTCGGATTATTCTATTCATCCTGGTAGTACCAAGATGTATCAGGATTTGAAGCGGAAATATTGGTGGTATGGATTGAAAAGAGATGTAGCTGCACATGTGGCTATGTGCGATGTATGTCAAAGAGTTAAAGCTGAACACCAGAGGCCAGCTGGACTACTGCATCCACTGAAGATACCCGAGTGGAAATGGGAAGAGATTGGTATGGATTTTATTACTGGATTGCCTCGCACCCAGAAAGGATATGATGCTATATGGGTGATTGTGGATAGATTGACTAAAGTGGCTCACTTTATTCCTGTCAAGACTACTTATAAAGGTTCTCAGCTAGCAGAGTTATATATGGCTCGTATTGTGTGTTTACATGGAGTACCAAAGAAGATCGTGTCTGATCGAGGTTCACAGTTTACCTCAAGATTTTGGAGAAGCTTTCATGAGAACATGAGCACGAAGTTGAATTTCAGTACAGCTTATCACCCTCAGACCGATGGACAGACCGAAAGGACTAATCAAGTATTGGAAGATATGTTGAGAGCATGTGCCCTTCAGCATGGAGGAAGTTGGGATAAGAGTTTACCTTATGCTGAATTCTCATATAATAATAGCTATCAGGCCAGTCTGAAAATGTCACCTTTTGAAGCTTTATATGGGAGGAAGTGCAGGACTCCTTTGTATTGGGATCAGACTGGAGAGAGACAGTTCTTTGGGCCTGAATTGATTCAAGAAGCAGAAGAACAGGTACGTATAATTCGAGAGAATTTGAGAGTGGCTCAAACCAGGCAAAAGAGCTATGCTGATAATAGAAGGAGGCCACTGGAATTTGAAGAGGGAGATTATGTGTACCTCAAGGTGTCACCACTTCGTGGAATGAGGAGATTTAAAGTTAAGGGAAAATTGTCCCCTCGCTACATTGGACCATTCTTGATCTTTAGAAGAGTTGGGGAGATGGCATACCAACTCGAGTTACCGGATAGTCTATCAGATGTGCATAACGTGTTCCACGTATCTCAACTTAAGAAGTGTCTCTGTGTCCCTGAGGAACAGTTACCCATGGAAGAGCTCAGTGTTCAAGGTGATTTGACTTACACGGAGTACCCGATCAAGATTTTGGATACATTGACTCGAGTTACAAGAAATAAGGTGATAAAGATGTGCAAAGTCCAATGGAGTCACCACGGTGAAGATGAAGCAACTTGGGAAAGAGAAGATGAGCTTCGTATAGATTTTCCCCACCTTTTCCCTCGTTCTTCTTAAATCTCGAGGACGAGATTATTTTTAAGGGGGGGAGGATTTGTAACACCCACTTTGTAAATTGCCAGAAATAATACCAATAGAGAAACAATTTCTCTTTATGTGAGTTTGATCTTTATGCATCATCACATGAGAACACCATGTCCAAGAACAATTAATAAAAAGATATGCTACTAAATTGTTGCATCATGCTGAATTTTTTATTTTTGTGTGCATTTTGTGACAAGAAAAATATTAAAGACCAAAAAGGGAATTTAAAACCTAAAAGAAATTCTTGAGAATAGAGAAGAGAAAGGAATATTATTCAGTACAAATAAAATTATCATTAAAATTACTTCATCACAGTTGATATGATCAAAATAAATAATTAGCCAGTATATAAAGTGCCACAAAGTTTGAATTTGGATTGAAGTTTGAATTTGAAAAAGAAATGAAACAGAAAATAAAAAGAAAAAGAGAAAAGGAGCTAACTGGGCCTCGGAACCCACATTTCAGCCCACTTAAGAAATTACACCGCGCCAGCCCAGACATCCCTCCGGTGCCGACTTGTGGGCCAAGTCTGTAAGTTGCACGCGCTTGCGTTTCACTTCCACGCGGGACCCACTCGCCAGGGCACTCTCCCACGCGTGTGCGATGCCCGCGTCTCTGGCGCATGGGGCCAACCCGTCAGCCCTCGCCATGCCATGGTCGTGCGACTCGAGCTCAACCGCCCGCGCGACATTCCCGGGCGCCACGCACTCCCATACCGAACTCGGCGGCCTATATGACCGCGGGGATGAGCCGAGTCCCCTTCTATCCTCTCATCTCCACCATTTAGCCTTAGCCGCCGTGCACCATTAACCAGAGAGAAGCGAGGTGCGGCCGCCGTGAGCAATCCCTGCAACGCCGTCGATCCGGTCCTCGGTGGGGCGTCCGCGGGCTTCATCTGGTCGGTAGGGAGGCATCCGTGGCAAAAGCACTCGGGATCCGTCGCGGGCCTCGCCGGAATTCCTCACCGTACCTCGTCCTCCGCTGCGCGCCGCGAGCAGGAGACTACCGCCATTCAATCGAGGTACTAACGCCATCCGCGTGTTCGCATTGTTGTTCAGTAGGTTTAGCGTTAGTTAATCGCATTTTAGACGACCCTAGCGCGTGGAATCGCTTCGCCGGCGTGAGACCTCACCGCGGTGGCGTCTCGGCGCTGCTCCGTCGGGAGGTAGGTGATGACCGCCAGCCGTTGGATCCAAATCGTGCGCCGCGGATTGGTTCTGGCTGGGCAATTGGGGGATTCGATCTGGTCCGTTGGATTCGGGCGGAACGACGTAGATTAGATGCCGATCGTACCGTTTCGGCGGAGCGAGCAGCGACCGTAGATGCAAGATCCGAGGGATGCGCGTTGATCTCGGTTATGTTGAGCGCGAACCGTTGATCGCCGATCGAACGGCTTCAGTCGCGTACCGGTTCGGTATATAATGAATCTAATCTGGGCCCTCGGTTGGGAATCGTACGGCTAGGATCGCTTCATACCCCTTCGCGGGTCCATTTTACTTAAGAGCCCCTCGGGTTTCAGTGAATCAACCCGCAGTCCTATGCGACTGATCTATGTGTCTGGGGGTTCTTTCACCGAGACCCCTGCGCTTCGGCTTATTTGAGGCCCAGTCCAGTGATCGTTTAAATTAAATAAATGAAATAGAAAATGGATTTTTAATAGGAAAATAATTGCTAGAACTTTATAAATTCATAGAAAATTCATACTAACTCCAAATTAATCCATTCCAGTTCCTAAAATTTTGTAATTTTATTCTTTATCACCTAGAGCCTCTGTTATGTCATGAAAACAGTAAGAAATTTATTTATCACTTAATCCTATTTAAAGCACATAAAACCTTTGAAAATGCATAACTTAAAATCTATAACTCAGAAAATTATGATTCCAGTTCCTAAGTTTTTATTTTAATAAGTAGAATATCTCTGTGTATTTTGTTTACATGCTTGGTGTAATGTTAATTTTCCCTATATCCTGTGCTTGTTTGTATTGTGACGAGTAGAAGAGCCCGTTGCTGAGGATCCTGGTGAGCAGCAGGTTGAAGTAGCTGAGCAGGAGCTCATTGAAGGCAAGTTGTGCCCTTGACCACTTTTTACCCAATAATGTTCTTTAATATCACTTATCCATGCATAGGTTAATTTTGATGGGACCCAATAGGTCACCCTAGATTGTTTATCTCATTACCTTGTTTACCCTTGAATCACTTGGGTAGTTTGCTATTGCTTTATATGGTTTTGGGATAATCATTTATTACCTCTATGTTCCAATTCTTGTTGTTATTCTGTTTATGTTCATGTTGATATCATTAATGTTAATTGGAACATAGAGCTTAACTTGAGAACCACGTGCCACCACAAGGGAGGAATGGGACCCCTTGGCTGACTAATTAGGAAAGCTAGTGGAAGACTACCTTACCCGAAAGGGGCAAGGGCAGTAGGGGAGTGGTCAGTGTAGGGAGGTCCCTGGTTGATTTTGCTGGGATGGCAGTCAGCCAGGAACCCTGCATTGGAACTTCCTATAAACTGTAGCGGGTTTTCGGAAGCTAGTGGAACTTTGTAAAGGCCTCGTAGTGTTGCCCTGCCGCGCTTCCTAGGTAGAGGTGTATGGGATTCATGACCCCTTGGCAGATGGGTAACATGACTTGTGGGTAAAGGGTACAACCTCTGCAGAGTGTAAAACTGGTATACTAGCCGAGCTCACGGTCATGAGCAGCTCAGGACTCTCTGATGTTTAAATTATGGAACTTAAATTCAATTTTGTCATTTGCATTGCATGGGTTTGTTATTAATTTTGTTCTATTACTTTACTTATGGTTTGGTATTTACTTACACTTAGTAATTGCTAATAAAATTTTGACCAACTACTTAAAAGCAATGCTCAGCTTTAACCCCTGTCATTGATTAAGCCTTACACATCACATGAACTCACACCTTTGTGAGTTTGTGTCCACTGGTTCCCCACAACTTGTTGAGCTATGATCATGTGTGAGCTCACCCTTGCTGTCTCACACCCCCCCACAGGAGAAGATCAGGTGGTTCAGGAGGAGCCGCCTAAAACTGTGGAGTTCGATCTGATCTAGGTGGCGTTTCCCAGTCGACATTGGCGCCGACGATCCTTAGTTCATTTTATCTTCATTACTTTATTTTGTAATAAGTCTTCCGCTATGTAATAAATACTCTGATGTTTTATGACATTTATCTCTATACACTCTGTTATTATATATGTTGTCTTCTTGGCGCATGTATGAGATGCACCCGGCTTTGTTCTTTAAAACCGGGTGTTACAACATCCGTGTAGTTAGAGATTTTTCGGATGTCTTTCCAGAGGAGTTATTAGGGATGCCACCAGATATGGAAGTTGAGTTGGGCATTGATCTCTTACCTGGGACTGCTCCTATTTCTAAATGGTCATATAGGATGTCCGTAGAGGAGTTGAAGGATCTTAAGAAGCAGTTAACTGAGTTACAAGAGGCTGGGTACATTCGTCCGAGTTCCTCACCGTGGGGAGCACCGGTTCTGTTTGTACAGAAGAAGGATGGATTGCAGCTGATGTGTGTGGATTATAGATCTCTTAATGATGTTACTGTGAAGAACAAGTATCCGTTGCCCCGTATTGAGGACTTATTTGATTAGATGAGAGGTGCTAGAGTATTCTCGAAGATTGATCTCCGATCCGGTTACCATCAAATGAGGATTAGACCATCGGATATTCCCAAGACGGCTTTCTCGACTCGATATGGACTATATGAGTTTACCGTTATGTCGTTTGGATTAACCAATGCCCTAGCTTATTTTATGAACTTGATGAATAAGGTGTTTATGGAGTATTTGGACAGATTCGTCGTGGTATTCATCGATGATATTCTTATCTATTCCAAGAGCGATAGTGATCACGAGGGACATCTGAGATTGGTGCTACAGAAGCTACGAGATAACCAGCTATATGCCAAGTTTAGCAAGTGCGAGTTTTGGATTGGCGAGGTGCCATTTCTTGGTCATATTATTTCTAATGGAGGAATTTCAGTGGATCCTGCTAAAGTTAAGGAGATAATGGAGTGGAGAGTACCCACTACAGTTACCGAGATTCGGAGTTTCTTGGGACTAGCAGGGTATTATCGGAGATTTATTGAAGGATTTTCTAAGATTGCTGAACCTATGACTTCACTTTTGGAGAAAGGAAGAGAATTTAAGTGGGACGAGAAGTGTCAAGACAGCTTTGATCAATTGAAGAAAAGATTGATGTCGCCACCAGTATTGGTTATGCCAGACCTACAGAAAGGATTCGATATCTATTGTGATGCATGTGGCCAAGGCTTAGGATGTGTGCTCATGCAGGAAGGACATGTGATTGCTTATGCTTCTCGTCAGTTGCGGAAACATGAATTGAACTACCCCACTCATGACTTGGAATTGGCAGCCATTGTGCATGCACTTAAGATTTGGAGACATTACATTATGGGAACCAAGTGCCAAGTGGACACGGATCATAAGAGTTTGAAGTATATATTTACTCAGAAGGATCTCAACCTTAGGCAACGCCGTTGGTTGGAGCTTATTAAGGATTATGATTTGGAGATTCACTATCACCCGGGCAAGGCAAATTTGGTTGCAGATGCCTTGAGTCGCAAGGAGCATGTTCATTTAGCTATTGTTGCCCAGCTACCCGATGAGATTGTTGAGGATTTCAGGAGACTTAACCTGGGGATAGTTGCTCATACTGAAGGAGTTACTATTGATGTGGAACCTACTTTGGAGCAAGAAATCCGCAAAGGTCAAATTGGTGATGCTAAAATAAAAGAGATTAAGGATCTGATTACGGAAGGTCGAGGTCCGGAATTCACGGAAGATGAGCAAGGCACTGTATGGTTCAAGGACAGGATGTGTGTCCCTGATATTGGAAGCCTTCGAGAGACTATTTTAAAGGAGGCCCATGATTCGGATTATTCTATTCATCCTGGTAGTACTAAGATGTATCAGGATTTGAAGCGGAAGTATTGGTGGTATGGATTGAAGAGAGACGTGGCTGCACATGTGGCTATGTGCGATGTATGTCAAAGAGTTAAGGCTGAACACCAGAGGCCAGCTGGACTACTGCACCCACTAAAGATACCCGAGTGGAAGTGGGAAGAGATTGGTATGGATTTCATCACAGGATTGCCTCGCACCCAGAAAGGATATGATGCTATATGGGTGATTGTGGATAGATTGACTAAAGTGGCTCACTTTATTCCTGTGAAGACTACATATAAAGGTTCTCAGCTAGCAGAGTTATATATGGCTCGGATTGTGTGTTTACATGGAGTACCAAAGAAGATCGTGTCTGATCGAGGTTCGCAGTTTACCTCAAGATTTTGGAGAAGCTTTCATGAGAACATGAGCACGAAGTAGAATTTCAGTACGGCTTATCACCCTCAGACTGATGGACAGACTGAAAGGACTAATCAAGTATTGGAAGATATGATGAGAGCTTGTGCCCTTCAGCATGGAGGAAGTTGGGATAAAAGTCTACCTTATGCTGAGTTCTCATATAATAATAGTTATCAGGCCAGTCTGAAGATGTCACCTTTTGAAGCTTTGTATGGGAGAAAGTGCAGGACTCCTCTATATTGGGATCAGACTGGAGAAAGACAGTTCTTTGGGCCTGAACTGATTCAAGAAGCAGAAGAACAAGTCCGTATAATTCGAGAGAATTTGAGGGTGGCTCAAACCAGGCAAAAGAGCTATGCTGATAATAGGAGACCACTGAAATTTGAAGAAGGAGATTATGTGTATCTCAAGGTGTCACCACTGCGTGGAATGAGGAGATTTAAAGTCATGGGCAAATTGTCCCCTCGCTACATTGGACCATTCTTGATCTTTAGGAGAGTTGGGGAGGTGGCATACCAACTCGAGTTACCTGCTACTCTATCGGATGTGCATAATGTGTTCCACGTATCCCAACTGAAGAAGTGTCTTCGTGTCCCTGAGGAACAGTTACCAATGGAAGAGCTCAGTGTTCAAGGTGATCTGACTTACACGGAGTACCCGATCAAGATTTTGGATACTTTGACTCGAGTTACGAGAAATAAGGTGATAAAGATGTGCAAAGTCCAATGGAGTCACCACGGTGAGGATGAAGCAACATGGGAGAGAGAAGAAGAGCTTCGCATAGATTTTCCCCACCTTTTCTCTAGTTCTTCTTAAATCTCGAGGACGAGATTATTTTTAAGGGGGGTAGGATTTGTAACACCCACTTTGTAATTTGCTAGAAATAATACCAATAGAGAAACAATTTCTCTTTATGTGAGTTTGATCTTTATGCATCATCATATGTGAACACCATGTCCAAAAACAATTAATAAAAAGATATGCTACTAAATCATTGCATCATGCTGAATATTTTTTTTTGCGTGTGCATTTTGGTGACAATATTATAATAATGTGAAAAGAAATATGTTAAATATCCAGTTGGGGATTAAAATCCTAAAATAATCCTAGAATTAAGAAAAGAGAGAAGGAAGGGATTATACAAAATAGAGGAAAATAAATATATGAAAGAATATATTTTGTTCCTGCTAATATTTTAATTTAGGTATTTAACTCAGTTATGAAGCTCACAAACAAGTTTGAATTCAAAATGGAGATTTAAAAACGAAATGAAACAGAAAATAAAAAGAAAAGGAGAAGAAACTTACCTGGGCCTCGGATCCCACTTTCGGCCCACTAAAGAAAACCCTTGCCTGGGCCCATATCCCCACCCGCACTGCTGTGTTGGACGGCGCCGACATGTGGCCCCATTTGGTCAGCCCCTTCCCACACGCCAGGGCCCGCTATCTCACGCGCTTCCGTTTCACTTCCATATGGGCCCCGCTTGCAAGCCAGCCGCTCTGCGCCTGCGTTCCCTTTGCTCGGTCGCTGACATGTGGGACCATGCCATCAGATCTGTCCTCTCCATGGAGATCTCGCTCACTGCTGCCAGCTCGCCCCGGTAAACCCTCCAACGGCCTCCGTGTATGGCGCACCCGCCCACCGTTGACCGTACCCTAGCCATATATACCGGGCACCCCTATCTCCGCTCCATGGTGCCAAGTCCTCACATCCACACCACCGTACCAGCAGAACGAAATCGAGAGAGAGAGAGAGAGGGAAGCGGCTGCGCTGATTCCGTTGTGGTTGAAGCACGCAAGCGCCGTCGTCGGGCTGACCTAAGCTAGTGAGAGAGCTTCGCCTCAACACCCGGAGGATATCCGTAGACTCGCCGCGCGGGATTTGAGGCCGGGTGGCGTGAATTGGCCGTCAGAGGATAGGCTCCGCCGTGCCCTCGCACTCCTCCGTGGCCAACCCTCCTGTGTGCGCCATCTTAGGTAAGTATTCGCCCTCCGGGTTCGCTGTAATACTCAAAAGTGCAATAATGAGAACAGAGATAATCTCAGTAATTTGTATCCTCTACTTATCATCACATGTGGTCAACCCTAGTTATAATTGGATAATTAAAACAAAGAACACATAAATAACTTGTGCATCATGCCGGAGTTTATTTGATTGTGCATTTTGTGACAATATATAAAAAAAATAATGAGACAAGAAATATATTCATTCAAAAAGGAAATCTAGAATCTAAAAGAAATTTTAGAATTTAGGAAAGAAAAGAAAATAAATACTATGTGGATAAAATAAGTGGATAAAAATATATTATTCTACACTAAAGTGTGAATTTGTATAATTTACTCAGGAGTGAAACTCATGAGAGGATTCAAATTCAAATTTGGGATTCAAAATGAAAAGGAGACATAATAGGAAAATAAAAATATAAAAAGAAAAAAAGAGAAATTCCACTGTTGGGCCCCAACCCATCAATTTGGCCCATTTGGCCAACTCCTCCGTGCAGCCCAGGAAAGAGTTACTGCATGCGCTGTGAGCCACTTCCATGCGGGCCCCACCGGCCAGTCGCCGCGCGCGCTCGATCTCCTCCCCTCCCCTGGCGCGTGGGCCAGGCGCGTCAGCCCTCGCCCGTCAACAAACTCCGCGCGCTCCGCGTCGACCTCGCCGGAGATCTCGGGCGGGCGGCGTCGTGCATTGACGATTCCCACGGATACAAATAACCAACCCATCCATGGCACCCTATGTCCACCTTACCCAGCCGCTAGTGCCGTAGAACCAGAGAGTGAGTGCGAATCGCGGTGACCTCGCCGCCGCCTCCGTGATTGCCACGGTTATCGTCGCTCGGGCCTCAATTGGCGTTCACGGGGAGTTCACCTGAAGCCGGGGATAGTGTTGGTGTGGTTGTCCACTCGAGCCGTTGACCGGCGTCCATCTGATTGCTCGTCGGATTTGCGAAATCACCACTCGCCGTCGCCGTGTCTGACCGCATAGCGTGGAGGGGTAAGTATCCATCCCTCGCGTCCTTCTAGTGTAGGGCATCATGTTTCACTCATCTATTCAAAGCTTAGCGCGTTAAAACTTGTGGTCTGGGCGTCCGGTAATGGCACCGCCGCGCTGGTGTCCCGCGCCGCCGCGCTTCTGCGGCAAGGAAGGGAAGAAGGGTTGCTGACCGTCCGATGGTTTTGGACGGTCCGGATTAGACGTTGAGATACCCGTTCGCGCCTCTTGATCTGAACCGTCAATCGTGAATCTGGTGGCTGTAAGCATGTACTAGTTCATAATGACGTGGTTGAATCTGGGACGTCGTTTCCGGATCCTATGGTTTAGGGAGGGAGCGAGAGACTTGACCAGGGTCGATCTGATCTGGGGCGCCTATTCCCGATCCAACGGCTTGAATCAACGCGTACCCCTTCGTGGGTACGTTTTACGAAATAGACCTTAGGAATTGAGAGAATATAACCCGCAGTCCAGCCCTACTGTGCCCTGTGTCTGGGGAAAATTAGGATTTGGCCCCTGGACTTTCCAGAAATTGACGCCCAGTCCAGAGGCGTTTAAAAACAGAGAATTGATATTAGAAATTCATTTTTAATACAAAAACAAATCTAGAAACTTGTAAAATTCATAGAAATTCCATTTTTGATCCAAATTGAACCATTCCAATTTCTAAAATTTTGTAATAATATTCTCTATCATTTAGTGTCTCTGTTTTGGCATAAAAACAGTAAGAACATTAATTTAACATTTAGTCCTATTTTAATCACATAAAACCTTCAGAAATTCATATCTTAAAATCTATAACTCCAAAGTTAGTGATTCCAGTTGCTATGATTTCATTTTAATGTGTAGATTTTTATTGTGTATTTTAATCACATGTGTGGTGCAATGTTAATTTTTGCTATACTATGTATGTATTGTGTTGATGCGAATAGACGAGCAAGCAACAGAGGCTATTGGGGTTCATCAGGTAGAGATAGCTGAGCAGGAGCTCATTGAAGGCAAGTTGTGCCCTTGATCACTTCTTTTACCCATTCATGTTCTTATTATTCATAATGATCTGCATAGGATAATTTTGCTGGGACCCAATAGGATGCCCTAGATTTTGACTATCTTTATACCTTGCTTCACCACTGGTTTTACTACTAAAGTTTTGGGTAGTACATGCTATTGCTTTATGTGGACTTGGGTATAGAGATATTCATCACTCATTGTTATACTATTTATTGTTATCTGTTTTATTATTCCTTGTTCATGTTAAGATCATTATGTTAATGGGAACATGGAGCGACCACCCGGGAAAACAGTGCTACCACAAGGGTTTAATGGGACGCCCTTGGCTGATTAACTAGGAAAGCTAGGGGAGGGCTACCTTACCCGAAAGGGGCAAGGGCAGTAGGGGAGTGGTCAGTGTCGGGAGGTCCCTGGTTGATTTTGCTACGATGGCAGTCAGCCAGGAACCCTGCATTGGAACTTCCTATAAACTGTAGCGGGTAGTCTGAAGCTAGTGGAACTTTGTAAAGGCCTCGTAGTGTTACCCTGCCTCGCCTCCTCGGTAGAGGTGTATGGGATTGGCCATCTCTTGGCAGATGGGTAACATGACTTGTGGGTAAAGATGCGCAACCTCTGCAGAGTGTAAAACTAGTATACTAGCCGTGCTCACGGTCAAGAGCGGCTCGGACCCTCACATGATTAATTATGGAACTTAAATTCAATTTGACATTTGCATTGCATTTGGGATTATTTTACTATTACTGTTCTTTATTATTATTAAGGTTTGGTATTTACTTACACTTAGTAATTGCTAATAAAATTTTGAACAACTTATAAAAGCAATGCTCAGCCTTAGCCTCTATTTCATTGATCAGCCTTACACTACATGAACTCCCACCTTTGGTGAGTTCATGCCACATTATTCCCCACGACTTGTTGAGCTATGAACGTATGTGAGCTCACTCTTGCTGTCTCACACCCCCCCCCACAGGAGAAGAACAGGTGGTTTCAAGTGGAGTCAAGTATCGAGGAGCTTGATCTGATCTAGGTGGCGTTTCTCAGTCGACATTGGCGCCGACGATCCTTAGTTCGTTTTATATTCATTATTTTATTTTGTAATAAGTCTTCCGCTATGTAATAAATACTCTGATGTTTTATGACATTTATCTCTATACACTCTGTTATTATATATGTTGTCTTCTTGGCGCATGTATGAGATGCACCCGGCTTCGTTCTTTAAAACCGGGTGTTACAGAAGTGGTATCAGAGGAAATGTTGACTGTAGGACGAAACCTAGATAGAAATGGACAAAACCATTACCTACTTACCTCACTCTGATTCTTCCTATACTTATCTTGATCCTGTCTCACCTTCTACTGTTCTACTCTGATCATTCTTATCTTTTCTACTCTTAGACAAGATGGATTTCACACCTTGGAATCCCTACCCCTATGACATTTTTAAGAGATAGGAAGCCTAAGACAAAATTAAAACTATTTTCTCTATTAAAAATATTGGTTGATTGTTCTGATGATCAATGTCTGATTTGCTTCTTTGATTGATTGAAATATTATATGGACATCTTAGCATGTGCCAGCATAAGGTAATAAATTAGCTATGGTAGGTAAAACATTAAACTGCTTAGCTAGTAAGTCCCCCAAAGTAACATGAGTTGTAATTACTGCCTTGTCTACTGCTCTCCCTTACCATATGTATCTAACTCAGATGGTCAATACCAGGAAAGGAAAGATTATCACGCAACAGCAAACAGAAATGAATCCTCCAAATCCCCCACCTGTTGAAACCGAGCAAGTGATCGCAACCCAAAGGCTGGTAATACAGCAATTGACAGACATGGTGACCGAAATGCAAAACCAGATAAGACAAGAACGCGAGGAAATACGTCAGGCCCGTCTGGAGATACATCAAGAAATAAGGCAATCACGGTTGGAGAGACAACAACAACCACCACCTCCACCACCACTAGCTTCACCAAGCTACATAAACATATATATAAATTACTACTATTTGTAAGATCTACATGTTCCTTTAGTTAGTATTCGGTATGATACTATTTTAGGAGGAATAAAAAGGTCTATTTGACCTCGTGTGTTGCTAATAAAATTATGCGTCATGCTGAGATTTTGGTTTGGGCATATGTGTTGGACAATATGAGAAAACCCATGAGAGTAATTACACCCAAAGGGCCTGTTGTGGCGAATCAAATGACATGTAGATTGTCATTGACCATTATGGGTAGAGAATTTGGAGCCACTGCTATAATGTTAGAGTCAAGCAGTATAGATCTGATCCTTGGTATGTCATGGTTAAGAAAGGCAAAGACAGTTTATACTGTGCTAAAGGAACCATAGAACTCACCAATTCCAAAGGACAAAGATTTGAAGTTGAAGTTGCAGTAACTACCACCATCAGACTAGTGGCATTCTTAGTAGATGAGAAGTTTGTGGGTGGCAACATCCACGCAGTTAGAGATTTTTCCGGAAGTCTTTCCAGAGGAGTTACCAGGGATGCCACCAGATATGGAAGTTGAGTTCGTCATTAATCCCTTACCTGGAACCGCCCCTATTTCTAAACGGCCATATAGAATGTCCGTAGAAGAGTTGAAGGAACTTAAGAAGTAGTTGATGGAGTTACAAGAGGCTGGTTACATTCGTCCAAGTTCCTCACCTTGGGGAGCACCGGTGTTATTTGTGCAGAAGGATGGATCGCAACGGATGTGTGTGGATTATAGATCTCTTAATGATGTTACGGTGAAGAACAAGTATCCGTTGCCCCGTATTGAGGATTTGTTTGATCAGATGCGAGGTGCTAGAGTATTCTCGAAGATTGATCTCCGATCCGGTTACCATCAGATGAGGATTAGACCATCGGATATTCCCAAGACGGCTTTCTCGACTCGATATGGATTGTATGAGTTTACTGTTATGTCGTTTGGACTAACCAATGCACCAGCTTACTTCATGAATTTGATGAATAAGGTGTTTATGGAGTATTTGGACAGATTCGTCGTGGTATTCATCGACGATATTCTTATCTATTCTAAGAATGAGAGTGACCATGAAGAACATCTAAGATTGGTGCTATAGAAGTTACGAGATAATCAACTCTACGCTAAGTTTAGCAAGTGCGAGTTTTGGATTGACAAGGTGCCATTTCTTGGACATATCATTTCTAATGGAGGAATATCAGTGGATCCTGCTAAGGTTAAGGAGATTATGGAGTGGAGAGTGCCCACTACAGTTACTGAGATCCGGAGTTTCTTGGGACTCGCAGGATACTATCGGAGATTTATTGAAGGGTTCTCTAAGATTGCTAAGCCTATGACATCGCTTTTGGAGAAAGGAAAAGAATTCAAGTGGGACGAGAAATGCCAAGAAAGCTTTGATCAGTTGAAGGAGAGATTGATGTCACCTCCAGTATTGATTATGCCAGATCTGCAGAAGGGATTTGACATTTACTGTGATGCATGTGGCCAAGGACTTGGATGTGTGCTTATGCAAGAAGGACATGTGATTGCCTATGCATCTCGTCAGTTGCGGAAACATGAATTGAACTACCCCACTCATGACTTAGAGTTGGCTGCCGTTGTGCATGCACTTAAGATTTGGAGACACTATATTATGGGAACTAAGTGCCAAGTATACACGGATCATAAGAGTTTGAAGTATATATTCACTCAGAAGGATCTCAATCTAAGGCAACGCCGTTGGTTGGAGTTTATTAAGGATTATGATTTGGAAATTCACTATCACCCGGGCAAGGCAAATTTGGTTACAGATGCCTTGAGTCGAAAGGAGCATGTTCATTTAGCTGTTGTTGCCCAGCTACTCGATGAGATTGTTGAGAATTTCAGGAGACTTAACCTGGGGATAGTTGCTCACACGGAAAGAGTTACTATTGATGTGGAATCTACTTTGGAGCAAAGAGGTTCACAAAGGACAGATTGGTGATACTAAAATACAAGAGATTAAAGGTCTGATTACTGAAGGTCGAGGTCCAGAATTCATGGAAGATGAGCAAGGTACCGTATGGTTCAAGGACAAGAGATGTGTTCCGAAGATTGGAAGCCTTCGTGAGACTATATTGAAGAAAGCCCATGACTTGGATTATTCTATTCATCCTGGTAGTACCAAAATGTATCAGGATTTAAAGCAGAAGTGCTGGTGATATGGACTGGAGAGAGATATGGCTGCACATGTGGCTATGTGCGATGTATGCCAAAGAGTTAAAGCTGAACACCAGAGGCCAGCCGGACTATTGCACCCACTGAAGATACCTAAGTGGAAATGGGAAGAGATTGGCATGGACTTCATTGTTGGATTACCCCGCATGTCTGCTGGATATGATTCTATATGGGTGATTGTGGACAGGCTAACTAAAGTAGCCACTTTATTCCAGTGAAGACCACGTATTCAGGTGCCAAGTTGGCAGAGTTGTACATGGCACGGATTGTCTGCCTGCATGGTGTGCCAAAGAAAATCGTGTCGGACCGGGGATCACAGTTTACTTCTCGGTATTGGAAGAAGTTGCACGAGTCATTGGATACGAGATTGAATTTTAGTTCGGCTTACCATCCCCAGACTGATGGGCAGACTGAGAGGACTAACCAAGTACTGGAAGATATGTTAAGAGCTTGTGCTCTTAAGCATGGTGGCAGTTGGGATAAGAGTCTACCGTATGCTGAGTTCTCTTATAATAATAGCTATCAGGCCAGTTTGAAGATGTCACCGTTTGAGGCTTTGTATGGCAGAAAGTGCAGGACTCCCTTGTATTGGAATCAAACTAGTGAAAGGCAGTTGTTTGGACCTGAGATTATACAAGAAGCAGAGGAACAAGTTCAGCAAATAAGGGAGAATTTGAGAACTGCACAATCCAGGCAGAAAAGTTATGCTGATACCCGGAGAAGACTGCTTGAGTTTAAAGAGGGAGATTATGTCTATTTGAAGGTGTCACCACTCCGGGGCATGAGAAGGTTCAAAGTCAAAGGAAAGTTGTCCCCTCGCTTTATTGGACCCTTTTTAATCTTAAAGCGAGTGGGAGAGGTTGCATATCAATTGGAGTTACCGGATCATCTCGCGGATGTTCATGATGTATTCCATGTATCTCAGCTGAAGAAATGTCTCAGGGTACCTGAAGAACAGTTACCAATGGAAGACCTTAGTGTTCAAGAAGATTTGACTTATGCTGAGTACCCGATCAAGATTTTTGGATACTATGACTCGAGTTACAAGAAATAAGGTGATAAAGATGTGCAAAGTTCAATAGAGTCACCACGGTGAAGATGAAGCAACATGGGAAAGAGAAGAAGAGCTTCGTATAGATTTTCCCCATCTTTTCCCTCGTTCTTCCTAAATCTCGAGGACGAGATTATTTTTAAGGGGGGTAGGATTTGTAATACTCAAAAGTGCAATAATGAGAACAGAGATAATCTCAGTAATTTGTATCCTCTACTTATCATCACATGTGGTCAACCCTAGTTATAATTGGATAATTAAAACAAAGAACACATAAATAACTTGTGCATCATGCCGGAGTTTATTTGATTGTGCATTTTGTGACAATATATAAAAAAAATAATGAGACAAGAAATATATTCATTCAAAAAGGAAATCTAGAATCTAAAAGAAATTTTAGAATTTAGGAAAGAAAAGAAAATAAATACTATGTGGATAAAATAAGTGGATAAAAATATATTATTCTACACTAAAGTGTGAATTTGTATAATTTACTCAGGAGTGAAACTCATGAGAGGATTCAAATTCAAATTTGGGATTCAAAATAAAAAGGAGACATAATAGGAAAATAAAAATATAAAAAGAAAAAAAAGAGAAATTCCACTGTTGGGCCCCAACCCATCAATTTGGCCCATTTGGCCAACTCCTCCGTGCAGCCCAGGAAAGAGTTACTGCATGCGCTGTGAGCCACTTCCATGCGGGCCCCACCGGCCAGTCGCCGCGCGCGCTCGATCTCCTCCCCTCCACTGGCGCGTGGGCCAGGCGCGTCAGCCCTCGCCCGTCAACGAACTCCGCGCGCTCCGCGTCGACCTCGCCGGAGATCTCGGGCGGGCGGCGTCGTGCATTGACGATTCCCATGGATACAAATAGCCAACCCATCCGTGGCACCCTGTGTCCACCTTACCCAGCCGCCAGTGTCGTAGAACCAGAGAGTGAGTGCGAATCGCGGTGACCTCGCCGCCGCCTCCATGATTGCCACGGTTATCGTCGCTCGGGCCTCAATTGGCATTCACGGGGAGTTCACCTGAAGCCGGGGATAGTGTTGGTGTGGTTGTCCACTCGAGCCGTTGACCGGCGTCCATCTGATTGCTCGTCGGATTTGCGAAATCACCACTCGCCGTCGTCGTGTCTGACCGCATAGCGTGGAGGGGTAAGTATCCATCCCTCGCGTCCTTCTAGTGTAGGGCATCATGTTTCACTCATCTATTCAAAGCTTAGCGCGTTAAAACTTGTGGTCTGGGCGTCCGGTAATGGCACCGCCGCGCTAGTGTCCCGCGCCGCCGCGCTTCTGCGGCAAGGAAGGGAAGAAGGGTTGCTGACCGTCCGATGGTTTTGGACGGTCCAGATTAGACGTTGAGATACCCGTTCGCGCCTCTTGATCTGAACCGTCAATCGCGAATCTGGTGGCTGTAAGCATGTACTAGTTCATAATGACGTGGTCGAATCTGGGACGTCGTTTCCGGATCCTATGGTTTAGGGAGGGAGCGAGAGACTTGATCAGGGTCGATCTGATCTGGGGCGCCTATTCCCGATCCAACGGCTTGAATCAACGCGTACCCCTTCGTGGGTACGTTTTACGAAATAGACCTTAGGAATTGAGAGAATATAACCCGCAGTCCAGCCCTACTGTGCCCTGTGTCTGGGGAAAATTAGGATTTGGCCCCTGGACTTTCCAGAAATTGACGCCCAGTCTAGAGGCGTTTAAAAACAGAGAATTGATATTAGAAATTCATTTTTAATACAAAAACAAATCTAGAAACTTGTAAAATTCATAGAAATTCCATTTTTGATCCAAATTGAACCATTCCAATTTCTAAAATTTTGTAATAATATTCTCTATCATTTAGTGTCTCTGTTTTGGCATAAAAACAGTAAGAACATTAATTTAACGTTTAGTCCTATTTTAATCACATAAAACCTTCAGAAATTCATATCTTAAAATCTATAACTCCAAAGTTAGTGATTCCAGTTGCTATGATTTCATTTTAATGTGTAGATTTTTATTGTGTATTTTAATCACATGTGTGGTGCAATGTTAATTTTTGCTATACTATGTATGTATTGTGTTGATGCGAATAGACGAGCAAGCAACAGAGGCTATTGGGGTTCATCAGGTAGAGATAGCTGAGCAGGAGCTCATTGAAGGCAAGTTGTGCCCTTGATCACTTCTTTTACCCATTCATGTTCTTATTATTCATAATGATCTGCATAGGATAATTTTGCTGGGACCCAATAGGATGCCCTAGATTTTGACTATCTTTATACCTTGCTTCACCACTGGTTTTACTACTAAAGTTTTGGGTAGTACATGCTATTGCTTTATGTGGACTTGGGTATAGAGATATTCATCACTCATTGTTATACTATTTATTGTTATCTGTTTTATTATTCCTTGTTCATGTTAAGATCATTATGTTAATGGGAACATGGAGCGACCACCCGGGAAAACAGTGCTACCACAAGGGTTTAATGGGACGCCCTTGGCTGATTAACTAGGAAAGCTAGGGGAGGGCTACCTTACCCGAAAGGGGCAAGGGCAGTAGGGGAGTGGTCAGTGTAGGGAGGTCCCTGGTTGATTTTGCTACGATGGCAGTCAGCCAGGAACCCTGCATTGGAACTTCCTATAAACTGTAGCGGGTAGTCTGAAGCTAGTGGAACTTTGTAAAGGCCTCGTAGTGTTACCCTGCCTCGCCTCCTCGGTAGAGGTGTATGGGATTGGCCATCTCTTGGCAGATGGGTAACATGACTTGTGGGTAAAGATGCGCAACCTCTGCAGAGTGTAAAACTAGTATACTAGCCGTGCTCACGGTCAAGAGCGGCTCGGACCCTCACATGATTAATTATGGAACTTAAATTCAATTTGACATTTGCATTGCATTTGGGATTATTTTACTATTACTGTTCTTTATTATTATTAAGGTTTGGTATTTACTTACACTTAGTAATTGCTAATAAAATTTTGAACAACTTATAAAAGCAATGCTCAGCCTTAGCCTCTATTTCATTGATCAGCCTTACACTACATGAACTCCCACCTTTGGTGAGTTCATGCCACATTATTCCCCACGACTTGTTGAGCTATGAACGTATGTGAGCTCACTCTTGCTGTCTCACACCCCCCCCCCACAGGAGAAGAACAGGTGGTTTCAAGTGGAGTCAAGTATCGAGGAGCTTGATCTGATCTAGGTGGCGTTTCTCAGTCGACATTGGCGCCGACGATCCTTAGTTCGTTTTATATTCATTATTTTATTTTGTAATAAGTCTTCCGCTATGTAATAAATACTCTGATGTTTTATGACATTTATCTCTATACACTCTGTTATTATATATGTTGTCTTCTTGGCGCATGTATGAGATGCACCCGGCTTCGTTCTTTAAAACCGGGTGTTACATTCGCGCAGTCGTCCGCTTCATTTAGAACCAGTAGAATCGATGTTTGGGCGCGCGGTTCGGAGTTTGGCTGGGCGCCAGCGATGGAGCCGCCGTGGAGGTGCGGCTGTTGCCATCGTCCGGCAAGGAGATGGGGGGAAGTGCTCGTGATCGTAGGATTTGCATCTGGCGGTAGAAATTAGGGGTCCTGTGACCGGTTCGGCCTGATTCCCCCTCGGCCGTTCGATTCAAATCAAGCGCATAGGATGCAACCTGGGGTTTATTAAATCGTATACGTCGATTTCGTGATCAACGATCCTCGGCGCGTACCGTTTCATTAAAGACTAGATTCAATCCAGGCCAATGAATCCTGATCGTGCGGTCCACAGTGCACGATACCCCTTGGGCCCTGGCATTTCCTTAAGAGCCCCCTGGTAAACAGAAAATCAACCCGCAGTCCCTCGGGCACTATACCCTGTGTCTTAGGAAACTTACACCGAGAACCCTGCTGTTTTCTGTAAATGAGGCCCAGTCCAGAGATAGTTTAAATCGAATAAATGATTAGAAAATGGATTTCTAACATGAAAATAATTACTAGAACTTTATAAATTCATAGAAAATTCATACTAACTCCAAATTACTCCATTCCAGTTCCTAAAATTTTATAATTTTATTATCTATCACTTAGAGCCTCTGTTTTATCATGACAACAGTAAGAAAATTAATCTCACACTTAATCTTATTTAAAACACATAAAACCTTTGAAAAAGCATAACTTAAATTCTACAACTCCAAAAATTATGATTGCTGTTCCTAGAATTTTATTTTAATGCGTAGATTATTACTGTGTATTTTGTATATATGTTTAGTGTAATGTTAATTTCTCTATATGCACTGTGCTTGTTTGTATTGTGGCGAGTAGAAGAGCCCGTGACCGAGGATCCTGGTGAGCAGCATGTTGAAGTAGCTGAGCAGGAGCTCATTGAAGGCAAGTTGTGCCCTTGACCACTTTTTACCCAATAATGTTCTTTAATATCATTTACTCATGCATAGGCTAATTTTGATGGGACCCGATAGGTCACCCTAGATTGTTTATCTCATTACCTTGTTTACCCCTAAATCACTTGGGTAGTTTGCTATTGCTTTACCTGGTTTTGGGATAATCATTTATTACCTCTATGTTCCAATTCTTTTTGTTATTCTATTTATGTTCATGTTGAGATCATTAATGTTAATTGGAACATAGAGCTTAACTTGAGTAACACGTGCCACCACAAGGGTTTAATGGGACGCCCTTGGCTGACTAATTAGGAAAGCTAGTGGAAGACTACCTTACCCGAAAGGGGCAAGGGCAGTAGGGGAGTGGTCAGTGTAGGGAGGTCCTTGGTTGATTTTGCTGCGATGGCGGTCAGACAAGAACCCTGCATTGGAGCTTCCTATAAACTGTAGCGGGTTTTCGGAAGCTAGTGGAACTTTGTAAAGGCCTCGTAGTGTTGCCCTGCCGCGCTTCCTAGGTAGAGGTGTATGGGATTCGTGACCCCTTGGCAGATGGGTAACATGACTTGTGGGTAAAGGGTACAACCTCTGCAGAGTGTAAAACTGGTATACTAGCCGAGCTCACGGTCATGAGCAGCTTAGGACTCTCTGATGTTTAAATTATGGAACTTAAATTCAATTTTGACATTTGCATTGCATGGGTTTATTATTAATTTTGTTCTATTACTTTATTTATGGTTTGGTATTTACTTACACTTAGTAACTGCTAATAAAATTTTGACCAACTACTTAAAAGCAATGCTCAGCTTTAACCCCTATCATTGATTAGCCTTACACATCACATGAACTCACACCTTTGTGAGTTTGTGTCCACTGGTTCCCCACAACTTGTTCAGCTATGATCATGTGTGAGCTCACCCTTGCTGTCTCACACCCCCCACAGGAGAAGAGCAGGTGGTTCAGGAGGAGCCACTAGGCGAGGAGTATGATCTGATCTAGGTGGCGTTTCTCAGTTCACATTGGCGCCGACGATCCTTAGTTCGTTTTATACTTATTCTTTTATTTTGTATTAAGTCTTCCGCTATGTAATAAGTACTCTGATGTTTTGTGATATTTATCTCTATACACTCTGTTATTATATATGTTGTCTTCTTGGCGCATGTATGAGATGCACCTGGCTTTGTTCCTTAAAGCCGGGTGTTACATCTTTCTTGTTTCCAAGTCATTTGTAATCAAGGCAAGAGACACCAATTGTGTAGTGGTCCTTGTGGGGACTAAGTGTCCCGATTGATTGAGAAGAGAAGCTCACTCGGTCTAGGTGATCGTTTGAGAGAGGGAAAGGGTTGAAAGAGACCTGGTCTTTGTGACCACCTCAACGGGGAGTAGGTTTGCAAGAACCGAACCTCGGTAAAACAGATCACCGTGTCACACTCTTCATTTGCTTGTGATTTGTTTTTGCCCTCTCTTTCAAACTCGATTTTATTTCTAACGCTAACCCCGGCTTGTAGTGTGTGCTTAAGTTTATAATTTTCAGATTCTGTCTATTCACCCCCCTCTAGGCGACTTTCACTAATGCACCAGCTTATTTTATGAATTTGATGAATAAGGTGTTTATGGAGTATTTGGACAGATTCGTCATAGTATTCATCGACGATATTCTTATTTATTCCAAGAGTGAGAGTGAACATGTGGAACATCTGAGATTGGTGCTACAGAAGCTACGAGACAATCAACTGTACGCCAAGTTCAGTAAATGCAAGTTCTGGATTGACAAGGTGCCATTCCTTGGACATATCATTTCTAATGGCGGAATATCAGTGGATCCTGCTAAGGTCAAGGAGATTATGGCATGGAGCGTGCCCACTACAGTTACTGATATTCGGAGTTTCTTGGGACTTGCAGGATACTATCGGAGATTTATTGAAGGATTCTCTAAGATTGCCAAACCTATGACCTCACTTCTGGAGAAGGGAAGAGAATTTAAGTGGGATGAGAAATGCCAAGATAGCTTTGATCAATTAAAGAAGAGGTTGATGTCGCCTCCAGTGTTGGTTATGCCAGACCTACAGAAGGGATTTGACATTTATTGTGATGCATGTGGCCAAGGCTTGGGATGTGTGCTCATGCAAGAAGGACATGTGATCGCCTACGCGTCTCGTCAGTTGCGGAAACATGAGTTAAACTACCCCACTCATGACTTAGAACTGGCAGCCGTGGTGCATGAGCTTAAGATTTGGAGGCATTATATCATGGGAACCAAGTGTCAAGTATACACGGATCATAAGAGTTTGAAGTATATATTCACTCAAAAGGATCTCAATCTTAGGCAACACCGTTGGTTGGAGCTTATTAAGGATTATGATTTGGAGATTCACTATCACCCGGGCAAGGCGAATTTGGTTGCAGATGCCTTGAGTCGGAAGGAGCACATTCACTCTGCTATTGTTGTCCAGCTACCCAATAAATTAGCAAAAGATTTTGAGAGACTCAACCTGGGAATTGTTACACATACGGAAGGAGTCACTGTCACACCCGGCTTTTAGGAACAAAGCCGAGTGCATCTCATACATGCGGCAAGAAGACAACATATATAATAACAGAGTGTATAGAGATAAATGTCAATAACATCAGAGTACTTATTACATAGCGGAAGACTTATTACAAAATAAAATAATAAAGATAAAACGAACTAAGGATTGTCGGCGCCAATGTCAACTGAGAAACGCCACCTAGATCAGATCATACTCCTCGCCTTGTGACTCCTCCTGAACCACCTGCTCTTCTCCTGTGGGGGGGTGTGAGACAGCAAGGGTGAGCTCACACATGATCATAGCTCAACAAGTTGTGGGGAACCAGTGGACATAAACTCACAAAGGTGTGAGTTCATGTGGTGTGTAAGGCTAATCAATGATAGGGGTTTAAAGCTGAGCATTGCTTTTAAGTAGTTGGTCAAAATTTTATTAGCAATTACTAAGTGTAAGTAAATACCAAACCATAAATAAAGTAATAAAACAAAATTAATAACAAACCCATGCATATGCGAATGACAAATTGAATTTAAGTTCCATAATTTAAACATCAGAGAGTCCTGAGCTGCTCATGACCGTGAGCACGGCTAGTATACCAGTTTTACACTCTGCAGAGGTTGTACCCTTTACCCACAAGTCATGTTACCCATCTGCCAAGGGATCGCGACTTCCCATACACCTCTACCGAGAAGGCGAGGCAGGGTAACACTACGAGTCCTTTACAAAGTTCCACTAGCTTCAGAAAACCCGCTACAGTTTATAGGAAGCTCCAATGCAGGGTTCTTGTCTGACCGTCATCGCAGCAAAATCAACCAAGGACCTCCCTACACTGACCACTCCCCTACTGCCCTTGCCCCTTTTGGGTAAGGTAGTCTTCCACTAGCTTTCCTAATTAGTCAGCCAAGGGCATCCCATTAAACCCTTGTGGTGGCACGTTTTACTCAAGTTAAGCTCTATGTTCTAATTAACATTAATGAACTTGACATGAACATAAATAGAATAACAAGAATAATTGGAACATAGATGTAATAAATGATTATCCCAAAACCATGTAAAGCAATAGCAAACTACCCAAGTGATTCAGGGGTAAACAAGGTAATGAGATAAACAATCTAGGATGACCTATCGGGTCCCATCAAAATTAACCTATGCATGAGTAAGTGATATTAAAGAACATTATTGGGTAAAAAGTGGTCAAGGGCACAACTTGCCTTCAATGAGCTCCTGCTCAGCTACTTCAACCTGCTGCTCACCAGGATCCCCAGCAACGGGCTCTTCTACTCGCCACAATACAAACAAGCACAGTGCATATAGAAAAATTAACATTACACCAAACATATAAACAAAATACACCGTAATAATCTACACATTAAAATAAAATTATAGGAACAGAAATCATAATTTTTGGAGTTATAGATTTTAAGTTATGGATTTTCAAAGGTTTCATGTGTTTAAAATAGGATTAAGTGTGAAATAAATTTTCTTACTGTTTTCATGACATAACAGAGGCTCTAGGTGCTAGAGAATAAAATTACAAAATTTTAGGAAGTGGAATGGACTAATTTGGAGTTCATATGCATTTTCTATGAATTATTGAAGTTCTAGCAATTATTTTCCTATTAAAAATCCATTTTCTATTTCATTTATTCATTTTAAATGATCTCTGGACTGGGCCTCAAATTAATAAAAGTCTAGGGGGCTCAGGGAAAAATTCCTAAGACTCAGTGAATAGTCAGAATGGACCGCAGGTTGAATCACCTAAAATACAGGGTCTCTTTTACAAAACTACAAGCCGAAGAGGTATGAAGCCATCTCGACCGTCAGAACGGACATGGGTGTTCCAGATTAGATTTGGAGTGGATCGAAACGGTACGCGTCGGCCACCGCACGATCAAATCTCAACGCTTCAGATTCAAAACGCTCGCTACACCTGTCATCCGTCTGATCTAAATCGGACGGCCAGAAGAAGATCAGGCCGAACCGGTACGCTGGATTAGATCGCAGCCCTACATCGCCAAACCAATGGCCGACGGGTTTTCTTCCTCCCCTAGTCAAACCAGACCACGGCACCAACACCACCGCGGCCAGGCCTCACGCCGGCGGGGCTAGTCTCCAGATTCCGGGCATGAAACTCAAATTCAATCGGACTACATGCTATGGGTATTAAAGCGGGTCCGAGCGAGTGGTTCTTACCAAGTATCGTCCGCGCAGGCGAGCCGACCACAAGGAGGAGGATGTTCCGCCCTGTTGCGCACTCCGGCGAGAAATCCCCCCCGATTCGGGGTTGCTCAGCACGCCACGTGAGCTCGAACAGGGCCACCGGGCACCGACGCACACACCCAGCCACACGAAGGGAAGGGAAGGTCGGCGGGGATCGATTTCACCGGCGGCATGGCGTACTTTGCGCGGAACGCGGCAGCGAGGATGTTAAGGACGGCGTAGCGGATGCGGAAGAAGTGGGATACAAGGAGGAGCGTGGTCAAGGGGGTCTCTTATGGGCACGATTCCCAGCCGGTCTTGAGTCCGCCAGCTCCGCATCCATCGGCGCGGAGGTTGCGGTCGTCCACCATGCGCGCATGGCGAGGGGAGGCGGCACTGCACGGCGGACCCCACACGCAAGTGTCGGAGCGCCATCTCCACGACCGAAAGTCGCTGAGTGCTGGGCCCCGCCAGTCGGCGTGTTTGTAGAAACGAGGGCAGGTAGCGCCACCGACACGCGGGTCCCGCAGAGCAGTGAGGGGAGGAGAACGCGGCCGCGCGTGTGAGACTGACTGGTGGGGTCCTCCCGTCGGCGCGCCGCGCCTAGGTCGGGTTGGGCCGCACGGGAGTCGTCTGGTGGGCTGGCAGGGTGGTATTAGGCCCAATGCCATTTTTTCCCTTTTCTTTTCTTTATTCTTTCCTCTTTTCTTTTTCAAATTTAGATCCTCATTTCTCCTTTTAGATTTCAAATTCAAATTTGAACGTCAGTTATGGGTTTGTACTTATATCAAATGTGCCAAATTTACATTTGGGGTTGAAGAGAAAATATTTATGTATATATTTTCCCTATGTTTCATGTGGTATTTCTTTTCTTTTCTAAATTCCTAGAATTTCTTTTAGATTCTAGATTTCCTTTTGAATTAATATATTTCTTGTCTCTTTTTTTTATTTTGTCACAAAATGCACACAAAAATAAGAACCAGCATGATACATAATTTAGTGGCTTTTATGTTATTAATTATTTGTTTTTACCTAGGGTGTACACATGTGATGATGCACAAAGGTTAAACTCACATAAGGAGAAATTATTTCTCTATTGATATTATTTCTAACTAATTACAAAGTGGGTGTTACAAATCCTACCCCATTAAAAATAATCTCGTCCTCGAGATTTAGGAAGAACGAGGGAAAAGGTGGGGAAAATCTATACGAAGCTCTTCTTCTCTTTCCCAAGTTGCTTCATCTTCACCGTGGTGACTCCATTGCACTTTGCACATCTTTATCACCTTATTTCTTGTAACTCGAGTCAATGTGTCAAGAATCTTGATCGGATACTCCGTGCAAGTCAAATCACCTTGAACACTGAGCTCTTCCATGGGTAACTGTTCCTCAGGGACACAGAGACACTTCTTTAGTTGAGATACGTGGAACACGTTATGCACATCCGATAGACTATCTGGTAACTTGAGTTGGTATGCCATCTCCCCCACTCGCCTAAAGATCAAGAATGGTCCAATGTAGCGAGGGGACAATTTGCCCTTAACTTTGAATCTCCTCATTCCACGAAGTGGTGACACCTTGAGGTACACATAATCTCCTTCTTCAAATTCCAGTGGTCTTCTTCTATTATCATCATAGCTCTTTTGCCTGGTTTGAGCCACCCTCAAATTCTCTCGAATTATACGGACTTGTTCTTTTGCTTCTTGAATCAGTTTGGGCCCAAAGAACTGTCTCTCTCCAGTCTGATCCCAATATAGAGGAGTCCTGCACTTCCTCCCATATAAAGCTTCAAAAGGTGACATCTTCAGACTGGCTTGATAACTATTGTTATATGAGAACTCAGCATATGGTAGACTTTTATCCCAACTTCCTCCATGCTGAAGGGCACAAGCTCTCAACATATCCTCCAAAACTTGATTTGTCCTTTCAGTCTGTCCATCAGTCTTAGGGTGATAAGCCATACTGAAATTCAACTTTGTACTCATATTCTCATGAAAGCTTCTCCAAAATCTTGAGGTAAACTGCGAACCTCGATCAGACACGATCTTCTTTGGTACTCCATGCAAACACACAATCCGAGCCATATATAACTCTGCTAGCTGAGAACCTTTATAAGTAGTCTTCACCGGAATGAAGTGAGCCACTTTAGTCAATCTATCCACAATCACCCATATAGCATCATATCCTTTCTGGGTGCGAGGCAATCCAGTAATAAAATCCATACCAATCTCTTCCCACTTCCACTTAGGTATCTTCAGTGGATGCAGTAGTCCAGCTGGCCTCTGGTGTTCAGCCTTAACTCTTTGACATACATCGCACATAGCCACATGTGCAGCTACATCTCTTTTCAATCCATACCACCAATATTTCCGCTTCAAATCCTGATACATCTTGGTACTACCAGGATGAATAGAATAGTCTGAATCATGGGCCTCCTTTAAAATAGTCTCTCGAAGGCTTTTAATATTAGGAACACACATCCTGTCCTTGAACCATACGGTGCCTTGCTCATCTTCCGTAAATTCCGGAACTCGACCTTCAGTAATCAGATCCTTGATCTCTTTTATTTTAGCATCACCAATTTGTCCTTTGCGGATCTCTTGCTCCAAAGTAGGTTCCACATCAATAGTAACTCCTTCAGTGTGAGCAACAATCCCCAGGTTAAGTCTCCTGAAATCCTCAACAATCTCATTGGGTAGCTGGGCAACAATAGCTGAATGAACATGCTCCTTGCGACTCAAGGCATCTGCAACCAAATTTGCCTTGCCCGGGTGGTAGTGAATCTCCAAATCATAATCCTTAATAAGCTCCAACCAACGGCGTTGCCTAAGGTTGAGATCCTTTTGAGTGAATATATACTTCAAACTCTTATGGTCCGTGTATACTTGACACTTGGTTCCCATGACATAATGTCTCCAAATCTTAAGCGCATGCACAACGGCTGCCAATTCCAAGTCATGAGTGGGGTAGTTCAATTCATGTTTCCGTAACTGACGAGACGCATAGGCAATCACATGTCCTTCTTGCATAAGCACACATCCAAGTCCCTGGCCACATGCATCATAGTAAATGTCAAATCCCTTCTGCAGGTCTGGCATAACCAATACTGGTGGCGACATCAACCTCTTCTTCAATAGATCAAAGCTGTCTTGACACTTCTCGTCCCACTTAAATTCTCTTCCTTTCTCCAAAAGTGAAGTCATAGGTTTAGCAATTTTAGAAAATCCTTCAATAAATCTCCGATAATACCCTGCTAGTCCCAAGAAACTAAGAATCTCGGTAATTGTAGTGGGTACTCTCCACTCCATTATCTCCTTAACTTTAGCAGGATCCACTGAAATTCCTCCATTAGAAATAATATGACCAAGAAATGGCACCTCGCCAATCCAAAACTCGCACTTGCTGAACTTGGCATATAGCTGGTTATCTCGTAGCTTCTGTAGCACCAACCTCAGATGTTCCTCATGATCGCTATCGCTCTTGGAATAAATAAGGATATCGTCGATGAATACCACGACAAATCTGTCCAAATACTCCATAAACACCTTATTCATCAAGTTCATAAAATAAGCTGGTGCATTGGTTAATCCAAACGACATAACAGTGAACTCATATAATCCATAACGAGTCGAGAAAGCCGTCTTGGGAATATCCGATGGTCTAATCCTCATCTGATGGTAACCCGATCGGAGATCAATCTTCGAGAATACTCTAGCACCTCTCATCTGATCAAATAAATCCTCAATACGGGGTAACGGATACTTGTTCTTCATAGTAACATCATTGAGAGATCTATAATCCACACACATCCGTTGCGATCCATCCTTCTTTTGTACAAACAAAACCGGCGCTCCCAAAGGTGAGGAACTCAGACGAATGTACCCAGCCTCTTGTAACTCAGTTAACTGCTTCTTAAGTTCCTTCAACTCCTCTACGGACATCCTATATGGCCGTTTAGAAATAGGGGCAGTTCCAGGTAAGAGATCAATAACAAACTCAACTTCTCTATCAGGTGGCATCTCTGGTAACTCCTCTGGAAAGACATCCGGAAAATCTCTAACCACCCGAATGTTGTCACCAACAAACTCTTTAGGTATAAAGAACATTGCACGCATGGATGAGGAGGTTACTGCAATATTAACTTGAAATCTTTCTCCTTTAGTGGTAGTGAGTTCTACGGTACCTCTACCACATGCTATAACGGCCTTTGCCTTTCTGAACCATGACATACCAAGGATCAGATCTATACTGCTTGACTCTAATATTATAGCAGTAGCTCCAAATTCTCTACCCATAATGGTCAATGTCAATCTACGTGTCATTTGATTCGCCTCAACAGGCCCTTTAGGTGTAATTACTATCATGGGTTTTCTCATATTTAGCAGTGGTATTTCATTTGTGTTGGCATATCTAGCAGACATGAATGAATGTGTAGCACCAGAATCAAATAATATGGTTGCAGGAATTGCATTAACATAAAACATACCAAGTACGATGTCCCCACCATCCGGAGTAGCATCAACGCTGACTTGATTAACCTTGGCAATAGAATATCCCTTGCCAGATCCTGGAATTTGCTGCCTGTTCTGAACTGGAGTAGTAGCCATCCTCTGTGGGCAGACATTTGCATAATGACCAGTCTTTCCACACTTGAAACAAGTAGTGCCTGGACTCTGTCCTGAGAACTTCGTCGGGGTGCCAGTAGGGGTAGCTTGTCGAGGAGGTGGAGTCCTCAGTGGTGATTGCTGAACTGGGCGCTGGCCTCCGCTAGGGCGAACTGGTGTACCCTGAGGTGAACTATAGCGAGGACGAACACTGTTGCTTCCTTGTCCTTGAGATATAGCCTTTCTCTTCAAATCTCCCAGTTGAACACGCTTGTGTTCAATAGCCAGGGCCTTATCAAGTAGCCTCTGAAATGATGGAAATGTATGTGCCACTAGAGCATACTTCAGGGGTCCATTAAGTCCTTCAATAAAATGCTCCTGCTTCCTCTCATCTTCAGCGACTTCATCAGGGGCATATCTGGATAACTGGATAAAGTTGTCGCGATACTCACTGACTGACATACTTCCTTGCTTCAGCGACAGAAATTCCTTCTTCTTAATCTTCATCAATCCAGCTGGTATATGATAATTCCTGAACTGTGTACTGAACTTTGCCCAAGTAATAGTATCCGCAGCATCATGGGCAGCAGTATATGAATCCCACCAGTCAGCAGCAGGACCTATCAGACGTCCAGAAGCATATAAAACCTTCTCTCGGTCAGTGCATTGTGCAATATTCAGCATCTTCTCAACGGACTTCAGCCAATCATCCGCGTCCAGTGGATCAGGAGAGCTTGCAAATGTAGGTGGCTTATGACTCATGAATTCCTGGTGCTTATCTCGGGTTGGAACTGGTGGTGGAGGTGGAGGCAGTGGTACTTGTTGCTGTTGTTGCTGCTGCTGTTGTTGTTGTTGCATTTGTTGTTGCAGCTGCTGTTGTTGTGCCCTCCTTTCCTGGCGTATCTCCTCTCGCTCCTGGCGCAACTCCTGTCGTATATCTTCTCTTTCCTGACGCATCTCCTGGCGTTCTTGCTGCATCTGGGCACGCATATCAGCCATAGTGTCCGCCATTTGCTGCATCACCGCCATCTGAGCAGCAACCAGTGGGTCAACTCCGCCTGGTGGAGGATTAGGAGGATTCATCTCTGCAGGTTGTGGCTGGGGTTGTCTATATATCCACCAAGTGTGTCGATTAGGAGGCAAATCAATTCCACCACCCCGCCTGGTATTGACCATCTGAGTTAGATACATATGGTAAGAGAGTAGCAGACAAGGAAGGTATTTACAAATCAGGTTACTTTGGGGGAATTTATTAGCTAAGCAGATTAATATTTCTCCTACTAAAGCTAATTCAATACCTTATGTTGGTACATGCTAAGATGTCCATCTATAATAATTCAATCAATCAAAGAAACAAATCAGGCATTTAGCATCAGCATAATCAACCAATCATTTTTAAATAAAGAAAATAGTTTTAAATTTTGTCTTAGGTTCCCTATCTCTTAAAAAGATCATAGTGGTAGGATTCCAAGGTGTGAAATCCATCTTGTCTTAGAGTAGAAAAGATAAGATTAATCAGAGTAGAGTAGCAAAAGGTGAGACAAGATCAAGGTGAGATAAGTATAGAATGAGTCAGAGTAAGGTAGGTAGGTAAGGGTGTTGTCCATTTCTATCTAGGTTTCGTCCTACAGTCAACATTTCCTCTGATACCACTTCTGTCACACCCGGCTTTAAGGAACAAAGCCGAGTGCATCTCATACATGCGCCAAGAAGACAACATATATAATAACAGAGTGTATAGAGATAAATGTCAATAACATCAGAGTACTTATTACATAGCGGAAGACTTATTACAAAATAAAATAATAAAGATAAAACAAACTAAGGATCGTCGGCGCCAATGTCAACTGAGAAACGCCACCTAGATCAGATCATACTCCTCGCCTTGTGACTCCTCCTGAACCACCTGCTCTTCTCCTGTGGGGGGGTGTGAGACAGCAAGGGTGAGCTCACACATGATCATAGCTCAACAAGTTGTGGGGAACCAGTGGACATAAACTCACAAAGGTGTGAGTTCATGTGGTGTGTAAGGCTAATCAATGATAGGGGTTTAAAGCTGAGCATTGCTTTTAAGTAGTTGGTCAAAATTTTATTAGCAATTACTAAGTGTAAGTAAATACCAAACCATAAATAAAGTAATAGAACAAAATTAATAACAAACCCATGCATATGCGAATGACAAATTGAATTTAAGTTCCATAATTTAAACATCAGAGAGTCCTGAACTGCTCATGACCGTGAGCACGGCTAGTATACCAGTTTTACACTCTGCAGAGGTTGTACCCTTTACCCACAAGTCATGTTACCCATCTGCCAAGGGATCGCGACTTCCCATACACCTCTACCGAGGAGGCAAGGCAGGGTAACACTACGAGGCCTTTACAAAGTTCCACTAGCTTCAGAAAACCCGCTACAGTTTATAGGAAGCTCCAATGTAGGGTTCTTGTCTGACCGCCATTGCAGCAAAATCAACCAAGGACCTCCCTACACTGACCACTCCCCTACTGCCCTTGCCCCTTTCGGGTAAGGTAGTCTTCCACTAGCTTTCCTAATTAGTCAGCCAAGGGCGTCCCATTAAACCCTTGTGGTGGCACATTTTACTCAAGTTAAGCTCTATGTTCCAATTAACATTAATGAACTTGACATGAACATAAATAGAATAACAAGAATAATTGGAACATAGATGTAATAAATGATTATCCCAAAACCATGTAAAGCAATAGCAAACTACCCAAGTGATTCAGGGGTAAACAAGGTAATGAGATAAACAATCTAGGATGACCTATCGGGTCCCATCAAAATTAACCTATGCATGAGTAAGTGATATTAAAGAACATTATTGGGTAAAAAGTGGTCAAGGGCACAACTTGCCTTCAATGAGCTCCTGCTCAGCTACTTCAACCTGCTGCTCACCAGGATCCCCAGCAACGGGCTCTTCTACTCGCCACAATACAAACAAGCACAGTGCATATAGAAAAATTAACATTACACCAAACATATAAACAAAATACACCGTAATAATCTACACATTAAAATAAAATTCTAGGAACAGAAATCATAATTTTTGGAGTTATAGATTTTAAGTTATGGATTTTCAAAGGTTTCATGTGTTTAAAATAGGATTAAGTGTGAAATAAATTTTCTTACTGTTTTCATGACATAACAGAGGCTCTAGGTGCTAGAGAATAAAATTACAAAATTTTAGGAAGTGGAATGGACTAATTTGGAGTTCATATGCATTTTCTATGAATTATTGAAGTTCTAGCAATTATTTTCCTATTAAAAATCCATTTTCTATTTCATTTATTCATTTTAAACGATCTCTGGACTGGGCCTCAAATTAATAAAAGTCCAGGGGGCTCGGGGAAAAATTCCTAAGACTCAGTGAATAGTCAGAATGGACCACGGGTTGAATCACCTAAAATACAGGGTCTCTTTTACAAAACTACAAGCCGAAGAGGTATGAAGCCATCTCGGCCGTCAGATCTGACATGGGTGTTCCAGATTAGATCTGGAGTGGATCGAAACGGTACGCGTCGGCCACCGCACGATCAAATCTCAACGCTTCAGATTCAAAACGCTCGCTACACCTGTCATCCGTCTGATCTAAATCGGACGGCCAGAAGAAGATCAGGCCGAACCGGTACGCTGGATTAGATCGCAGCCCTACATCGCCAAACCAACGCCCCACGGGTTTTCTTCCTCCCCTAGTCAAACCAGACCACGGCACCAACGCCACCGCGGCCAGGCCTCACGCCGGCGGGGCTAGTCTCCAGATTCCGGGCATGAAACTCAAATTCAATCGGACTACATGCTATGGGTATTAAAGCGGGTCCGAGCGAGTGGTTCTTACCAAGTATCGTCCGCGCAGGCGAGCCGACCACGAGGAGGAGGATGTTCCGCCCTGTTGCGCACTCCGGCGAGAAATCCCCTCCGATTCGGGGTTGCTCAGCACGCCACGCGAGCTCGAACAGGGCCACCGGGCACCGACGCACGCACCCGGCCACACGAAGAGAAGGGAAGGTCGGCGGGGATCGATTTCACCGGCGGCGCGGCGTACTTTGCGCGGAACGCGGCAGCGAGGTTGTTAAGGACGGCATAGCGGATGCGAAAGAAGTGGGATACAAGGAGGAGCGTGGTTAAGGGGGTCTCTTATGGGCACGATTCCTAGCCGGTCTTGAGTCCGCCAGCTCCGCATCCATCGCGCGGAGGTTGCGGTCGTCCGCCATGCGCGCATGGCGAGGGGAGGCGGCTCTGCACGGCGGACCCCACGCGCATGTGTCGGAGCGCCATCTCCACGACCGAAAGTCGCTGAGTGCTGGGCCCCGCCAGTCGGCGTGTTTGTAGAAACGAGGGCAGGTAGCGCCACCGACACGCGGGTCCCGCAGAGCAGTGAGGGGAGGAGAACGCGGCCGCACGTGTGAGACTGACCGGATTGGGTCCTCCCGTCGGCGCGCCGCGCCCAGGTCGGGTTGGGCCGCACGGGAGTCGTCTGGTGGGCTGGTAGGGTGGTATTAGGCCCAATGCCATTTTTTCCCTTTTCTTTTCTTTATTCTTTCTTCTTTTCTTTTTCAAATTTAGATCCTCATTTCTCCTTTTAGATTTCAAATTCAAATTTGAACGTCAGTTATGGGTTTGTACTTATATCAAATGTGCCAAATTTACATTTGGGGTTGAAGAGAATATATTTATGTATATATTTTTCCCTATGTTTCATGTGGTATTTCTTTTCTTTTCTAAATTCCTAGAATTTCTTTTAGATTCTAGATTTCCTTTTGAATTAATATATTTCTTGTCTCTTTTTTTATTTTGTCACAAAATGCACACAAAAATAAGAACCAGCATGATACATAATTTAGTGGCTTTTATGTTATTAATTATTTGTTTTTACCTAGGGTGTACACATGTGATGATGCACAAAGGTTAAACTCACATAAGGAGAAATTATTTCTCTATTGATATTATTTCTAACTAATTACAAAGTGGGTGTTACAGTCACCATTGAATTGGAACCTACCTTGGAGCAAGAAATTCGTAAAGGTCAAGTGGGTGATGCCAAAAAATCAAGAGATTAAGGATCTGATTACTGAAGGTAGAGGTCCAGAATTCACGGAGGATGACCAAGGCACTGTATGGTTCAAGGATCGGATATGTGTTCCGGAGATTTATAGCCTTCATGAGACTATATTGAAGGAAGCCCACGATTCTGATTACTCTATACACCCTGGTAGCACTAAGATGTATCAGGATTTGAAGCAGAAATACTGGTGGTATGGATTGAAGAGAGATGTGGTTGCTCATGTGGCTAAGTGTGATGTGTGTTAAAGAGTTAAGGCCGAACATCAAAGACCAGCTGGATTATTGCATCTGCTTAAGATACCCGAGTGGAAATGGGAAGAAATTGGTATGGACTTCATTGTTGGACTACCCCGCACTCCAGCAGGATATGACTCTATTTGGGTGATTGTGGACAGATTGACAAAAGTGGCTCACTTCATACCTGTGAGGACTAATTACATGGGAGCCAAGCTAGCAGAATTGTATATGACTCGGATAGTTTGTCTACACGGAGTGCCTAAGAAGATCGTGTCTGATCGAGGATCACAGTTCACTTCTCAGTTTTGGAAGAAGTTGCATGAGAGCTTGGATACACAGTTGAATTTTAGTTCGGCCTACCATCCTCAAACTGATGGACACACTGAGAGGACAAATCAAGTGCTGGAGGATATGTTAAGAGCTTGTGCTCTTAAACATGGTGGAAGTTGGGATAAGAGCTTAACATATGCAGAGTTCTCTTATAATAACAATTACTAGGCCAGTTTGAAGATGTCACCGTTTGAGGCTTTATATGGCAGGAAATGCAGGACTCCTCTATATTGGGATCAGACTGGAGAAAGGCAGTTCTTTGGGCCTGAACTTATACAAGAGGCAGAAGAACAAGTTCAAATGATAAGGGAGAATTTGAGAATTGCACAATCAAGACAGAAGAGCTATGCTGATACCCAGAGAAGACTACTAGAGTTTAAGGAGGGTGATCATGTCTATTTGAAGGTATCACCTCTCCGGTGTATGAGGAGATTTAAAGTTAAGGGAAAGTTGTCCCCTCGCTTCATTGGACCTTTCTTGATCTTAAAGCGTGTAACACCCTAAAGTTCAATCTTGTGAAGACAAAGAAAAATTCTCAAAGATTTTAAATCAAAACACCTTTCCTTAAAGATAATCATAATTTAGGAGTTTCCACTCATGAATATGTTAAAAATACATAATTAAAGATACTTAGATAATCTAAATTGCCTTTGGGTTAGGATATATAAAAGAATTATGGTTAAACTATTTCTTAACATATATAAGTCTACAATATAAATTTGATTTCCCTAGAACTAATAAGGTAGGGATTATTCTACTATATGATTAAAAGCTTGTCTAAAAGAACTAAAATAAATAAAGAAATACATAAAATAGGTTTTTGCACATTATGCTAAAGTTCTATATGTGTATCCAAATTAAGTGTTTGAACTTTAAACTTGTGTTGATTTGAAATTCAAATGGAAAGGAAAATAGAAAATAGAAAATAAAAGGAGTAGGGAAGAACTAAGAAAAATACTACATAAAATAAAATAAAATCAGAATAAAAATTCTTCACACTTATATTATTAAATTACACTATTCAAACTGAGGACAAGTTATTCACAAAAGTTTGAATTTAAACTTGAATTCAAATTGGATTTGAAAATGGATAAAAGAAAATAGAAAAGAAAAAGAAAAAGAATAAAAACTCTACTTGGGCTGCGACCACTCAATCTGGCCCATCTAGTTTCCATACCGCGCGGCCCACTCACCCCGAATCCTGGCGCCGACACGCGGGCCCCACGGGCAGCCTCTCGTCCCTCTCACGCGCGCACTCGCTGTCTCACCAACACGCGGGCCCTGCCCGTCAGCCACCAGCCACACTCATCTCTTCCTCTCGCGCCCCATTTCCCTCTGACTTGTGGGTCGACTTGTCAGGTTCGTCCTCTCCGATCGACAGAAACGATCTCGCGCGATCGCTGGCGGACTCCGCGCTCGGGCGCGTGGTAATCGGTGTTTCCGTTGCTCCCTGGGCTATAAAAGATGACCGTCGTGATTTCCCTCCCCTCATCCCATCCTATACCACCGTGCGCCATTGGAGCTCTAGCTGGAAGACCGAATCCTCGCCGCCACCGACGTTCCACGTAATCATCGTCGGCGTGGCCCCGATTTTGGGCTCGGGGCACTCGTCGGTTCGTGTGGGAGCCTAGCGTGAAGTCGGTTAACCGGTTGCGTCCACGGGCGGGTGTTAATTGCTCATCGGAGCACTTCATCGCCGCGGAGCCGCTTCAAGCCGCAGACCGGTTTCGTCACCAAGCAAGCCCGGTAAAGAACCTTATCTCTCTGTCCGCTTTTGTCTCCTCTTCGCCTTGCACCAATCGGGGGTCGAAATGGAGTAGTGGGGCGAGGGATTGCGTTACTCCGACGATCTGCCACCATGAGCGCGGGGCGGCGCTGCTGCCCAGTCCGTCGTGGGGTGGAAGATGGCCCTCGGGCCGTTGGATTCACAAGCGACGATCTAGATTAGGCGGAACATACCCCTTCGCCTATCTCGAATCTGGGCCGTTGATGGTTGATCCGACGGTCCACCGAGCGTACCGGTTCGTAGAATAGGTAATCTAATCCGAGCCACAAGATCTAGATCCAACGGTTGTGGGTGAACGTCGGCCCTGGATGAAGATCGGTCTAATCTGGTGCGCACGTCTCGGATCGGACGGTCACAATTAGATCTTACCCCTTCGCCGTGGCCACTTTCTTAAAGAGACCCTGAACTTTTATGAAATAAACCCGCGGTCCACCCTCGGAGTTCTATGTGTCTCGGGAAAACTTGCAAGATGACCCCTGCGCTTTGCATAAATTGAGGCCTAGTCCAGAGGAAATTAAAAACAGAGAAATAAATTTAGAAATTCGTTTTTAATACAAAAACAAATCTTAAAACTTGTATAATTCATATTTAATTCATTTTAGCTCCAAATTGAGTCATTCCAATTCCTAAAATTTTGTAATAATATTCTCTACCATTTAGAACCACTGTTTTGACATGAACTCTGTCAGAAAATTTATTTATCATTTAATCATATTTTTATCACATTAAACCTTAGGAAATTCATAACTTGAATTCTATAACTCAAAAATTAATAATTCTTTTTCCTGTGATCTTATTTTAATATGTAGATTATTAATATGTATTTTGGCATACATGTTTGGTGTAATGTTAATTTTGCCTATACACTGTCTGTTTGTATCGCTACGACTAGTGCGAGGTCACGTATCACCTGAAGATCATCCTGGTACCTGGATTCTCAAGGCCCAGGCAAGTTGTGCCCTTGATCACTTCTTTTTACCTACTCATGTTCTAATTAATCATAATGATCTGCATAGGTTAATTTTGATGGGACCCAATAGGTTACCCTAGATTTGTTTATCTCATTACCTTGTTTACCCCTGAATCACTTGGGTAGTACTTGCTAGTGCTATATGTGGTTTTGGGTATGAAGATTACACTATTCTTGATTATACTTTTTGTTATCAGTTGTTATTTAATGTTCATGTTAAGATCATTATGTTAATTGGAACATGGAGCGACCACCCGGGAAAACAGTGCTACCACAAGGGTGGTATGGGACGCCCTTGGCTGATTAATTAGGAAAGCTAGTGGAAGACTACCTTACCCGAAAGGGGCAAGGGCAGTAGGGGAGAGGTCAGTGTAGGGAGGCCCTCGGGAGGGTTTTGCTGCGATGGCGGTCCTGCAAGGGATTCCTGCACTGGATCTTCCTATAAACTGTAGCGGGTTTTCTGAAGCTAGTGGAACTTTGTAAAGGCCTCGTAGTGTTACCCTGCCTCGCCTCCTCGGTAGAGGTGTATGGGAAGTCGCGATCCCTTGGCAGATGGGTAACATGACTTGTGGGTAAAGATGCGCAACCTCTGCAGAGTGTAAAACTGGTATACTAGCCGTGCTCACGGTCATGAGCAGCTCGGACCCTCACATGATTAATCTATGGAACTTAAACTCAATTTGTCATATGCATTGCATTGCAGGTGATGTTGTTATTACTTTTGTTCTACTATTTAATTGGGTTGGTATTTACTTATACTTAGTAACTGCTAATAAAATTTTGACCAACTTTAAAAGCAATGCTCAGCTCTAACCATCTTCTTTGGTAAGCCTTACACTTCATATGAGCTTCCATCTTTGGCAAGTTCATACACATTATTCCCCACAACTTGTTGAGCGATGAACGTATGTGAGCTCACTCTTGCTGTCTCACATACACCACAGGTCAAGACCAGGTACTGCAGGATGATGCTCATGGAGGATGCTGTGATGAGTTCGTGAGTGGTCTAGGTCGTCGTCTCCCAGTCAACTTTGGGTTGCTGGACCGTTGTCTCCTTATAATGTAATCATTTATTTTGTATAGAACTCCTGTTATATATAAAGATGTGACATTCGATCCTGTGCCACTATACATCATATGTATGAGACTAGGTCCCAGCATACCTGGTGTTTATGTTAACCCCGGGTTTTGGACCCCTAAAATCCGGGTGTTACAGAAGTGGTATCAGAGGAATGTTGACTGTAGGACGAAGCCTAGGTAGAACTGAACAACCAATACTTACTTACCTTTGCTACTCTGATTCTTTTCTAAACTTATCTTAATCTTCTTCTCATCTAATTCCGCCTTACTCTGATTATTCTTACCTTTTTCATTCTAAAGACAAATGTGGATTTCACACTTTGAAATCCTGTGCTTAAAGTGAACTTTAGGAATAGGAGACCTAATCCTAGGAACAAAAACAAAACTATTTTTATAAGTGTCTATATATTTGAATGTTTGTTCTTATGATATCTGTCTGATTTGGATCTTTGTTTGAGTGTGATGGGTTGTGGAGTAATGTCCACAATTACATCTGCATATATATCTAGGCATAAAGGATAGCATTTGTAAAGATAACTAGACAACCTGGATTGTCCCCATTGGAACATATCTAGCTTAAGAGATTTATCTTATCCTAAAAGCTTTCATTCTAACCAATCCATCTTATCTTAAAAAAATTCTCCCTTATCTTAATAGATTCATCTCATCCCAAGAGATTCTACCCTACACTCATAGATCTATCTTATCTCAAAAGGTCTTAACTTATCCTAATGAATATAATCCATCTTATCCTAAAAAGATACTCATCTTATCTTGAAGAGATTTTATGTCATCCTAATAGATCTAACTGGCCTTAAAAGATTCTATCTTATCTTTATGGATCCATAATATCCTAATAAGCATACTTACCCACCCTAGTTTAAACAACCATGATCTAATACAAATTAATTAGATCTCATCTAGTCAAACTGGTCATACCAATCTAATCTAGATCCCATCCAATCTAATATGATCTAATCTAAAGTGGTCTACTTAAACATATTAGTAATACTAGTAGAAGTGATTAAACCCTACTAGCCATGCATTAACCTAACCTAGAGCCATGATGAATGGTATAACCTTTTTATTCCCGCCTAACAACAAACAATCTTTTAACCTACATCTGGTAGTCTATCTCACCCATATATATCTCTCAACTTGACTGATTCTACCTTACCCTTGGATATTCATCTTATACGATTGGTTACCCCAATCTGGACATAAAACAAAAATTAAGCCCTACCAAAGAATCTTTAGAGCATAACCAGCTACTAGCTTATTCATTCCGCTTATTGAGTAATTTCCTTTGCAAGACTATTACCATATGCTTCTAACTTTCATGGTCCATACCAGGAAAGGAAAGACTATCACGTAACAACAAACAGAAAATGAATCCTCCAAATCCTCCACCTGTTGAGATCAATCAAGTGGTTGCTACCCAAAGACTGGTAATACAACAGTTAACAGACCTGGTGACCGAGATGCAGAATCAGATAAGACAACAACGCGAAGAAATACGTCAGGCCCGCCAAGAAATAAGACAAGCACGGTTGGAGAGACAACAACAACAACAACCCCCACCACCACCAGCTTCACCAAGCTACATAGATATAAATTATGATGATTTGTAAGATCTAGGTGTTACTTTAGTTAGTAGATGATATGATAATATTTTAGAAGAAATAATAAGGTCTATTGACCCTATGTATTGTTAAAGAATTATACCTCATGCTGAGATTTCTTTGTTTGTGCATATGTCCCGAGAACAATATAAATATACATCTTTTTCTTACAAATCTCGGGGGCGAGATTATTTTTAAGGGGGGTAGGATTTGTAACACCCTAAAGTTCAATCTTGTGAAGACAAAGAAAAATTCTCAAAGATTTTAAATCAAAACACCTTTCCTTAAAGATAATCATAATTTAGGAGTTTCCACTCATGAATATGTTAAAAATACATAATTAAAGATACTTAGATAATCTAAATTGCCTTTGGGTTAGGATATATAAAAGAATTATGGTTAAACTATTTCTTAACATATATAAGTCTACAATATAAATTTGATTTCCCTAGAACTAATAAGGTAGGGATTATTCTACTATATGATTAAAAGCTTGTCTAAAAGAACTAAAATAAATAAAGAAATACATAAAATAGGTTTTTGCACATTATGCTAAAGTTCTATATGTGTATCCAAATTAAGTGTTTGAACTTTAAACTTGTGTTGATTTGAAATTCAAATGGAAAGGAAAATAGAAAATAGAAAATAAAAGGAGTAGGGAAGAACTAAGAAAAATACTACATAAAATAAAATAAAATCAGAATAAAAATTCTTCACACTTATATTATTAAATTACACTATTCAAACTGAGGACAAGTTATTCACAAAAGTTTGAATTTAAACTTGAATTCAAATTGGATTTGAAAATGGATAAAAGAAAATAGAAAAGAAAAAGAAAAAGAATAAAAACTCTACTTGGGCTGCGACCACTCAATCTGGCCCATCTAGTTTCCATACCGCGCGGCCCACTCACCCCGAATCCTGGCGCCGACACGCGGGCCCCACGGGCAGCCTCTCGTCCCTCTCACGCGCGCACTCGCTGTCTCACCAACACGCGGGCCCTGCCCGTCAGCCACCAGCCACACTCATCTCTTCCTCTCGCGCCCCATTTCCCTCTGACTTGTGGGTCGACTTGTCAGGTTCGTCCTCTCCGATCGACAGAAACGATCTCGCGCGATCGCTGGCGGACTCCGCGCTCGGGCGCGTGGTAATCGGTGTTTTCGTTGCTCCCTGGGCTATAAAAGATGACCGTCGTGATTTCCCTCCCCTCATCCCATCCTATACCACCGTGCGCCATTGGAGCTCTAGCTGGAAGACCGAATCCTCGCCGCCACCGACGTTCCACGTAATCATCGTCGGCGTGGCCCCGATTTTGGGCTCGGGGCACTCGTCGGTTCGTGTGGGAGCCTAGCGTGAAGTCGGTTAACCGGTTGCGTCCACGGGCGGGTGTTAATTGCTCATCGGAGCACTTCATCGCCGCGGAGCCGCTTCAAGCCGCAGACCGGTTTCGTCACCAAGCAAGCCCGGTAAAGAACCTTATCTCTCTGTCCGCTTTTGTCTCCTCTTCGCCTTGCACCAATCGGGGGTCGAAATGGAGTAGTGGGGCGAGGGATTGCGTTACTCCGACGATCTGCCACCGTGAGCGCGGGGCGGCGCTGCTGCCCAGTCCGTCGTGGGGTGGAAGATGGCCCTCGGGCCATTGGATTCACAAGCGACGATCTAGATTAGGCGGAACATACCCCTTCGCCTATCTCGAATCTGGGCCGTTGATGGTTGATCCGACGGTCCACCGAGCGTACCGGTTCGCAGAATAGGTAATCTAATCCGAGCCACAAGATCTAGATCCAACGGTTGTGGGTGAACGTCGGCCCTGGATGAAGATCGGTCTAATCTGGTGCGCACGTCTCGGATCGGACGGTCACAATTAGATCTTACCCCTTCGCCGTGGCCACTTTTTTAAAGAGACCCTGAACTTTTATGAAATAAACCCGCGGTCCACCCTCGGGGTTCTATGTGTCTCGGGAAAACTTGCAAGATGACCCCTGCGCTTTGCATAAATTGAGGCCTAGTCCAGAGGAAATTAAAAACAGAGAAATAAATTTAGAAATTCGTTTTTAATACAAAAACAAATCTTAAAACTTGTATAATTCATATTTAATTCATTTTAGCTCCAAATTGAGTCATTCCAATTCCTAAAATTTTGTAATAATATTCTCTACCATTTAGAACCACTGTTTTGACATGAACTCTGTCAGAAAATTTATTTATCATTTAATCATATTTTTATCACATTAAACCTTAGGAAATTCATAACTTGAATTCTATAACTCAAAAATTAATAATTCTTTTTCCTGTGATCTTATTTTAATATGTAGATTATTAATATGTATTTTGGCATACATGTTTGGTGTAATGTTAATTTTGCCTATACACTGTCTGTTTGTATCGCTACGACTAGTGCGAGGTCACGTATCACCTGAAGATCATCCTGGTACCTGGATTCTCAAGGCCCAGGCAAGTTGTGCCCTTGATCACTTCTTTTTACCTACTCATGTTCTAATTAATCATAATGATCTGCATAGGTTAATTTTGATGGGACCCAATAGGTTACCCTAGATTTGTTTATCTCATTACCTTGTTTACCCCTGAATCACTTGGGTAGTACTTGCTAGTGCTATATGTGGTTTTGGGTATGAAGATTACACTATTCTTGATTATACTTTTTGTTATCAGTTGTTATTTAATGTTCATGTTAAGATCATTATGTTAATTGGAACATGGAGCGACCACCCGGGAAAACAGTGCTACCACAAGGGTGGTATGGGACGCCCTTGGCTGATTAATTAGGAAAGCTAGTGGAAGACTACCTTACCCGAAAGGGGCAAGGGCAGTAGGGGAGAGGTCAGTGTAGGGAGGCCCTCGGGAGGATTTTGCTGCGATGGCGGTCCTGCAAGGGATTCCTGCACTGGATCTTCCTATAAACTGTAGCGGGTTTTCTGAAGCTAGTGGAACTTTGTAAAGGCCTCGTAGTGTTACCCTGCCTCGCCTCCTCGGTAGAGGTGTATGGGAAGTCGCGATCCCTTGGCAGATGGGTAACATGACTTGTGGGTAAAGATGCGCAACCTCTGCAGAGTGTAAAACTGGTATACTAGCCGTGCTCACGGTCATGAGCAGCTCGGACCCTCACATGATTAATCTATGGAACTTAAACTCAATTTGTCATATGCATTGCATTGCAGGTGATGTTGTTATTACTTTTGTTCTACTATTTAATTGGGTTGGTATTTACTTATACTTAGTAACTGCTAATAAAATTTTGACCAACTTTAAAAGCAATGCTCAGCTCTAACCATCTTCTTTGGTAAGCCTTACACTTCATATGAGCTTCCATCTTTGGCAAGTTCATACACATTATTCCCCACAACTTGTTGAGCGATGAACGTATGTGAGCTCACTCTTGCTGTCTCACATACACCACAGGTCAAGACCAGGTACTGCAGGATGATGCTCATGGAGGATGCTGTGATGAGTTCGTGAGTGGTCTAGGTCGTCGTCTCCCAGTCAACTTTGGGTTGCTGGACCGTTGTCTCCTTATAATGTAATCATTTATTTTGTATAGAACTCATGTTATATATAAAGATGTGACATTCGATCCTGTGCCACTATACATCATATGTATGAGACTAGGTCCCAGCATACCTGGTGTTTATGTTAACCCCGGGTTTTGGACCCCTAAAATCCGGGTGTTACAAAGCGAGTGGGAGAAGTTGCATATCAGTTAGAACTACCCGATCACCTGTCAGATGTACATGATGTCTTTCACGTGTCCCAACTAAAGAAGTGCCTCATGGTACCTGAGGAGCAGCTACCAATGGAGGACCTTAGTGTGCAAGATGACCTAACTTATGCGGAGTACCCTATCAAGATTCTTGACACTTTGACTCGAGTTACGAGAAATAAGGTGATAAAGATGTGCAAAGTGCAATGAAATCACCATGGAGAAGATGAAGCTAGTTGGGAGAGTGAAGAAGAGCTTCGCATAGATTTTCCCCATCTATTCACTAGTCCTTCCTAAATCTCGAGGACGAGATTCTTGTTAAGGGGGGTAGGATTTGTAATACCCAAATTTGTAAGAGATAATAGAAAAGGAGAGAAAAATTAATTTTCCTTTATTTTTTATGTGTGCATCTCTATTCACCATCACATGTGAAAACCTCACTTAAAACAAATAAACAATTAACAAAAGGCACACAAATAACCTATTCATCATATTGGATTTATTTGGTTATGCATTTAATACCAACAATATTAATAAAAATATATTATTATCCAAATTTGAATTTAACCTAAATTTGGAATCCTAGAAATATGGAGAACACGAAGCACTAGCTTTAATAAAATAAATATTAAAAATAAATAAGTTCACCCATGTGATGTCTAAGTTGGTCAGGTGATAGGGAAAACAAATTTACCATGAAGTTTGAAGTTGAATAGTGTCGGTACCCTAAATCATGGGTACCCTCTTCTACAGCATGAAGACGCCGCACCCGTGCAACGTCCCCAGGCCACGCGGAGGATGGCGCTTGACCCCACCGCATGGGCAGGCCAAAGGGCGCACGTGGCAAGGAAAGACAACACATCCCGGTGTGTATCGTGGGATGCGGACCTCCACAGAAGGACACCGGACCCTATACGCATAAGTCTGGGGCCTCCGAGTAAGGTCCAAACCTCAGCAAGGTCCCGGGACGAGGAGGACCCTAGCGTGAGTAGGGGTCCGGTGCTGACACGTGTCTAGGCCTTGCCCTTTACTTCTCGCTCAGGCGGAGACCCGCTGCTTGTGGCCCATGACATAAGCCATCGGGCCGAGCCTGACATAAAGCCATGCAGCCCCTACATTTATCGAGGAGAGGACGCGCCGCCTGCCACTGCGCTGACGGGCAACGTGCCCTCTCAGCATTTAATGCGTCCCGTCCCATCCGCTGGCAGGAGGTGTCAAGGTCATCCAGCAGGCGGCGCGCCTACTGGGTCTGCTGGCGAACAGTGCGCCCGTGCCAGGCAGCGCACTGTGTTATCCCTTCTACAAGAAGCTTCCCCTGCACGCCGAAGATACACAGATCTCGGACGACAGGACATAAGGGATTGCCCCGACAGCAAATATTTATAGTCCCAAGTGTTATATTCTCTATGTCCCTGGGCCCACATGTCGGGGCTCAGTACCTTTGTGCATGCCCCCCTTCAGCTATAAAAGGGGAGGCATGCGACGTTACAAGATAGATCCAAGCTCAGAATCACAATACATTACACAGTGGAGTAGGGTGTTACGCCCCGGTGGCCCGAACCACTCTAAACCCTCGTGTGCTCTCGTGTGTTCATCCACCAGTCTCGTAGCAAGAAAAACGCTTAGGCCCCTCCTCTCTTTAGGATATAGGGCAGGTGCAATCCGCCACCCGGCCGGGGAGATTTCCTCTCCGACATTTGGCGCGCCAGGTAGGGGGCTAGGCTTCAAGTTTTTGCTTGATTTCTCGCTCAGCATGATGGTGCGGATCATCGAGCACCACGCCGAAACTTCGGAGGATTTCGTGATGGAGCAAGAGGTTGCATCCTCCGCGCCACGAGTGCCCAACCGCCTCGACTCTGGGACTACTGTCGTGCACGCCGTGCAGTAGCACACACCAGCGCAGGCATCCTGGACTCTGTCGAGGGTAGCACCGACGACGCTGTCTGCGGCCAGAGAGTTGCTACCCACCCCCTAGCTCCATGACATCATCGAGGGCCATGAAGTAGTGACGCGACGACGTCGACCGGCTGCTCGGCATGGCACATTCTGCTTCGACCAGGTCGAGGCCTCGGTCATCCTGGCGCCAACACGAGGCGATGGCGTCTGTGTGCTCGCCCTCCGTAAGGGGTGCACAGACCGACGACCTCTGGGCGGAGCTAAACCGTAGGCGTACGGGAGAAGACGCCCGGGTCTCTTTAGAAAGGGCGCGTGAGCACCGTCAGAACATTGAGGGTCGCAATCTCGACCAAAATTTCGCCACGGAGGCACCGCAGACACCAGTGGGTGCCTGATCCCAAACGGGTGTCCCCCTGGCTAGCGTGGGCTGCGCCCCCCTCGCAGACCATCTTCACGCGGTGTCATGGCCGCCCATGTTCCGGCCACACCTGCAGGTGTACATTATCGCCATCACAGCAGCAGGTGGGAACACCACTGTGATGGCGACATACTTTCATGTGGCCTTGTTTGGACCTGCCCGGACCTGGCTCATGAACCTCACCCCGGGATCAGTCTACTCCTGGGAAGAACTCTGTGCGCGGTTTGTGGCAAACTTCGCCAGTGCTTACCAACAGCACGGTGTGGAGGCCCACCTCCATGCAGTAAGGCAGGAGCCCGAGGAAACCCTCCGGAAGTTCATCTCCCGCTTCACCAAGGTGCGAGGTACGATACCTCGTATTTCAGATGCCTCCATCATCACGGCCTTCCTACAGGGGGTGTGTGATAAGAAAATGTTGGAGAAATTGGCCACACATGATGTGGAGACTGTCCCTACGCTCTTCACCCTGGCGGACAAGTGTGCCAGAGCTGCTGAAGGCCGGGCATGGCACTCGGCCCCACAAACTGGGACCACCCAGACGGGTGGTTCGGGTGCCATTCCCTGGGACGGCAGAAACAAAAAGAAGGGTCGCAGCTACGAGAAGCCACAGCCTTCCGCGCTGGTCGTCGCAGCTACGACCGGGGGCTAGGGCGACTGCAACAAATGCCCACGGCCACAAAGGGGTAACGGCGACTCGTGCCCTATACATCCCAACGGTCACCACAGCGCCACGGAGTGTCGCGAGATCATTGATCTCACAAAACGCATCAGCGAACGCGCCAGCGAGCGACGTGAGCAGTCTTCCAGAGATGGCTCCCCACCTCGCCACCGTCCTGGCAAATAAAAGGTCGACAACGGCGAGGTGGCTGCGGCTGAATAGGACCTCGGGTATCAGTCACCCAAAGGGGACCTGAAGGACGTCTTCGCAAAAGACTCCCACTCCGACGACGATGACTAGGCGGACCACCCGCGGGACCCCATGTCCCCCAGCCTACAAAGCTGAAGCCTGCCTTCCTCCGGGAACCCATCTGGATTCCCCACGGGTCTAGCTTTCTGACAGGTTCATCCAGGAATGACCACAGGAAAAGGCGGGGCCTCCTTCGTCAAATGCAGATGGGAACCCAGGGTCGGGACCTAATCCTACAAGAGTACCAAACCAAATTAGGGCTCCATAACACTCCCCCAGCTGGGAAGGACCCTTCATGGTAATGGGAGTACCCTGACCCAAGGGCAACTGTCTAGCTCTGACCGAAGGAATGCCTCCCCAGGTGCTGGTACATCTCTGTAAGTTCTATCTATAAAGCAGGTCTGAGGGGCCGAGTTGTTTCCCTTTTGTAACTAGGTAGCGCATACGTGTACGCCAACCCGGTGGGGTCTATCCCCATAAACCGGGCCTATTGGTCCGCACACATGCATGATAAGTTATAAAGGAAAACTACCCTCTCAGATGCGCCTCTATGATAGTATTGTCCTACTGCTCCATGGTCTTACCTTGCAGTCTTCTGGATGTTATTTTACCTAACCCACCCAAGCAGTTCTCGTTCCATCAAACATAATGACATCCGAATTGGATAGCCAGGCTTGCAGGTTAGGACCTCTTCGTGAAAGCAGGAGGGCCCGACAGCCTAAGGGCCGGTTCTAAAGAATGGGAACCCGTTCCATGGGGTGGTCCAGAGCCTGTGTGGCTGCTTAGCCTGGTCCCGTACCCGAAAGCCTGCACACTCCACCGCTCCGAAACAGGTACCCTAGTACTTAGAACTATAGGTCCTGTGAGCCCGACAACCTGGGGTCCGGAACTAGAGAAGAGACACTTGTCTCCTGGAGTGGCCCGGAGACGTGTAGCCGCTCAGCCTGGTCCCGTACCGTGGGCCTACATGCTCTACCGCTCTGTGGCGGGAGTCCTAGTACCTAGAACCACCATCTAGGGAGTCCGGACGCACAACTTGGCTCCCCTAGACTAGACCCTGCAAGTCCCGAGCACGTGTCAAAGGATGGCTAGTGTCAGATGGCGGGTCCTGCGGGTGTACTACTAACGCGACTTAGCTAAAGCTGTGTACAGATCCAGGTCTCGGCGAGGCTGCCTCCCGAAGGCCGTTGACAACCCTTTCAGACGCGCTGGAATCCAACCTTGACACGTCAAGCCTGCATCCAGGCGGGGGGCCAAATACCAAGGGGAGTCAACAGCAGCGGGAACGAGCGATGCACAGATAAGTGTTAAACACTGCTTTATAAATAATACTCAAAAGTACCTTACAAAAATAGGAAAAAGCCTAGGGGCCGGTTCTAAAGAACAGATGCCCGTTCCATGGGGTGGTCCGGAGCCTATGTGGCCGGTTAGCTTGGTTCCGTACCCGAAATCCTGCACACTCCATCACTCCATGACGGGTGCCCTAGTATTTGGAACTTTAAGTCCTGTGCGTCCGACAGCTTAGGGTCCAGAACTAGAGAAGCGATGCTTGTCTCCTGGGGTAGTCCGGAGCCGTGTAGCCGCTCAGCCTGGTCCCGTACCGTGGGCCTGCACACTTGTAATACCCACTTTGTAAGAAAAGTCTAGAGAGAGAAATTATATTACTTTATATCTATATGTGTTACCTATGTTTCTCATTTCATGTGAACACCACAATTAAACAAATAAATAAACGACAAAAGATACCCAACAAAACTTGCCTCATGCTGAGTTTTTACTTGATTGTGCATTTGTGCTTAATAAAATAAATGTGTCATTAATAGCATATCAATGGAACCATAGAATTTAAACTCTAACTTGAAAATAAAAACATGAAAATAGAGGAGAGAAAGGAATATTATTCAATACAAATAAAATTAGCATTAAAATAACTTCATCACAGTTGGTAGGATCAAAATAAATAATTAGCCAGTGTACAAAATGCCACAAAGTTTGAATTTGAATTGAAGTTTGAATTTGGAAAAAAGGGAAAAGACAAAAGAAAAGAAAGTAAAAAGAAAAAGGAAAGAAACCCTTAACTGGGCCTCTGTACCCAAATCGGCCCACCTGGGATTTCCCCTCCCGCGCAACCCAGGGCCCCTTTCCGCGTGGGCGCGCGCTGACACCTCGGACCCATCGACCAGTTGGGCGTGCCGCTAACCCGCTGGAATGTGGCCCCGCCCGGTCAGCTGGTCGCGATATCATGCGGCTGATGCTGGTCTCTGCCAGGTGGGGCCCCCGAGCGACTACTGCACATCGTCTCCACTCGGCCGAACTCCGCGAGATCCGCGCGCGTGAGAATCGCGCCTTCTCCGGCGACTCGGGCCACCTCACGGAGGATAAATAGGAAGTGCCTGGGAGTGCGTCGGTGGATACCTTGTGTCAGTGCCACAATTGGACCGAAGTACCACCGGCATGGTAGATTTTGGGGCGCCCTCGGGACCGTGTGCCCCGCCGCCGGCTTAAACCGTGAGCTCCGCCACCTAGCCCTAAACGAGTCGGTTGGCTTCCTCGGCGGTGACTGCCGGTGGTACCCATGACATTCGCGGCTGGATTCGCCGGTGGTGCTCGGCGTAATCCCTCGCCGTCACGGGGTGACCGTCGTGATGCCGCCATCTCCCGTGGATTGGTGTCTGCGCAGCTTCATTCTGGTGAGCCTCCATTCTATCATATTCGGGGTCAAGCTAGGGACGAGTAGTGGCCAGCGATTGAGAATTTGGTGAGCTAGCGACGGTTTGGGCCATCTCCGGCGAGATCTCCGCCGCGGCTGGGATAGCGCCGCCGCGCGCCTGACTAGACCTGGGTGAGGTGAATCGGGACCGTCGGATTTGGGACAGACGATCGGGATTAGAGTTAGGCATACCCCTTCGCCGCATGTTGTTGTGACCGTTGATCTAGATCCGAGGGATACTATTAAATCTCACATAATTTTAGATTGTGGCCGTTGATCCTCGATCCGAGGGCGGCTGACGCGTACCGATTCACTTGATGCCTGGACCTAATCGTGGCCGCTCCGATCTCATCCAATGGCCAGTATTTGTCCATACCCCTTCGTGGGTCAATTTTGCTAAAGAGTCCCCGTGAAAAAGAGAAATCAACCCACAGTCCAACTAGTTGTTCCCTGAGTCGTGGACTCTTTTACACCGTGCCCCCTGTGCTTCACAGAAATTGAGGCCTAGTCCAGAGCCGGTTGTGAATTAAATAATAAATTAGAAAATGGATTTTTAATATGAAATTAAATGCTAGGAATTGTATAATCCATAGAAAATTCATTTGGACTCCAAATTAACTCATTCCAGTTTCTAAAATTTTATAATTTTATTCTCTAACACTTAGAGTCTCTGTTTTGTCATGACAACAGCAAGAAAATTAATTTCTCACTTAATCCTATTTTAAGCACATAAAACCTTTGGAAATTCATATCTTAAAATCTATAACTCCAAAAATTATGATTCCTGTTCTTAGGATTTATTTTAATGTGTAGATTATTACTGTGTATTTTGTTTATATGTTTGGTGTGATGTTAATTTCTCTATATACACTGTGCTTGTTTGTATTATGGCGAGTAGAAGAGCCCGTGACTGAGGATCCTGGTGAGCAGCAGATAGAAGTAGCTGAGCAGGAGCTCATTGAAGGCAAGTTGTGCCCTTGACCACTTTTTACCCAATAATGTTCTTTAATGTCACTTATTCATGCATAGGTTAATTTTGATGGGACCCGATAGGTCACCCTATATTGTTTATCTCATTACCTTGTTTACCCCTGAATCACTTGGGTAGTTTGCTATTGCTTTACATGGTTTTGGGATAATCATTTATTATATCTATGTTCCAATTCTTTTTGTTATTCTATTTATGTTCATGTCAAGATCATTAATGTTAATTGGAACATAGAGCTTAACTTGAGAAACCCGTGCCACCACAAGGGTTTAATGGGGCGCCCTTGGCTGACAAATTAGGAAAGCTAGTGGAAGACTACCTTACCCAAAAGGGGCAAGGGCAGTAGGGGAGTTGCATGAAAGGAGGTTCTCGGGTTGATTTAGCTGCGATGGCGGTCAGATGGGGGATTCTTGCAAGTGCTCTTCCCATAAACTGTAGCGGGTTTTCGGAAGCTAGTGGAACTTTGTAAAGGCCTCGTAGTGTTGCCCTGCCTCGCTTCCTAGGTAGAGGTGTATGGGAGTCGTGATCCCTTGGCAGATGGGTAACATGTCTTGTGGGTAAAGGGTACAACCTCTGCAGAGTATAAAACTGGTATACTAGTCGTGCTCGCGGTCATGAGCAGTTCAGGACTCTCTGATGATTAAATTATGGAACTTAAATTCAATTTTGTCATTTGCATTGCATGGGTTTATTATTAATTTTGTTCAATTACTTTATTTAAGGTTTGGTATTTACTTACACTTAGTAACTGCTAATAAAATTTTGACCAACTACTTAAAAGCAATGCTCAACTTTAACCCCTGTCATTGATTTAGCCTTACACATCACATGAACTCCCACCTTTGTGAGTTCATGTCCACTGGTTCCCCACAACTTGGTTAGCTATGATCATGTGTGAGCTCACCCTTGCTGTCTCACACCCCCCACAGGAGAAGTGCAGGTGGTTTAGGAGGAGCCACAAGGCGAGGAGTATGACCTGATCTAGGTGGCGTTTCTCAGTTGACATTGGCACCAACGACGATCCTTAGTTCGTTTTATATTTATCTTTTATTTTGTAATAAGTCTTCCGCTATGTAATAAATACTCTGATTATTGTGACATTTATCTCTATACTCTCTGTTATTATATATGTTGTCTTCTTAGCGCATGTATGAGATGCACGTGGCTTTGTTCCTTAAAGCCGGGTGTGACAGAAGTGGTATCAGAGGAAATGTTGACTGTAGGACGAAACCTAGATAGAAATGGACAAAACCCTTTCCTACTTATCTTATTCTGATTCATTCTATACTTACCTTACTCTGATTCTTTCTATACTTATCTTGATCTTGTCTCACCTTCTACTGTTCTACTCTGATCATTCTTACCTTCTCTATTCTAAGACAAGACAGATTTCACACCTTGGAATCCCTACCCCTATGACATTTTAAGAGATAGGAGGCCTAAGACCAAACCAAAACTATTTTCTATATTTAAAAATGTTGTTTGATTGTTCTGATGATAAATGTCTGGTTTGCTTCTTTGATTGATTGAAATATTATATATGGACATCTTAGTATGTACCACTATAAGGTAATGAACTAGCTATGGTAGATAAAATGTTAAACTGCTTAGCTAATAAACCCCCCAAAGTAACCTGATTCATAATTACTGCCTTGTCTACTACTCTCTCTTACCATATGTATCTAACTCAGATGGTCAATACCAGGAGGGTGGTGGAATTGATTAGCCTCCTAATCGACACACTCGGTGGATATATAGACAACCCCAGCCACAACCAGCAGAGATGAATCCTCCTAATCCTCCACTGGGCAGAGTTGACCCACTGATTGCAGCTCAGATGAGGATGATGCAACAAATGGCGGATACTATGGCAGATATGCGTGCTCAGATGTAGCAAGAACACCAGGAGATGCGCCAGGAAAGAGAAGAGATACGACAGGAGTTGCGCCAGGAACGAGAGGAGATACGCCAGGAGAGAAGGGCGCAACAGCTAATGCAACAACAACAGCAACAGCAGCAACAGCAACAAGTACCACTGCCTCCTCCACCACCACCAGTTCCACCCCGAGATAAGCATAGGGAGTTTATGAGTCATAAGCCACCTACATTTGCAAGCTCTCCTGATCCATTGGATGCAGATGATTGGCTGAAGTCCATTGAGAAGATGTTGAATATTGCACAATGCACTGACCGGGAGAAGGTTTTATATGCTTCTGGACGTCTAACAGGTCCTGCTGCTGACTGGTGGGATTCATATACTGCTGCCCACGATGCTGCTGACACTATTACTTGGGCGGAGTTCAGTACACAGTTTAGGAACTACCATATACCAGCAGGATTAATGAAGATTAAGAAGAAGAAATTTCTATCATTGAAGCAAGGGAGTATGTTAGTCAGTGAGTACCGCGACAAGTTCATCCAGTTATCCAGATATGCTCCAGATGAGGTTGCTGAGGATGAGAGGAAGCAAGAACATTTTATTGAAGGACTCAATGGACCTCTACAGTATGCTTTGGTGGCACATACATTTCCATCATTTCAGAGGTTACTCGATAAGGCGCTAGCTATTGAACACAAGCGTGTTCCGCTGGGAGATTTGAAGAGAAAGGCTATATCTCAAGGACAAGGAAGTAGCAGTGTTCGTCCTCGCTACAGTTCACCCCAGAGTACACCAGTTCGCACTGGCAGAGGCCAGCGCCCAGTTCAGTAATCACCTCTGAGGACTCCACCTCCTCGACAAGCTACCCCCACTGGCACCCCGACGAAGTTTTCAGGACAGAGTGCAGGCACTACTTGTTTCAAGTGTGAGAAGACTGGACATTATGCAAATGTCTGCCCACAGAGGATTGCTACTACTCTAGTTCAGAATAAGCAGCAAACTCTAGGATCTGGCAAGGGATATTCTATTTCCAGGGTTAATCAAGTCAGCGTTGATGCTACTCCGGATGGTGCAGACATCGTACTTGGTATGTTTTATGTTAATGCAATTCCTGCAACCATCTTATTTGATTCTGGGGCTACACATTCATTTATGTCTGCTAGATATGCCAACACAAATGAAATACCACTGCTAAAAATGAGAAAATCCATGATAGTAATTACACCTAAAGGTCCTGTTGAGGCGAATCAAATGACACGTAGATTCACATTAACAATTGTGGGGAGAGAATTTAGAGCTACCGCTATAATCTTAGAGGCAAGCAGTATAGATTTGCTCCTTGGTATGTCATGGCTAAGAAGGGCAAAGGCCATTATAGCATGTGGTAGAGGTACCGTAGAACTCACTACCCCTAAAGGAGAAAGATTTCAAGTTAATGTTGCAGTAACCACCTCATCCAAGCATGCAATGTTCTTTATACCTGAGGATTTTGTTGGTGACAACATCCGTGTGGTTAGAGATTTTTCGGATGTCTTTCCAGAGGAGTTGCCAGGGATGCCACCTGATAGAGAAGTTGAGTTTGTTATTGATCTCTTACTCGGAACTGCCCCTATTTCTAAACGGCCATACAGGATGTCGGTAGAAGAGTTAAAGGAACTAAAGAAGCAGCAGTTAACCGAGTTACAAGAGGCTAGGTACATTCGTCCGAGTTCCTCACCTTGGGGAGCACCGGTTCTGTTTGTACGGAAGAAGGATGGATCACAGCGGATGTGTGTGGATTATAGATCTTTTAATGATGTTACTGTGAAGAACAAGTATCTGTTACCCCGTATTGAGGATTTATTTGATCAGATGAGAGGTGCTAGAGTATTCTCAAAGATTGATCTCCGATCGGGTTACCATCAGATGAGGATTAGACCATCGGATATTCCCAAGACAGCATTCTCGACTCGATATGGATTATATGAGTTCACTGTTATGTCATTTGGATTAACCAATGCACCCGCTTATTTTATGAACTTGATGAATAAGGTGTTTATGGAGTATTTGGACAGATTCGTCGTGGTATTCATCGACGATATCCTTATTTATTCCTAGAGTGATAGGGATCATGAGGAACATCTAAGATTGGTGCTACAGAAGTTACGAGATAACCAACTATATGCCAAGTTTAGCAAGTGCGAGTTTTGGATTGGCGAGGTGTCATTTCTTGGTCATATTATTTCTAATGGAGGAATTTCAGTGGATCCTGCTAAGGTTAAGGAGATAATGGAGTGGAGAGTACCCACTACAGTTACTAAGATTCGGAGTTTCTTAGGGCTTGCAGGATATTATCAGAGATTTATTGAAGGATTTTCTAAGATTGCTAAACCTATGACTTCACTTTTGGAGAAGGGTAGAGAATTTAAGTGGGACGAGAAGTGCCAAGACAGCTTTGATCAATTGAAGAAGAGATTGATGTCGCCACCAGTATTGGTTATGCCAGATCTACAGAAGGGATTTGATATTTATTGTGATGCATGTGGCTAAGGCTTGGGATGTGTGCTCATGCAAGAAGGACATGTGATTGCCTATGCTTCTCGTCAGTTGCGGAAACATGAATTGAACTACCCCACGCATGACTTAGAACTGGCAGCCGTTGTGCATGCGCTTAAGATATGGAGACATTATATCATGGGAACCAAGTATCAAGTGTCCACGGATCATAAGAGTTTAAAGTATATATTCACTCAGAAGGATCTCAACCTTAGGCAACGCCGTTGGTTGGAGCTTATTAAGGATTATGATTTGGAGATTCACTATCACCCGGGCAAGGCAAATTTGGTTGCAGATGCCTTGAGTCGAAAGGAGCATGTTCATTCAGCTATTGTTGCCCAGCTACCCGACGAGATTGTTGAGGATTTCAGGAGACTTAACCTGGGGATAGTTGCTCACACTGAAGGAGTTACTATTGATGTGGAACCTACTTTGGAGCAAGAGATCCGCAAAGGACAAGTTGGTGATGCTAAAATACAAGAGATTAAGGATCTGATTACTGAAGGTCGAGGTCCAGAATTCACAGAGGATGAGCAAGGCATTGTATGGTTCAAGGACAGGATGTGTGTTCCTGATATTGAAAGCCTTCGAGAGACTATTTTAAAGGAGGCCCATGACTCGGATTATTCTATTCATCCTGGTAGTACCAAGATGTATCAGGATTTGAAACGGAAATATTGGTGGTATGGATTGAAAAGAGATGTGGCTGCGCATGTGGCTATGTGCGATGTATGTCAAAGAGTTAAGGCTGAACACCAGAGGCCAGCTGGACTATTGCACCCACTGAAGATACCTGAGTGGAAGTGGGAAGAGATTGGTATGGATTTCATTACTGGATTGCCTCGCACCCAGAAAGGATATGATGCTATATGGGTGATTGTGGATAGATTGACTAAAGTGGCTCACTTCATTCCTGTAAAGACTACATATAAAGGTTCTCAGCTAGCAGAGTTATATATGGCTCGGATTGTGTGTTTACATGGAGTACCGAAGAAGATCGTGTCTGATCGAGGTTCGCAGTTTACCTCAAGATTTTGGAGAAGCTTTCATGAGAATATGAGCACGAAGTTGAATTTTAGTACGGCTTATCACCCTCAGACTGATGGACAGACGGAAAGGACTAATCAAGTTTTGGAAGATATGTTGAGAGCATGTGCCCTTCAGCATGGAGGAAGTTGGGATAAAAGTCTACCATATGCTGAGTTTTCATATAATAATAGCTATCAGGCCAGTCTGAAAATGTCACCTTTTGAGGCTTTATATGGGAGGAAGTGCAGAACTCCTCTATATTGGGATCAGACTGGAGAAAGACAGTTCTTTGGGCCTAAACTGATTCAAGAGGCAGAGGAACAAGTCCGTATAATTCGAGAGAATTTGAGAGTGGCTCAAACCAGGCAAAAGAGTTACGCTGATAATATAAGAAGACCACTGGAATTTGAGGAAGGAGATTATGTGTATCTCAAGGTGTCACCACTTCGTGGAATGAGGAGATTCAAAGTTAAGGGCAAATTGTCCCCTCGCTATATTGGACCATTCTTGATCTTTAGGCAAGTTGGGGAGATGGCATACCAACTCGAGTTACCTGCTAGTCTATCTGATGTGCATAATGTATTCCATGTATCACAACTTAAGAAGTGTCTCCGTGTCCCCGAGGAACAGTTACCAATGGAAGAGCTCAGTGTTCAGGGTGATTTGACTTACACGAAGTATCCGATCAAGGTTCTTGACACATTGACTCGAGTTACAAGAAATAAGGTGATAAAGATGTGCAAAGTGCAATGGAGTCACCATGGTGAAGACGAAGGAACATGGGAAAGAGAAGAAGAGCTTCGCATAGATTTTCCCCATCTTTTCCCTCGTTCCTCCTAAATCTCGAGGAAGAGATTATTTTTAGGGGGGGGGGGGGGGTAGGATTTGTAATACCCACTTTGTAAGAAAAGTCTAGAGAGAGAAATTATATTACTTTATATCTATATGTGTTACCTATGTTTCTCATTTCATGTGAACACCACAATTAAACAAATAAATAAACGACAAAAGATACCCAACAAAACTTGCCTCATGCTAAGTTTTTACTTGATTGTGCATTTGTGCTTAATAAAATAAATGTGTCATTAATAGCATATCAATGGAACCATAGAATTGAAACTCTAACTTGAAAATAAAAACATGAAAATAGAGGTGAGAAAGGAATATTATTCAATACAAATAAAATTAGCATTAAAACAACTTCATCACAGTTGGTAGGATCAAAATAAATAATTAGCCAGTTGTCGAGGACCATAATTAGGGGTACCCTCAAGACTCCTAAATCTCAGCTGGTAACCCCCATCAACACAAAGCTGCAAAGGCCTGATGGGTGCGATTAAGTCAAGGATCGGTCCATTCGAGGGACGCGATCACGCCTCGCCCGAGCCCAGCCTCGGGCAAGGGTAGCCGACCCCGGAGGATCTACGTCTCGCTTGAGGACCCCCTCCAGCAACGGACACACCTTCGGCTCGCCCGGGGCCTAGTCTTCACTAGGAAGCAACCTTGGCCAAATCGCCACGCCAACCAACCAAATCACCACGCCACACCTTTATCCTAACGCACTCCCTCCAGTCGACAGAGCCGAAGTGACCGCAGTCACTTCGCCGCTCCACTGACGGGTCTGACAAGAGGACAGCGCCGCCTGCGCCGCTCCGACTGCTGAGCCACTCGACAGAGTGAGGCTGACAGCAGCCAAGTCCGGCCTCAGGCGTCATAGGAAACTCCGCTTCGCCCGACCCTAGGGCTCGGACTCGGGCTCAGCCCCGGAAGACGACGAACTCCGCTTCGCCCGACCCCAGGGCTCGGACTCGGGCTCAGCCCCGGAAGACGACGAACTCCGCTTCGCCTGACCCCAGGGCTCGGACTCGGGCTCAGCCCCGGAAGACGACGAACTCCGCTTCGCCCGACCCCAGGGCTCGGACTCGGGCTCAGCCCAGGAAGACGACGGACTCCGCTTCGCCCGACCCCAGGGCTCGGACTCGGGCTCAGCCCCGAAAGACGACGAACTCCACCTCGCCCGACCCCAGGGCTCGGACTCAGCCCTGGCCTCAGCCGAGGGTCTCCGCCTCGTCCGACCCGGGGGCTTGGACTCGACCTCGACCTTGGAAGACAGACTCGACCTCGACCTTGGAGGAGACTCCACCTCGCCCAACCTAGGGCACGGACCGACCACGTCGACAGGAAGCGCCATCATTACCCTACCCCGAGCTGACTCAGGCTACGGGGAACAAGACAGGCGTCCCATCTGGCTCGCTCCACTATACGAGTAATGATGGCGCCCCGCATGCCCTATGATGACGGCGGCTCTCAGCCCCCTTACGAAAGCAAGAGGACGTCATCAATGACTCGACAGCCCCGACAGCTGTCCTTCCGCCAGGCTCCAGCGCTCCTCCGACGGCCACGACATCACACGAATTGGGTGCCAAAACCTCTCCGGCTGCCACGATGGCGTGTACTTAGGGCGCTAGCTCTCCTCCGCTAGACACGTTAGCACACTGCTACACCCCCATTGTACACCTGGATCCTCTCCTTACGCCTATAAAAGGGAGTCCAGGGCCCTCTTACAGAGGGTTGGCCGCGCGGGGAAGGACGGGACGGCGCTCGCGCAAGGCCGCTCGCTCCCTCCCGCGTGGACGCTTGTAACCCCCTACTGCAAGCGCACCCGACCTGGGCGCAGGGCTAACACGAAGGCCACGGGTTCCACACTCCCACGCCTGTCTCCCTCTGGCTGCTTCTCCCCCCTTCGCGTTCCGCCTCGCGCCGACCCATCTGGGCTGGGGCACGCGGCGACGATTTACTCGTCGGTCCAGGGACCCCCCGGGTTTCGAAACACCGATAGTTGGCGCGCCAGGTAGGGGCCTGCTGCATGTTGACGAACAGCTTCCCGTCAAGCTCCAGATGGGTAGTCTCCAGCAACCTCTCCAACCCGGGACGGTGCTCCGTTTCGGGAGTCTTGAGTTCATGTCCCTCGACGGCAGCTACGACATGATACTCCTTCCCCCACCGCGCGACAGCGACAATGGCGGTCGACAACCCGACCGCCGGCGGGGAAATCGACGACGCCTTCCCCACGTGGTGGAAGGACGACATTCGGGCTTGTCCCGTCCCCTCCCCCGCCGACGGAGGAGGAGGCGGGGCAACCAAGGCCAAGCAAGAGGCGGCACCTCGTTAGCTGTCGAGCGAGTCGACGGCACCGGCGCCCCAACGGAGAGCGCGTCGGGTATCGGCCTCGCGTCTGAGACGAAGACGAGCGTCATCTCCCCCTAACACACCAACCTCAAGCAAACGGACGATGCCAGCACGCTCGCGAAGGACTTGCTGGACGTCACCCTCGTACCTGAGACGACGGTGCAGTCAGTCCCTGACGTGACTTCGTCACCGCCCATCGACCAAAAGGTACCGACCGATTCCCATCTCGCGCCTTTTGGATTCGGCCTCGACCCGCTAAGCAACTCCGCTTTGGTGGACACTCTCATAAAGGCGAGTCCAAACCCTCTGGGGTATCGTGTGCGGTCACCCTGGGACCGGCTGACGGCCGTCTCGGCCTATGGGCCCTCGGGGTCTGAGGAAGATGGCGAGCCTGACCTCTGTCGGGATTTCTCCGGACTTGGTAACCCCAGTGCCGTGCGGGACTTCATGACCGCGTGCGACTACTGCCTTTCTGACTGTTCCGATGGTAGCCGCAGCCTCGACGACGAGGACTACGGCCCAAGTCGTGAATGTTTCCACGTCGATCTAGGGGGTCCCGGTGAAGGCAACCATCTTGGTATGCCGGAGAACGGTGATCCCCCTAGGCCCGTGCCTTCGTCGACATCCTTCGGGAGCTAGCGGTGGTCCCCGTCCCGGCGGGGGGTCCTGAACCACAGCTCGAGCAAATCCGCGAGATGCAGGCCAGGCTCGACGAGGGAGCAGGAACGCTTGTGCCGATCCACCGGGACATCGGGCAGGAATGGGCGGGCCAACCTCCGGCCGGAGAAGCGCGTCATCTCCCCCAGGGCATCCAGCACCGCATTGCCAACGACGTCAGGGTAAGGCCGCCACCAGTTTCCAGTGGAGTCGGCCAGAACCTGGCTGCAGCGGCAATACTTCTTCGTGCAATGCCGGAGCCATCAACCACCGAGGGGCGGTGTATCCAGGGAGAGCTCAAGAATCTCCTGGAGGACGCCGCGGTCCGACGGGCCAAAAGCTCCGCCTCCCGAAGGCAGGGGTACCCCTCGGAACATCGCGTCGCGACTTCCCGATTCATGCGGGAAGCCTCGGTCCACGCCGGGCGCACGCGCAACACAGCGCCAGCGGCCCCGGGTCGCCTCGGCAACGAGCACCATCACCACAGCCGTCGGGCCCACCTCGACAAGAGGGTGCGCCGAGGCTACCACCCCAGACATGGGGGACGCTACGACAGCGGGGAGGATCGGAGTCCTTCGCCTGAACCACCCGGTCCGCAGGCTTTCAGCCGCGCCATACGACAGGCGCCGTTCCCGACCCGGTTCCGAACCCCGACTACTATCACAAAGTACTCGGGGGAGACGAGACCGGAACTGTGGCTTGCGGACTATAGGCTGGCCTGCCAACTGGGTGGAACAGACGATGATAATCTCATCATCCGCAACCTCCCCCTGTTCCTCTCCGACACCGCTCGAGCCTGGCTGGAGCACCTGCCTCCGGGGCAGATCTCCAACTGGGATGACCTGGTCCAAGCCTTCGCCGGCAATTTCCAAGGCACGTACGTGTGCCCTGGAAACTCCTGGGATCTCCAGAGCTGCCGCCAGCAGCCGGGATAGTCTCTCCGGGACTACATCCGGCGATTCTCGAAGCAGCACACCGAGCTGCCCAACATCACCGATTCGGATGTCATCGGCGCGTTCCTCGCCGGCACCACCTGCCGCGACCTGGTGAGCAAGCTGGGTCGCAAGACCCCCACCAGGGCGAGCGAGCTGATGGACATCGCCACCAAGTTCGTCTCTGGCCATCTTCCGGAAGGACAAGCAGCCCCAGGGCCGCCCACCGGAAGATGTTCCCGAGGCGTCAACTTAGCGCGGCACCAAGAAGAAAGGCAAGAAGAAGTCGCAAGTGAAACGCGACGCCGCCGACGCGGACCTTGTCGCTGCCGCCGAGTACAAGAACCCTCGGAAATCTCCCGGAGGTGCCAACCTCTTTGACAAGATGCTCAAGGAGTCGTGCCCCTATCATCAGGGGCCCATCAAGCACACCCTTGAGGAGTGTGCCATGCTTCGACGACACTTTCACAAGGTCGGGCCACCCGCGGAGGGTGGCAAGGCTCTCGACGACGCTAAGAAGGAAGATCACAAGGCAGGAGAGTTCCCCGAGGTCCGCGACTGCTTCATGATCTACGGTGGGCAAGTGGTGAACGCCTCGGCTCGGCACCGCAAGCAAGAGCGTCGGGAGGTCTACTCGGTAAAGGTGGCAGCGCCAGTCTACCTAGACTAGTCCGACAAGCCCATCACCATCGACCAGGCCGACCATCCCGACCATGTGCCGAGCCCGGGGAAATACCCGCTCGTTGTCGACCCCATCATCGGCAACGTTAGGCTCACCAAGGTCCTCATGGACGGAGGCAGCAGCCTCAACATCATCTACGCCGAGACCCTCGGGCTCCTGCGGATCGATCTGTCCTCGGTCCGGACGGGCGCTGCGCCTTTCCACGGGATCATCCCTGAGAAGCGCGTCCAACCCCTCGGACAACTCGATCTACCCGTCTGCTTTGGGATACCCTCCAACTTTCGAAGGGAGACCCTCATGTTTGAAGTGGTCAGGTTTCGAGGAACCTACCACGCAGTGTTGGGGAGGCCCTGCTACGCCAAGTTCATGGCCATCCCCAACTACACCTACCTCAAGCTCAAGATGTCGGGCCCCAACGGGGTCATCACCGTCGGGCCCACGTACCGACACGCGTACGAATGCGACGTGGAGTGCATGGAGTACGCCGAGGCCCTCGCCGAGTCCGAGGCCCTCATCGCCGACCTGGAGAACCTCTCTAGGGAGGCGCCAGACGTGAAGCGCCACGCCGGCAACTTCGAGCCAGCGGAGACGGTTAAGTCCGTCCCTCTCGACCCCTGCAACGACGCCTCCAAGCAGATCCGGATCGGCTCCAAGCTCGACCCCAAATAGGAAGCAGTGCTCGTCGACTTTCTCCACGCAAACACCGACGTCTTCGCGTGGAGTCCCTCGGACATGCCCGGCATACCGAGGGAAGTCGCCGAGCACTCGCTGGATATCCGAGCTAGAGCCCGACCTGTGAAGCAGCCTCTGCGCCGAATCGACGAAGAAAAGCGCAGAGCCATAGGCAAGGAGATCCACAAGCTAATGGCGGCAGGGTTCATAAAGAGGGTATCACCAGATTAGGATGAAAGAGTCCGACCAGCTCGCGACCTCTTTCATCACACCCTTCGGCATGTACTGCTATGTTACCATGCCGTTCGGCTTGAGGAATGCGGGTGCAACGTACCAGCGATGCATGAACCATGTGTTCGGCAAACACATCGGCCGAACGGTCGAGGCCTACGTCGATGACATCGTAGTCAAGACGAGGAAAGCCTCCGACCTCCTTTCCGACCTTGAAGTGACATTCCGATGTCTCAAGGCGAAAGGCGTGAAGCTCAATCCCGAAAAGTGTGTCTTCGGGGTCCCCCGAGGCATGCTCTTGGGGTTCATCGTCTCCGAGCGAGGCATCGAGGCCAACCCGGAGAAGATCGCAGCCATCACCAGCATGGGGCCCATCAAGGACTTGAAAGGCGTATAGAGGGTCATGGGATGCCTCGCGGCTCTGAGCCGTTTCATCTCGCGCCTCGGCGAAAGAGGCCTGCCTCTGTACCGCCTCTTAAGGAAGGCCGAGTGCTTCGTTTGGACCCCTGAGGCCGAGGAAGCCCTCGGGAACCTGAAGGCGCTCCTCACGAACGCGCCCATCTTGGTGCCCCCCGCTGCCGGAGAAGCCCTCTTGATCTACGTCGCCGCGACCACTCAGGTGGTTAGCGCCGCGATCGTGGTCGAGAGACGAGAAGAGGGGCATGCATTGCCCGTCCAGAGGCCAGTCTACTTCATCAGTGTGGTACTGTCCGAGACCAAGATCCGCTACCCAAAAATTCAGAAGCTGCTGTACGCAGTGATCCTGACGCGACGGAAGTTGCGACACTACTTCGAGTCTCATCCGGTGACTGTGGTGTCATCCTTCCCCCTGGGGGAGATCATCCAGTCCCGAGAGGCCTCGGGTAGAATTGCAAAGTGGGCGGTGGAGATCATGGGCGAGACGATCTCGTTCGCCCCCCGGAAGGCCATCAAGTCCCAGGTCTTGGCGGACTTCGTGGCTGAATGGTTCGACACCTAGCTCCCAACAGCTCCGATCCAACTGGAGCTCTGGACCATTTTTTTCGACGAGTCGCTGATGAAGATGGGGGCCGACGCGGGCCTGCTCTTCATCTCGCCCCTCGGGAAGCACCTACGCTACGTACTACGCCTCCACTTCCCGGCGTCCAACAACGTGGCTGAGTACGAGGCTCTGGTAAACGGGTTGCGAATTGCCATCGAGCTAGGGGTCCGACGCCTCGACGCTCGCGGTGACTCGCAGCTTGTCATCGACCAAGTCATGAAGAACTCCCACTGCCGCGACCCAAAGATGGAAGCCTACTGCGATGAGGTTCGGCGCTTGGAAGACAAGTTCTACGGGCTCGAGCTCAACCACATTGCCCGACGCTACAACGAGACTGCGGACGAGCTGGCTAAAATAGCCTCGGGGCGAACAACGGTTCCCCGGACGTATTCTCCCGAGACCTGCATCAACCCTCTGTCAAGACCGACGACGCGCCCGATCCCGAGAAGGCCTCGGCCCAGCTCGAGGCACCCTCGGCTCAGTCCGAGGTACCCTCGGCACAGTCCGAGGTACCCTCGGCTCAGCCCGAGGTACCCTCGGCCCCCGAGGGTGAGGCACTGCGTGTCGAGGGGGAGCAGAGCGAGGTCACACCTAATCAAAACTGGCTGACCCCGTACCTGCAATATCTCCACCGAGGAGAGCTACCCCTCGACCAAGCCGAAGCTAGGCGGTTGGCGCGGCGCGCCAAGTCTTTCGTCTTGCTGGGAGATGGGAAGGAGCTCTACCACCGCAGCCCCTCGGGCATCCTCCAGCGATGCATTTCCATCACCGAAGGTCAGGAGCTCATACAAGAGATACACTCGGGGCTTGCGGCCATCACGCAGCGCCTCGAACCCTTGTTGGAAACGCCTTCCGACAAGGTTTCTACTGGCCGACGGCGGTGGCCGATGCCACTAGAATTGTCTGCACCTGCGAAGGGTGTCAGTTCTACGCAAGGCAGACCCACCTGCCTGCTTAGGCTCTGCAGACCATACCCATCACCTGGTCATTTGCTGTGTGGGGTCTGGACCTCGTCAGCCCCCTGCAGAAGGCACCCGGGGGCTACACGCACCTGTTGGTTGCCATCAACAAATTCTCCAAGTGGATCGAGGTCCGACCCCTAAACAGCATCAGGTCAGAACAGGCGGTGGCGTTCTTCACCAACATCATCCATCGCTTTGGGGTCCCGAACTCCATCATCACCGACAACGGCACCCAGTTCAACGGCAGAAAGTTCCTAGAATTCTGCGAGGACCACCACATCCGGGTGGACTGGGTTGCCGTGGCTCACCCCATGACGAATGGGTAGGTAGAGCGGGCTAACGGCATGATCCTGCAAGGACTCAAGCCTCGGATCTACAACAACCTCAACAAGTTCGGCAAGCGGTGGATGAAGGAGCTCCCCTCGGTGGTCTGGAGTCTGAGGACAACGCCGAGCCGAGCCACGGGCTTCACACCGTTCTTTCTAGTCTATGGGGCGGAGGCCATCTTGCCCACAGACTTAGAATACGGTTCCCCGAGGACGAGGGCCTACGCCAACCAAAGCAATCGAGCTAATCGAGAAGACTCACTGGACCAGCTGGAGGAGGCTCGGGACATGGCCTTACTACACTCGGTGCGGTACCAGCAGTCCCTGCGACGCTACCACGCCCGAGGGGTTCGGTCCCGAGACCTCCAGGTGGGCGACCTAGTGCTTCGGCTGCGATAAGACGCCCGAGGGTGGCACAAACTCACGCCTCCCTAGGAAGGGCCGTTCGTCATCGCCAAGGTTCTGAAGCCCGGAACATACAAGCTGGCCAACAGCCAAGGCGAGGTCTACAGCAACGCTTGGAACATCCAACAGCTATGTCGCTTCTACCCTTAAGATGCTTCCAAGTTATTCGTACACCCCGTTCACACACAAAGTCTGGTCGTCAAGGAAGGGTCAGCCTTGCCTCGGCAAAGCCCGACCCTCCCTCGGGGGCTAGAAGGGGGAAACCCCCTCTGCGTCAAAATTTTCAATCAAAAAGGCTTCAGCGTTCCCCCGGCTATGTCGGTAGCAGGACCCCAAGAAGCGAACACGGGTGCATGTAAGTGGCAAGGCTGACTGAGCCGAGGGACTCCTACGCCCCTGGGTTACGGACACCTCACTCGTCACCTACCACGAAAAATGACTCCTACTTGGGCAAGCCACCCTGCTACTGACGAACGGGGCCGGACACGCAAAATGAAAGGAAAAGGGGCACGACTTTATGCTACGATAATAAAGTGTTCGGGCCTCAGCGGCCACAAAAGACACACGTGCATTCAAAGGAAACTGCTCCGGCAGAGTTAGGCGTCGCCCGGGGAAGGAGCCGCGCCTTCGGCTTCGTCCCCGCCTTCGGCAAAGTCCACCACGGCTTCGGACGACGGCGTAGGCGGGAGGATCTCTGCCTCGAAGGTGGTCGCCAGCACTGTACTCGGGCCCGCGGCGACCGCGTCGAGCCTCTGGACTTCAGCTAGGGCGGCTTCATCTTCGTCAGGGAGGCAATACCCCTCGCTGACCCGCTCCAGATCCACGACGTAGTGGGAAGCAAGCACGGCGAAGGCTCGCCTGACACCGTGGTGTAGCGCCTCACGGAGTCTGCCTGCACGTGGTCACCCAAGGCCTGCAGGCGACTTTGAGGGGAGCTTCCTGAGGGGACGTCGCCGAAGCCAAAGACCCGGCAGAGGTCCGAGATGGCCTCGGACATGGCCACATGGTCGGCCTCCCTCTGCTCGGCCGCCTGGGCAAGCGCCCTGATGGACTCGTCAAGGGCAGACTCGAGCTCTGCGAACAGCCAGAGCGCAAGGCCTCAAACACAAGTGGAGGAAACAAGCTGAAACGAAAACCGAAAACAGCCAGGACATACCCCCGGCTCGGGCACGCTGCTCCGAGGCTGTGGCTTGGGCTACGGCAAGGTCTGCTGCAAGGGCTCCGGCTCGGTTTTCGGCCTCGGCAGCCCGGCCCCGAGATTGATCTCGCTCATCAACGACCTGATCAAACTCCGACTGCCATCGCTGCACCTTTGCGCGTGCCGCTGCTGCCTCTACTCTCAGACCGGCACAGAGCAACCGAAGGTCCGCCACCTCGGCACCCTGCTGGGAGAGGCGCGCGGTAGCCCCGGCGAGCGAGGTCCTCAGGGATCGCAGCGAGCCCCAGACATCAACCTCGTGACGGATAAACGACGACTTGGCGGCGCTCAGATCCGTCAGATCCTGAGGGAAGGAAGCGGGGCGTCACAAAGGACGCCTTGATCACAAAAAAGGTATGCCTAAAATCATTACCTGGAGGATCTTGGGGACGTCCTTGCAAAAGACCTCCAAGGATGACCGGAGCGACCCCACCGTTGCTTCGGCACACTCGCGGAGCTCGTCCCAAGACTGCTCCTCCCGCTCATCGTCAAGAACGAAGAAGGGATCCGAAGCCTCACGGGTCCGGAACCGGAGCAACGGGCGCGGCCCCTCGGAGCTCCGCCGCGTAGGGACAAGGCCGCCGCCCGGCAGGACGAGTCGCGGTTCCACGCCCCCCTCCTCCGAGGCACCAAGCACCGACGCCTCGGCCATCTCAGCATCGGCGGCGACAGGTCGCTCCCCGACCAGGACGGCAGCAGCTTCGGTAGCAGTTGGCGCCAGCGCCGACGGCATGTCTGGTGGGCCCGAAGCCACGTCCGCGCCAGCCGCCTCTCCCAGCGTGACGGCCACCTCGACAGAAGAGCCGGCCTCAGGAACCCACTCCACGGCGACTGGTGCCGCCTGAGCCCCCCGCTGTGGGGCACCGTGCGAGAAGGTCAGCTGAACGGCGAGGCCCGGTGCGGCACCGGCTACGGAAGCCGACGCCGTCTTAAGGACTTTCCGGGGAGCCAGATCGGTCAGGCCATGGCTTCGCTTGCTGAGGAGGAAAGGAAAGTCGCGGTCGGGACATACAGATGAGGAACCAGGACGAAGACGTTCTAAGGTACTTACCCGCTCCGGGCCATGATCAACCGTGCCTGAGGAGAGGTCTCTCGGATCTCGACCCCCGAAGGTACCGCCGAGGTCCGCCTCGCCGCCAGCTTCGGTACCATCCTCGCCTTGGGCACCTTGGACACCCGGGAGACGGACTGTCCAGGCGCTGCCGCGGTGATCTGAGGGTCACTCTCCTGCGCTGCCGGCATGGGCGACGGCTCTCGGGGAACAGGCGCCTCGGCCTGAATCCCCGGGGTCACCTCAACCTCCCCAGCCGAGGGGTCGAGTACCCCCTCGGTCTACCCCCGCTCTTCGGGCCGGGACCTTGGCGTCCCGACCCCGGGGACTGACGGCGCCAGCCCGCTCGGGGGCTGGCTTGACGACTCCTGGCCTAGCCTCAAACCCGGGCTGAGGCCAAGGTGGGCAGCCATGTCGTCATCCTCATCATCGTCTTCATCATCGTCGTCGTCGTTTGGCGTTTCCGGCGACGGCTCCTTCGGGAGTCCATCCCTCTCCTGCCGGCGATGGAGCTTTTCCAAGGCGTCTCGGGCCCGCGTCCGCTCGCGGGCCCAAGCCTTCTTCGCGTCCATTTTCTTCTTCTTCTCCTCCGCGGCAACCCGCCGCGCTGCTCGGTCCACCGCGTCCTCCGGGACCCGTGGCCGGGAAGGCTTGTGACACCCCACCTCCTGGAGACAGATGAAAAGTCTCGACCGTAAGGACCAAGGGCAATCCGACGCAAGGAGAAAGAAGGAGCGGACACTCACTAGGGACACACACCCGCGGTCGGGGCGCATCAAGGGCTGGGAGAGGGTGCCGGCGTCCGGTTTCCCCAACGCGGCGGCCACCCGCCCATGGAGAACGTCGATGGGAAGGGGATCCGAGGACATCTGCGAGCCCTCCAAGTCAGTCTCTAGTGTCATCTCCCAAAGCGGCAACCACCGCTCCGCCAAGGGAAGCACCCTCCGGCGATGAATGGCGGCAATCACTCCCGCAGCGGTGAGCCCTCCTTTCCGCAACGCCTCCAGGGCCTTAAGAAGGGGCTCGAGATTCTTCTGTCTGTCGTGCGGGGTCCCGTAGCACCAAGCATCGGCGGCGACGGTGACCACTCGCTGAGAAAACGACGGGAGCCTCTCGTCGTCATTCCGGAGATAGAACCACCGGCGCTGCCACCCTTTATTCGAGGACGCAAGGACGACGGGAATATACTGTGACGCCCGCGACTGCCTCAGCTGGAGGATGCAGCCGTCGGCCTGCACTGCCGCGTGGACCCTTCTCTCCCCCGTCGGTGAAGCAAAAAGCTCTGCGGAGAAGAAATGAGTCCACAAGTCCCAGTGGGGGTCGATCCCCAAGTATCCTTCGCACACCACTACGAAGATGGCGACTTGCGAGATAGAGTTGGGGATGAGGTTGTGCAACTCCACCCCGTAGTTATGCAGGATCGCCCGCATGAAGCGGCTTGCCGGCACGCCGAATCCCCGCTCGTGGAAGGAGACGAAGCTCACGACGTACCCCGGCGGCAGGGACGGGGCGGCTCCGTTCGGGGGGGGGGGAATCCACTCCGGCTGCCTCTCATCAGAGAGAGGGCGAAGTAAACCCTCAGCAACGAGGTCCTCCAGGTCACCCGCCGTGACCGTGGAGAAAGGCCATGGGTCGCGCGGCGAAATAATGGTCACCCGGTCGGCCATCACCGAGCAGAAGGGGTGGCGGCGGAAAGGACTGGGTGGGCGGTTTCCTTTTCCCTGGCTAGATCTCTCAAGTTGCGAAAACCTAAGAAGAAGGCAAGAAGCAGGGCAAAGAACCGTCACCAGGCCCTCCCCAAAGTATATAAAGACCGAGGCAAGACCCGTTCAACGCGTCGCCCGAACCCGCCGCGGGATTCAAAGACCCAAAGCGAAATGACCGTTCCTCGAACGGCTCGCACACGCGCAACGACCGCCTCGCAAACCACTCGCCTCGTCGCATTAACTCTGCGGTGGGACAGACGGCGCCTCAGGCAGGAGAAGCAAGCGACGCTTCGCCTTCGCCATAATGACCGCGTCGAAAAAGGTACAGCACGTCATTCGATTTCGTATCCTTTTCCTTTTCCTCTTTCTCTCTCTTGCAACAGGGACTGGGAAAGGGGGATACCCCGAAAAGGATCCTTATCCATGAAGGAAACAGGCCCCGAGCCTCCCTACTGATCAGAGGTTCAAAGGCTGGCCCCTCAGAGGGGTTCAACGGCCGCCTCAGAGCGTTTGGGTTCTGCGCCCACTACTGGTCAGAGGTTCGATGGCCGGCCCCTCGGAAGGGTTCAACGGCCGCCTCAGGCCACTCGGGCTCTGCGCCCACTGCTGATCAGGGGTTCGTGGGCTGGCCCTCGAAGGGTTCACAGTCACCTCAGACACAGAGCGAGGGATGACCCTGGGTACGTTCGATACATAACCAAGGCTCGGGCTACGCTCCCGAGGTACCCTAGGACATTTCCGAGACCAGCGGGAGCGATCTTGTAACAGAATCCCATCAGAGGGAGGCATCGAGCCCTCGGACCCCGTCAAAAGGGGACCGGGTCCGGCAGATCACCCGCAGGTACTTTTGGAGCGCGCCTCCGGGCCTCTAGCCAACCCCTAACAAATGGGGCACGGGCGTCCACTCAGATTACCCGCCAGCAGCTCACTGGAGACACCATGTTCGGCGCCCTCCAAGGGCAACATGGCGCTTTCCCCCCTCCTCCTTGCGGAAAGGCGACGCAGGGGCGTATGTGAAAAAGTCGAGTCTGTCCTTGACCGTCCTCTCGCCCTATGCAGAGGCTACGGGGCTGCTCTCGCAAACCCGGCTCCGGCCAACCCGTTGACAGCGTCAACATACCAGCCCGAGAACTTGGGACCCGACCGTGCAACCGGGCTACGGCCAGCTCGCATGAGGGAACAACTAGACCAGCCGAAGTGTTGCTAAACGCACTAAGACCTCGAAGGAGTCAAACTACTCCTCAGAGGCCTCGGGGGCTACACCCGGCGGGTGCGCTCGCGCGCACCCACCGGAACAAAATGCAACCAAAAAAGGCTGGTCCCCTTGCAAAAAAGTGCGGCAAAAGCCTCCAAGCGAGTATTAACACTCCCTTCGAGGCTCGGGGGCTACTGTCGGGGACCATAATTAGGGGTACCCTCAAGACTCCTAAATCTCAGCTGGTAACCCCCATCAGCACAAAGCTGCAAAGGCTTGATGGGTGCGATTAAGTCAAGGATCGGTCCATTCGAGGGACGCGATCACGCCTCGCCCGAGCCCAGCCTCGGGCAAGGGCAGCCGACCCCGGAGGATCTACGTCTCGCCCGAGGACCCCCTCCAGCAACGGACACACCTTCGGCTCGCCCGGGGCACAGTCTTCACCAGAAAGCAACCTTGGCCAAATCGCCACGCCAACCGACTAAATTGCAGGGCCATTTAATGCAAAGGTGGCCTGACACCTTTATCCTGACGCACGCCCTCCAGTCGACAGAGCCGAAGTGACCGCAGTCACTTTGCCGCTCCACTGACCGGTCTGACAAGAGGACAGCGCCGCCTGCGCCGCTCCAACTACTGAGCCACTCGACAGAGTGAGGCTGACAGCAGCTAAGTCCGGCCTTAGGCGTCATAGGAAACTCCGCTTCGCCCGACCCTAGGGCTCGGACTCGGGCTCAGCCTCGGAAGACGACGAACTCCGCTTCGCCCGACCCCAGGGCTCGGACTCAGGCTCAGCCCCGGAAGACGACGAACTCCGCTTCGCCCGACCCCAGGGCTCGGATTCGGGCTCAGCCCCGGAAGACGATGAACTCCGCTTTGCCCGACCCCAGGGCTCGGACTCGGGCTCAGCCCCGGAAGACGACGAACTCCGCTTCGCCTGACCCCAGGGCTCGCACTCGGGCTCAGCCCCGGAAGACGATGGACTCCGCTTCGCCCGACCCCAGGGCTCGGACACGGGCTCAGCCCCGCAAGACGCTGAACTCTGCCTCGCCCGACCCCAGGGCTCGGACTCAGCCCTGGCCTCAGCCGAGGGTCTCCACCTCGTCTGACCCGGGGGTTCGGACTCGACCTCGACCTTGGAAGACAGACTCGACCTCGACCTCGGAGGAGCCTCCACCTCGCCCAACCTAGGGCATGGACCGACCACGTCGACAGGAAGCGCCATCATTACCCTACCCCGAGCTGACTCAGGCTACGGGGAACAAGACCGGCGTCCCATCTGGCTCGCTCCACTATACGAGTAATGATGGCGCCCCGCATGCCCTGTGACGACGGCGGCTCTCAGCCCCCTTATGGAAGCAAGAGGACGTCAGCAAGGACTCGACAGCCCCGACAGTTGTCCTTCCGCCAGGCTCCAGCGCTCCTCCGATGGCCACGACATCACACGAACTGGGTGCCAAAACCTCTCCGGCTGCCACGATGGCATGTACTTAGGGCACTAGCTCTCCTCCGCTAGACACGTTAGCACACTGCTACACCCCCATTGTACACCTGGATCCTCTCCTTACGCCTATAAAAGGGAGGTCCAGGGCCCTCTTACAGAGGGTTGGCCGCGCGGGGAAGGACGGGACGGCGCTCGCGTAAGGCCGCTCGCTCCCTCCCGCGTGGACGCTTGTAACCCCCTACTGCAAGCGCACCCGACCTGGGCGCGGGGCTAACACGAAGGCCGCGGGTTCCACACTCCCACGCCTGTCTCCCTCCGGCTGCTTCTCCCCCTTCGCGTTCCGCCTTGCGCCGACCCATCTGGGCTGGGGCACGCGGCGAGATTTACTCGTCGGTCCAGAGACCCCCCGGGTTTCGAAACACCGACACCAGTGTACAAAATGCCACAAAGTTTGAATTTGAATTGAAGTTTGAATTTGGAAAAAAGGGAAAAGACAAAAGAAAAGAATGTAATAAGAAAAAGGAAAGAAACCCTTAACTGGGCCTCTGTACCCAAATCGGCCCACCAGGGATTTCCCCTCCCGCGCAACCCAGAGCCCCTTTCCACGCGGGCACACGCTGACACCTCGGACCCATCGACCAGTTGGGCGTGCCGCTAACCCGCTAGAATGTGGCCCTGCCTGGTCAGCTGGTTGCGATATCACGCGGCTGCTGCTGATCTCTGCCAGGTGGGGCCCCCGAGCGACTACTGCACATCGTCTCCACTCGGTCGAACTCCGCGAGATCCACGCGCGTGAGAATCGCGCCTTCTCCGGTGACTCGGGCCACCTCACGGAGGATAAATAGGAAGTGCTTGGGAGTGCGCCGGTGGGTACCTTGTGTCAGTGCCACAATTGGACCGAAGTACCGCCGGCGTGGTAGATTTTGGGGCGCCCTCAGGACCACGTGCCCCGCCGCCGGCTTAAACCGCGAGCTCCGCCACCTAGCCCTAAACGAGTCGATCGGCTTCCTCGGCGGTGACTGCCGGTGGTACCCATGACATTCACGGCTGGATTCGCCAGTGGTGCTCGGTGTAATCCCTCGCCGTCATGGGGTGACCGTCGTGGTGCCGCCATCTCCCGTGGATTGGTGTCTGCGCAGCTTCATTCTAGTGAGCCTCCATTCTATCATATTCGGGGTCAAGCTAGGGACGAGTAGTGGCCAGCGATTGAGAATTTGGTGAGCTAGCGACGGTTTGCGCCATCTCCGGCGAGATCTCCGCCGCGGCTGGGATAGCGCCGCCGCGCGCCTGACCAGAGCTGGGTGAGGTGAATCAGGACCGTCGGATTCGGGTCAGACGGTCGGGATTAGAGTTAGGCGTACCCCTTCGCCGCATGTTGTTGTGACCGTTGATCTAGATCCGAGGGATACTATTAAATCTCACATAACTTTAGATTGTGGTCGTTGATCCTCGATCCGAGGGCGACTGACGCGTACCGATTCACTTGATGCCTAGATCTAATCATGGCCGCTTCGATCTCATCCAACGGCCAGTATTTGTCCATACCCCTTTGCGGGTCAATTTTGCTAAAGAGTCCCTGTGAAACAGAGAAATCAACCCGCAGTCCAACCAGTTGTTCCCTGAGTCGTGGACTCTTTTACACCGTGCCCCCTGCGCTTCACAGACATTGAGGCCTAGTCTAGAGCCGGTTGTGAATTAAATAATGGATTAGAAAATAGATTTTTAATATGAAATTAAATGCTAGGAATTGTATAATCCATAGAAAATTCAATTGGACTCCAAATTAACTCATTCCAGTTTCTAAAATCTTGTAATTTTATTCTCTAACACTTAGAGTCTCTGTTTTGTCATGACAACAGCAAGAAAAATTAATTTCTCACTTAATCCTATTTTAAGCACATAAAACATTTGGAAATTCATATCTTAAAATTTATAACTCCAAAAATTATGATTCCTGTTCTTAGGATTTTATTTTAATGTGTAGATTATTACTGTGTATTTTGTTTATATGTTTGGTGTGATGTTAATTTCTCTATATACATTGTACTTGTTTGTATTGTGGTGAGTAGAAGAGCCCGTGACTGAGGATCCTGGTGAGCAGCAGATAGAAGTAGCTGAACAGGAGCTCATTGAAGGCAAATTGTGCCCTTGACCACTTTTTACCCAATAATGTTCTTTAATGTCACTTATTCATGCATAGGTTAATTTTGATGGGACCCGATAGGTCACCCTATATTGTTTATCTCATTACCTTGTTTACCCCTGAATCACTTGGGTACTTTGCTATTGCTTTACATGGTTTTGGGATAATCATTTATTATATCTATGTTCCAATTCTTTTTGTTATTCTATTTACGTTCATGTCAAGATCATTAATGTTAATTGGAACATAGAGCTTAACTTGAGAAACCCGTGCCACCACAAGGGTTTAATGGGACGCCCTTGGCTGACTAATTAGGAAAGCTAGTGGAAGACTACCTTACCCGAAAGGGGCAAGGGCAGTCGGGGAGTTGCATGCAAGGAGGTTCTCGGGTTGATTTAGCTGCGATGGCGGTCAGACGGGGGATTCTTGCAAGTGCTCTTCCCATAAACTGTAGCGGGTTTTTGGAAGCTAGTGGAACTTAGTAAAGGCCTCGTAGTGTTGCTCTGCCTCGCTTCCTAGTTAGAGGTGTATGGGAGTCGCGATCCCTTAGCAGATGGGTAACATGACTTGTGGGTAAAGGGTACAACCTCTACAGAGTGTAAAACTGGTATACTAGCCGTGCTCGAGGTCATGAGCAGCTCAGGACTCTCTGATGATTAAATTATGGAACTTAAATTCAATTTTGTCATTTGCATTGCATGGGTTTATTATTAATTTTGTTCAATTACTTTATTTAAGGTTTGGTATTTACTTACACTTAGTAACTGCTAATAAAATTTTGACCAACTACTTAAAAGCAATGCTCAGCTTTAACCCTTGTCATTGATTTAGCCTTACACATCACATGAACTCCCACCTTTGTGAGTTCATGTCCACTGGTTCCCCACAACTTGTTGAGCTATGATCATGTGTGAGCTCACCCTTGCTATCTCACACCCCCCACAGGAGAAGAGCAGGTGGTTCAGGAGGAGCCACAAGGCAAGGAGTATGACCTGATCTAGGTGGCGTTTCTCAGTTGACATTGGCGCCAACGAGGATCCTTAGTTTGTTTTATATTTATCTTTTATTTTGTAATAAGTCTTCCGCTATGTAATAAATACTCTGATTATTGTGACATTTATCTCTATACTCTCTGTTATTATATATGTTGTCTTCTTGGCGCATGTATGAGATGCATCTGGCTTTGTTCCTTGAAGCCGGGTGTGACAACACTCCACCACCCTGTGGCAGGTGTCCTAGTACCTAGAATCACCATCCAGGAAGTCTGGACACATAACTTGGCTTCCCAGACTAAGATCCTGTATAAATATGTTATTACATTTTACTTCCGAGCAAGTATATGTTATGACATTCCCTTACAAGCGGGACCCCAGCTCCATTTCTGCAGGAATGGACTACGCTGCACCAGCAGGAGTCAAGCTGGAAGCTGGCTCCGGACAACCCCACCAACGGCGGCGACCACCTCTACATTGACGGATCGCCGGCGACAGCGACCACCTTTGCACCAACAGCGACAACGACCTCCGCTCCGGGCGGCTAGATAGCAGCAGCGATCGCCTCAGGGCGAGCGCTGCTGTAAAAAGGTCCTCGCCCCCGTCCTCCTATCGGGGGCGACAACGAGGCCATTAAAGCCAAAAAGGCAGGGACTCAGCGGCAGATGGCTCTAATAAGTGTGGCCGACGGGCAGGAGAAGGGGTGGATGTGCCGGACCCACACACGGCGCAACTGTCACCGGTGCGGTGGACGGACAGCCACGCCCCGGCCAAAGCGGCAGGAGGCAGCGTCGGAGGCGGCACCGAAGCCGTCTAGCCCAAAGGGCTTGGCACGCTGCAGCTGACAGCCCGTAGCCAGCCGGCCCCACGTAGCCGCGGTCCGCCTCCTCCGCAAGACTGGCAAACATCCTTCTCCTCCGAATGCTAGAGGAAGAAGCGGGTCGCCAGCCCACGCGAAGGGCAGGGCCCCGACTTGGCTCGCCCCCCGCCCCGGCAAGGATGATGAACATCCTTGAAGCTGAGGCTGGGGGGAAGCCGCAGCCTGGCTTGCTTCTCCCCACCACGAGGCTGGTGGTCATCCTTCTGGATGGCCACTGGCGGGGGACTGCAGCTAGGCTGCATGATGAAAATCCTTGAAGCCGAGTGATGACGGAAGAGCGCCAACCCTCACGGGGTTGCACTCCTCTAGCGGTAGCAAAAGGAAGACAAGATCGGCAGCCCAACTACGGTCGCAAGCTCTCCGACGATAGGACCATCGGAGGGGATGGCCCTGACGTGGACCTCTCCAGAAAACACCGGCGCACCCCATCTAGAGGCCCGGGAAGAGGAAGGGCACGATGAAGGCAAGAGGAGCAAAGCATGGTTACTGCCCGGGAGATTGATCCCTTTTTATAGGCAGATCTCCCCACTCGCGCCCTGAAGCGCCATGGGCAAAAATCTCCCCTGATGTACTCCAAAGTTCCTACCCTATGACACGAGGGCCAGGCCCACGTGTTAGACTGACTGACCCGAAGCATGGAGAAAGCGAACCACCGCGCAGGGAGCGTGCAACTGCCCCACAGTTATGCACCCCTTCATTCTCAGGGCAACCAGCGGTCGGGAAGGTGAACCGCTGCATAAAGGAGAATGCAACCGCCCCGCGGTTAAACGCTCCCTCATCTTCGCCGAAACCAACCGTTGAAAAGTCGAACCGCCACACGGGAAGCATACAACCTCCCCGCGGTTATGTGCCCCCTCAGCTTCGCCGCAACCGGTGGTCCAACATGGGGGCCCGGGCCCACATGTCATGCAACCGGTGCGCCGGTCACTGGGTGCGAAAAAGTCGCACCGCCACTCGCGCCATTGCCACGACTCCTCGGGGCCGTCATGGAAAACTGAAGAGATAAGATTTCAGAACAAGTGTGGTGACTCGAGGCACCCCACGCATGGCCCAACAGTGCGTGCTAAGTACGAAGGTCACGGGCCAGTCAACCGTGAAAGCGGGCATGGCCATCGGCGTGACCAAAGGCGGGCTGGCAGTAACTGCATCAATAGGCGCGCAGGAGCGGCAGGCCAACCACCAATAAGACTCTGGCCCCGCCAGCAGGATCGTATCCCCTCCTGAGGCGGGCTAGGGGGCCACTGTCGGTACCCTAAATCAGGGGTACCCTCTTCTACAGCATGAAGACGGCGCACCCGTGCAACGTCCCCAGGCCACACGGAGGACGGCGCCTGACCCCACCGCATGGGCAGGCCAAAGGGTGCACGTGGCAAGGAAAGACAACACATCCCAATGTGTATCGTGGGGATGCAGACCTCCACTGAAGGACACCGGACCCCTATACGCATAAGTCCGGGGCCTCCGAGTAAGGTCCGAACCTCAGCAAGGTCCTAGGACGAGGAGGACCCTGGCGTGAGTAGGGGTCCAGTGCTGACACGTGTCCAGGCCTTGCCCTTTACTTCTCGCTCAGGCGAAGACCCGCTGCTTGTGGCCCATGACATAAGCCATCGGGTCGAGCCTGACATAAAGCCGTGCAGCCCCTACATTTATCGAGGAGAGGACGTGCCGCCTGCCACTGCGCTGAGGGCGACGTGCCCTCTTAGCATTTAATGTGTCCCGTCCCATCCACTAGCAGGCGGTGTCAAGGTCATCCAGCAGGCGTCGCGCCTGCTAGGTCTGCTGGCGAACAGTGCGCCCGTGCTAGGCAGCGCACTGTGTTATCCCTTCTACAAGAAGCTTCCCCTGCACGCCGAAGATACACAGATCTCAGACGACAGGACACAAGGGATTGCCCCGGCAGCAAATATTTATAGTCCCAAGTGTTATATTCTCTATGTCCCTGGGCCCACATGTCGGGGCTCAGTACCTTTGTGCATGCCCCCCTTCAGCTATAAAAGGGGAGGCATGCGACGTTACAAGACAGATCCAAGCTCAGAATCACAATACATTACACAGTGGAGTAGGGTGTTACGCCCCGGTGGCCCGAACCACTCTAAACCCTCGTGTGCTCTCGTGTGTTCATCCACCAGTCTCGTAGCAAGCAAAACGCTTAGGCCCCTCCTCTCTTTAGGATTTAGGGCGGGTGCAATCCGCCACCCGCCGGGGAGATTTCCTCTCCGACAAATAGGGATTTAAATTAGGAATTCGAAAACAAAGGGAAAACAGAAGGGAATAAAACAGAAAAGAAAAGAAAAGAAGAAAAACTAGCTAACTGGGCCACCCTGCGCAATTCGGTCCAACACATTGTTTTCCCCTGCGCGTGCACTGGCCCAACTCGCGTCCTCCGCGTACTCGGAATGGCACACTGACACACGGGCCCCATCGGTCTGTCATCGGGTATCGCGAGGCAGGACTCTTGCGCGTGGGACCGGGCAGTCAGGGCCGTCGTCCACGCAAGACTCGCGGACGAGCTAAACCGAACCCGTGAAAAATCGCGTGGTGGGCGGCTCGCCTCGCGTATAAATCGATGGCGCAGCCGGCAGACGGGCCCGACGCTTCCTAAACCCTAGCCACCCGAGGGTTTCTTTGGTCACAAATACCGGCACTAGTGGAGAAAACACGGAGAAGAGGGAGGGTGCCGCCGCCACCCGCCACGGTGTTCTAGTGCGTGCGGCGGTGATTGGTGGCCAATTGGAGACCGTGGGACCTCGACATCGTGCACGTTGTGTTTGTGTGGAGAATCGCCTCCGGGGATCGTTCCAGCCACCCGGAATTGTTCGACGGAGCGCAACCCGGTCCTCGTTGCCGCCCCTCTCCGTGGTCGGGCGTCACCGTGCCTCGGTTGACTGAAGGTGAGCTTCCACCCTGTTTGCCATCCCCTCCTCCATGTTATGCTTTACTGAATTGAAGAATAGCGTAGCCGAGCCCTAGGAACACTGCGCAGTCATGGCGCCGCCGTGTTGGAGCTGGCGCTCCGCCACGGCTTGGGATGGGCTTGGGTGAACGCGCCAGGACCGTTGGATTGTGTGTGTGTGGGCGAGATTAAAAGTGGCTTACCGCTTCGCTTGCAACGTTGGATCGGCGATGGATGGATAGGATTAGCTCTCTGTTTCATTAAATCTTGGTTGTCGATCTCTGATCTGGTGGAGGGCATCGCGTACCGATTCAGTAAAAGCGTAGATCTAATCCTATGCGCTAAACGCTGATCCAACGGTCTGAAATCCTTGATACCCCTTCGCCGTGTGGAAATTGTAAAAGAGCCCCTCTAAGATCTTTAAAACAACTCGTCGTCCTGGGGTACTATTCTCTGTGTCTCGGGGTTTTTACCTAGGCGCCCCTATACTTTACAGAAAATGAGGCCAAGTCCAAGGAGTTATAAAATTAGGAAAATGAATTAGAAAATGAGTTTTTAATATAAAAACAATTCCTAGAATTTGTATAATTCATAGAAAATGCATATGAACTCAAAATTGGTCCATTGTAGTTCCTAAATTTTTGTAATATTATTGTCTAACCATTAGTGCCACTATTTTGACATGAAAGACACATTAAAATTTATCTAGTACTTAATCTTGTATTAAATACATAAAACCTTTGGAAATTCATAACTTAAAATCTATAACTCTAAATTTAATGATTCCAGTTCCTATGATCTTATTGTAATGTCTAGATTATTATTGTGTACTTTATCTACATGTTTGGTGTGATGTTAATCTTTGCTATACTATGTATGTATTGTGTTGATGCGAGTAGACGAGCAAATTATGGAGGATCCTGAGGTTCAGCTGGTAGAGACTGCTGAGCAGGAGCTCGTTGAAGGCAAGTTGTGCCCTTGATCACTTCTTTTACCCATTCATATTCTTATTAATCATAATGATATGCATAGGTTAATTTTGATGGGACCCAATAGGTTACCCTAGATTTTGACTATCTTTATACCTTGTTTCACCACTAGTTTTACTACTAAATTTTTGGGTAGTACCTGCTATTGCTTTATGTGGCTTTGGGTAAAGAGATAACCATCACTCATTGTTATACTTTTTATTATTTGTTTATGTAATACCCAATTTGTAATTTGCAAGAGCTAATATCAAAGGGAGAAACAAGTTCACCTTATCTATGTGGGAGTTTGAACTTTTTGTGCCATCACATGTGAACACCCTATTTTAAAACAGATAATTATAAAATATATGACACTAAATCGTTGCATCATGCTGGATATTTTATTTTTGTGTGCATTTTGTGACAAGAAAAATATTAAAGACCAAAAAGGGAATTTAAAACCAAAAAGAAATTCTTGAGAATAGAGAAGAGGAAAGAATATTATTCAATACAAATAAAATTATCATTAAAATTACTTCATCACAGTTGACATGATCAAAATAAATAATTAGCCAGTGTACAAAGTGCCACAAAGTTTGAATTTGAATTGAAGTTTGAATTTGAAAAGAAATGAAAAGAAAAGAAAACAGAAAATAAAAAGAATAAAACGAAATCAGCCTAACTGGGCCGGCTACCTCAATTCGGCCCACTTAGCCAAAACAACCGCGCCAGCCCATTGTTGCCTCCGCCGGACTCACTTACGCGTAGGTCCCACTTGCCAGTCGCATGCCGTCATTCGCCCATGCGCGCTTCCGTTACTCCACAGCTGACCAGTGGGGCCCCTCGCTCGGTCTGTTTGATGCGCGCTCACAGCTTTACGCTCGCTTACGCGTGGGGCCGCTTCGTCAGACAACGGGGTTCCGCGCGCGCACGCTGGGTGACCCTCTGGCATTCCGGGCCCACCGCCAGCCATTGCGTTACCTGTTTCTCCCCTCCGCCGCGAAACCCGGCTGACGCAGCCGCTCCGCCGCGAAGCTCGCGGATGATTGACCTGGCTACTACCCCGGGCCGGGTACAAATGATGTCGCGCACCCTTCCTCCTCCCCTTGCCCTCTCGTTTAGCACTAGCCGCGCGGTCGTGCCCTCCATAGCCGCCTCGGAGAAGACTTCGGCCGCCGCCATTGCCGCTTGTTCCGCCAACGCCGCAACACGCAGCCACCACCGACGGGGCCTCAACGGGCGTTTCTGGGGCATCGTTTCGGTGCACTGGTGGTCTGCGTGGGGTCTCCGGGCTCTGGTGGTGATCCGGGAACCGGTAATTGCTCGTCGGCACAACAATTTCACCGCCGGGCCGCGCTATCTCGTGGATGGGCCTCTTCGCCGCTCGACCGTCGGTGAGTAATACCCCATCATCTCCGCCATCTCTTTCTCCACGTATAGCACCGCTGGGGGGGGATCGCTTAGCGCACAAATCTTCTAGCCGTCTCACTCCGGCGTGTGCTCCGCCGCGCTCAGGATACTGCGCCGCCGCGGAATAGCTCAGGGGGAGAGGGTGAGCGCCTGCCGTCGATCCAAGTTGAACGGCCAGGATTAGACGACTGCGTACCGTTTCGCAAGATTAGATCTGTGGCGTCGATTCGGTATTGGACGGTATAGATCAGATCGGGGTTACGTCACAGTTGTTGATAAGCCGATCTAATCTGCACCTTCGAATTTAGATCGTGCGGCCAGGATCAGCGCGTACCCCTTCGTGGGTACGTTTTACAATAGGGACCTTACGATTTTAGAGTATAGTACCCGCCGTCCTGCGGGTATTGTGCACTGTGTCTTGGAGAAGTTACCCCGAGGCCCCTGCGCTTTTCGATAAATGAGGCCCGGTCCAGAGATCTTTTAAATTAAATAAATGGGATAGAAAATAGATTTTTAATAGGAAAATAATTGCTAGAACTTACTAAATTCATAGAAAATTCATACTAACTCATTTTTGATCCATTCCAGTTCCTAAAATTTTATAATTTTATTCTCTATCACTTAGAACCTCTGTTTTGTCATGAAAACAGTAATAAATTTAATTCCTCACTTAATCCAATTTAAACACATGAAACCTTTGAAAAATTCATATCTTAAAATCTATAACTCCAAAAAAAATTACGATTCTTGTTCCTAGGATTTTATTTTAATGTGTAGATTATTACTGTGTATTTTATTTATTTATATGTTTGGTGTAATGTTAATTTCTCTATATGCACTGTGCTTGTTGTATTGTGGCGAGTAGAAGAGCCCGTGACCGAGGACCCTGGTGAGCAGCAGGTTGAGATAGCTGAGCAGGAGCTCATTGAAGGCAAGTTGTGCCCTTGACCACTTTTTACCCAATAATGTTCTTCAGTATCACATACTCATGCATAGGTTAATTTTGATGGGACCCAATAGGACTCCCTAGATTGTTTATCTCATTACCTTGTTTACCTCTGAATCATTGGGTAGTTTGCTATTGCTTTATATGGTTTTGGGATAATCATTTATTACTTCTATGTTCCAATTCTTGTTGTTATTCTGTTTATGTTCATGTTGTTATCATTAATGTTAATTGGAACATAGAGCTTAACTTGAGAACCACGTGCCACCACAAGGGTGGAATGGGACGCCCTTGGCTGACTAATTAGGAAAGCTAGTGGAAGACTACCTTACCCGAAAGGGGCAAGGGCAGTAGGGGAGAGGTCAGTGCGGGGAGGTCCCTGGTTGATTTTGCTGCGATGGCTATCAGCCAGGAACCCTTTACTGGATCTTCCCATAAACTGTAGCGGGTTTTCGGAAGCTAGTGGAACTTTGTAAAGGCCTCGTAGTGTTGCCCTGCCGTGCTTCCTAGGTAGAGGTATATGGGGAGTCGCGACCCCTTGGCAGATGGGTAACATGACTTGTGGGTAAAGGGTACAACCTCTGCAGAGTGTAATACTGGTATACTAGCCGAGCTCACGGTCATGAGCGGCTCAGGACTCTCTGATGTTTAATTATGGAACTTAAATTCAATTTTGTCATATGCATTGCATGGGTTTGTTATTAATTTTGTTCTATTACTTTACTTATGGTTTGGTATTTACTTACACTTAGTAATTGCTAATAAAATTTTGACCAACTACTTAAAAGCAATGCGCAGCTTTAACCCCTGTCATTGATTAAGCCTTACACATCACATGAACTCACACCTTTGTGAGTTTATGTCCACTGGTTCCCCACAACTTGTTGAGCTATGATCATGTGTGAGCTCACCCTTGCTGTCTCACACCCCCCCCCCCACAGGAGAAGAACAGGTGGTTTCAAGTGGAGTCCAGTATCGAGGAGTTTGATCTGATCTAGGTGGCGTTTCCCAGTCGACATCTGCGCCGTCGATCCTTAGTTCGTTTTATATTTATCTTTATTTTGTAATAAGTCTTCCGCTATGTAATAAATACTCTGATGTTAATGACATTTATCTCTATACACTCTGTTATTATATATGTTGTCTTCTTGGCGCATGTATGAGATGCACCCGGCTTTGTTCTTTAAAACCGGGTGTTACAGAAGTGGTATCAGAGGAAATGTTGACTGTAGGACGAAACCTAGATAGACTGGACAACCCTTACCTACTTATCTCATTCTGATTCATTCTATACTTACCTTACTCTGATTCTTTCTTATCTTGATCCTGTCTCACCTTCTACTGTTCTACTCTGATCATTCTTACCTTTTCTATTCTAAGACAAGATGGATTTCAAATCTTGGAATCCCTACCCCTATGACATTTTTAAGAGATAGGAGGCCTAAGACCAAATTAAAACTATTTTCTTTATTAAAAAAAATGTTGGTTGATTGTTCTGATGATCAATGCCTGATTTGCTTCTTTGATTGATTGAATAGATGGACATCTTAGCATGTACCAACATAAGGTACTGTATTAGCTTTAGTAGGTGACACATTAATCTACTTAGCTAATAAGTCCCCCAGAGTAACATGGTTGTAATTACTGCCTTGTCCACTGCTCTTTCTTACCTTATGTATCTAACTCAGATGGTCAATACCAGGAAAGGAAAGATTATCACGCAGCAGCAAACAGAAATGAATCCTCCAAATCCCCCACCTGTTGAAACCGAGCAAGTGATCGCAACCCAAAGGCTGGTAATACAGCAATTGACAGACATGATGACCGAAATGCAAAGCCAGATAAGACAAGAACGCGAGGAAATACGTCAGGCCCGTCTGGAGATACAGCAAGAAATAAGGCAATCACGGTTGGAGAGACAACGACAAGAGCAACCACCATCTCCACCACCACCAGCTCCACCAAGCTACATAAACATATATATAAATTACTACTATCTGTAAGACCTACATGTTCCTTTAGTTAGTATTCGGTATGATACCATTTTAGGAGGAATAAAAAGGTCTATTTGTACCCAAGAGTTGCTAATAAAATTATGCGTCATGCTGAGATTTTGGTTTGGGCATATGTGTTGGACAATATAAGAAAACCCATGAGAGTAATTACGCCTAAAGGGACTGAAGAATCAGTGAACGGAATTACAAGAGGCCAGTTACTTACGTCCGAGTTCCTCACCTTGGGGAGCACCGGTCTTGTTTGTACAGAAGAAGGATGGATCGCAACGGATGTGTGTGGATTATAGATCTCTTAATGATGTTACAGTGAAGAACAAGTATCCGTTGCCCCGTATTGAAGATTTATTTGATCAGATGAGAGGTGCAAGAGTATTTTCGAAGATTGATCTCCGATCCGGTTATCATCAGATGAGGATTAGACCATCGGATATTCCCAAGACGGCTTTTACGACTCGATATGGATTAAATGAGTTCATCGTTATGTCGTTTGGATTAATTAATGCACCAGCTTATTTTATGGATTTGATGAATAAGATGTTTTGGAGTATTTGGACAGATTCGTCGTGGTGTTCATCGACGATATTCTTATCTATTCTAAGAATGAGAGTGACCATGAAGAACATCTAAGGTTGGTGCTACAGAAGTTACGAGATAATCAACTCTACGCCAAGTATAGCAAGTGTGAGTTTTGGATTGGCGAGGTGCCCTTTTCTTGGACATATCATTTCTAATGGAGGGATATCAGTGGATCCTGCTAAAATCAAGGAGATAGTGGCGTGGAGCATACCCACTACGGTTACGGAGGACCGAAGTTTCTTGGGACTTGCAGGATACTATTGGAGATTTATTTAAGGATTTTCTAAGATTGCTAAGCTTATGACCTCGCTTTTGGTGAAGGAAAGAGAATTCAAGTGGGACGAGAAGTGCCAAGTATATACGGATCATAAGAGTTTGAAGTATATATTCACTCAGAAGGATATCAACCTTAGGCAACGCCGTTGGTTGGAGCTTATTAAGGATTATGATTTGGAGATTCACTATCACCCGGGCAAGGCAAACTTGGTTGCAGATGCCTTGAGTCGTAAGGAGCATGTTCATTCAGCTGTTGTTGCCCAGCTACCCGACGAGATTGTTGAGGAATTTAGGAGACTTAACCTGGGTATAGTTGCTCATTCTGAAGGAGTTACTATTGATGTGGAACCTACTTTGGAGCAAGAGATCCGCAAAGGACAAATTGGTGATGCTAAGATAAAAGAGATTAAGGATCTGATTACTGAAGGTCGAGTTCCGGAATTCACGGAAGATGAGCAGGGCACTGTATGGTTCAAGGACAGAATATGTGTTCCTGATATTAAAAGCCTTCGTGAGACTATTTTAAAGGAGGCCCATGACTCGGATTATTCTATTCATCCTGGAAGTACCAAGATGTATCAAGATTTGAAACGGAAATATTGGTGGTATGGATTGAAAAGAGATGTAGCTGCACATGTGGCTATGTGCGATGTATGTCAAAGAGTTAAGGCTGAACACCAGAGGCCAGCTGGACTATTGCATCCACTGAAGATACCCGAGTGGAAATGGGAAGAGATTGGTATGGATTACATTATTGGATTGCCTCGCACCCAGAAAGGATATGATGCTATATGGGTGATTGTGGATAGATTGACTAAAGTGGCTCACTTTATTCCTGTGAAGACTACTTATAAAGGTTCTCAGCTAGCAGAGTTATATATGGCTCGAATTGTGTGTTTACATGGAGTACCAAAGAAGATCGTGTCTGATCGAGGTTCACAGTTTACCTCAAGATTTTGGAGAAGCTTTCATGAGAACATGAGTACGAAGTTGAATTTCAGTACGGCTTATCACCCTCAGACTGATGGACAGACTGAAAGGACTAACCAAGTATTGGAATACATGTTGAGAGCTTGTACCCTTCAGCATGGTAGTAGTTGGGACAAGAGCCTACCTTATGCTGAATAGTTACCAGGCCAGTCTGAAGATGTCCCCGTTCGAGACTCTGTATGACAGGAAATGCAGGACTCCTCTATTTTGGACTAGACTAGAGGAAGACAGTTCTTTGGTCCTAAACTGATTCAAGAAGCAGAAGAACAAGTTCGTATAATTCGAGAAAATTTGAGAGTGGCTCAAATCAGGTAAAAGAGCTATGCTGATAATAGAAGGAGGCCACTGGAATTTGAGGAAGGAGATTATGTGTACCTCAAGATGTCACCACTTCGTGGAATGAGGAGATTTAAAGTCAGGGGCAAATTGTTCCCTCGCTATATTGGACCATTCTTGATCTTTAGAAGAGTTGGGGAGATGGCATATCAACTCGAGTTACCTGCTAGTCTATCGGATGTGCATAATGTGTTCCACGTATCTCAACTAAAGAAGTGTCTCCGTGTTCCTGAGGAACAGTTACCAATGGAAGAGCTTAGTGTTCAAGGTGATTTGACTTACGCGGAGTACCCGATCAAGATCTTGGATACTTTGACTCGAGTTACAAGAAATAAGGTGATAAAGATGTGTAAAGTACAATGGAGTCACCATGGAGAAGATGAAGCTACGTGTAAAAGAGAAGAATAGCTTCGCATAGATTTTTCCATCTTTTCCCTAGTCCTTCCTAAATCTCGAGGACGAGATTATTTTTAAGGGGGGTAGGATTTGTAATACCCAATTTGTAATTTGCAAGAGCTAATATCAAAGGGAGAAACAAGTTCACCTTATCTATGTGGGAGTTTGAACTTTTTGTGCCATCACATGTGAACACCCTATTTTAAAACAGATAATTATAAAATATATGACACTAAATCGTTGCATCATGCTGGATATTTTATTTTTGTGTGCATTTTGTGACAAGAAAAATATTAAAGACCAAAAAGGGAATTTAAAACCAAAAAGAAATTCTTGAGAATAGAGAAGAGGAAAGAATATTATTCAATACAAATAAAATTATCATTAAAATTACTTCATCACAGTTGACATGATCAAAATAAATAATTAGCCAGTGTACAAAGTGCCACAAAGTTTGAATTTGAATTGAAGTTTGAATTTGAAAAGAAATGAAAAGAAAAGAAAACAGAAAATAAAAAGAATAAAACGAAATCAGCCTAACTGGGCCGGCTACCTCAATTCGGCCCACTTAGCCAAAACAACCGCGCCAGCCCATTGTTGCCTCCGCCGGACTCACTTACGCGTAGGTCCCACTTGCCAGTCGCATGCCGTCATTCGCCCATGCGCGCTTCCGTTACTCCACAGCTGACCAGTGGGGCCCCTCGCTCGGTCTGTTTGATGCGCGCTCACAGCTTTACGCTCGCTTACGCGTGGGGCCGCTTCGTCAGACAACGGGGTTCCGCGCGCGCACGCTGGGTGACCCTCTGGCATTCCGGGCCCACCGCCAGCCATTGCGTTACCTGTTTCTCCCCTCCGCCGCGAAACCCGGCTGACGCAGCCGCTCCGCCGCGAAGCTCGCGGATGATTGACCTGGCTACTACCCCGGGCCGGGTACAAATGATGTCGCGCACCCTTCCTCCTCCCCTTGCCCTCTCGTTTAGCACTAGCCGCGCGGTCGTGCCCTCCATAGCCGCCTCGGAGAAGACTTCGGCCGCCGCCATTGCCGCTTGTTCCGCCAACGCCGCAACACGCAGCCACCACCGACGGGGCCTCAACGGGCGTTTCTGGGGCATCGTTTCGGTGCACTGGTGGTCTGCGTGGGGTCTCCGGGCTCTGGTGGTGATCCGGGAACCGGTAATTGCTCGTCGGCACAACAATTTCACCGCCGGGCCGCGCTATCTCGTGGATGGGCCTCTTCGCCGCTCGACCGTCGGTGAGTAATACCCCATCATCTCCGCCATCTCTTTCTCCACGTATAGCACCGCTGGGGGGGATCGCTTAGCGCACAAATCTTCTAGCCGTCTCACTCCGGCGTGTGCTCCGCCGCGCTCAGGATACTGCGCCGCCGCGGAATAGCTCAGGGGGAGAGGGTGAGCGCCTGCCGTCGATCCAAGTTGAACGGCCAGGATTAGACGACTGCGTACCGTTTCGCAAGATTAGATCTGTGGCGTCGATTCGGTATTGGACGGTATAGATCAGATCGGGGTTACGTCACAGTTGTTGATAAGCCGATCTAATCTGCACCTTCGAATTTAGATCGTGCGGCCAGGATCAGCGCGTACCCCTTCGTGGGTACGTTTTACAATAGGGACCTTACGATTTTAGAGTATAGTACCCGCCGTCCTGCGGGTATTGTGCACTGTGTCTTGGAGAAGTTACCCCGAGGCCCCTGCGCTTTTCGATAAATGAGGCCCGGTCCAGAGATCTTTTAAATTAAATAAATGGGATAGAAAATAGATTTTTAATAGGAAAATAATTGCTAGAACTTACTAAATTCATAGAAAATTCATACTAACTCATTTTTGATCCATTCCAGTTCCTAAAATTTTATAATTTTATTCTCTATCACTTAGAACCTCTGTTTTGTCATGAAAACAGTAATAAATTTAATTCCTCACTTAATCCAATTTAAACACATGAAACCTTTGAAAAATTCATATCTTAAAATCTATAACTCCAAAAAAAAATTACGATTCTTGTTCCTAGGATTTTATTTTAATGTGTAGATTATTACTGTGTATTTTATTTATTTATATGTTTGGTGTAATGTTAATTTCTCTATATGCACTGTGCTTGTTGTATTGTGGCGAGTAGAAGAGCCCGTGACCGAGGACCCTGGTGAGCAGCAGGTTGAGATAGCTGAGCAGGAGCTCATTGAAGGCAAGTTGTGCCCTTGACCACTTTTTACCCAATAATGTTCTTCAGTATCACATACTCATGCATAGGTTAATTTTGATGGGACCCAATAGGACTCCCTAGATTGTTTATCTCATTACCTTGTTTACCTCTGAATCATTGGGTAGTTTGCTATTGCTTTATATGGTTTTGGGATAATCATTTATTACTTCTATGTTCCAATTCTTGTTGTTATTCTGTTTATGTTCATGTTGTTATCATTAATGTTAATTGGAACATAGAGCTTAACTTGAGAACCACGTGCCACCACAAGGGTGGAATGGGACGCCCTTGGCTGACTAATTAGGAAAGCTAGTGGAAGACTACCTTACCCGAAAGGGGCAAGGGCAGTAGGGGAGAGGTCAGTGCGGGGAGGTCCCTGGTTGATTTTGCTGCGATGGCTATCAGCCAGGAACCCTTTACTGGATCTTCCCATAAACTGTAGCGGGTTTTCGGAAGCTAGTGGAACTTTGTAAAGGCCTCGTAGTGTTGCCCTGCCGTGCTTCCTAGGTAGAGGTATATGGGGAGTCGCGACCCCTTGGCAGATGGGTAACATGACTTGTGGGTAAAGGGTACAACCTCTGCAGAGTGTAATACTGGTATACTAGCCGAGCTCACGGTCATGAGCGGCTCAGGACTCTCTGATGTTTAATTATGGAACTTAAATTCAATTTTGTCATATGCATTGCATGGGTTTGTTATTAATTTTGTTCTATTACTTTACTTATGGTTTGGTATTTACTTACACTTAGTAATTGCTAATAAAATTTTGACCAACTACTTAAAAGCAATGCGCAGCTTTAACCCCTGTCATTGATTAAGCCTTACACATCACATGAACTCACACCTTTGTGAGTTTATGTCCACTGGTTCCCCACAACTTGTTGAGCTATGATCATGTGTGAGCTCACCCTTGCTGTCTCACACCCCCCCCCCACAGGAGAAGAACAGGTGGTTTCAAGTGGAGTCCAGTATCGAGGAGTTTGATCTGATCTAGGTGGCGTTTCCCAGTCGACATCTGCGCCGTCGATCCTTAGTTCGTTTTATATTTATCTTTATTTTGTAATAAGTCTTCCGCTATGTAATAAATACTCTGATGTTAATGACATTTATCTCTATACACTCTGTTATTATATATGTTGTCTTCTTGGCGCATGTATGAGATGCACCCGGCTTTGTTCTTTAAAACCGGGTGTTACAGTTTATTATTCACTGTTCATGATAAGGTCATTATGTTAATGGGAACATGGAGAACCACCCGGGAAAACAGTGCTACCACAAGGGTTTAATGGGACGCCCTTGGCTGATTAACTAGGAAAGCTAGTGGATGACTACCTTACCCCGAAAGGGGCAAGGGCAGTAGGGGAGTAGTCAGTGTAGGGAGGTCCTTGAGTTGATTTTGCTGTGATGGTGGTCAGGCGAGGGATTCCTACACTGGAGCTTCCTACAAACTGTAGCGGGTTTTCTGAACCTAGTGGAACTTTGTAAAGGCCTCTGTCGAAGAGGAAATCTTCGACCGGGTGGCGGCATGCACCCGCCCTAAATCCTAAGATGAGGAGGGGCCTAAGCGTTTTGCTTGTTAGAGATTGGGGGGATGAACACACAAGAACACGCAAGGGTTTAGAGTGGTTCGGGCTGCCGGAGCGTAATACCCTACTCCACTATGTGTTGTATTGCTCGTGAGCTTGAGTCTGAATGTGAGGTTCCCCATCTGTTGGGACCTGCCTTTTGTAACCTCGCATGCTTCCCCTTTTATAGCTCAAGAGGAGCACGTACAACAGGTGCTGAGCCCCGACATGTGGGCCCAGGAACAAAATGGAGGGAAATAACTAACGCCTGCAACGTCCGGGCCCTCCCCGAGTGTAGTAATGCTCGTAGCACTTATATTATTGGCTTCTCTCGGCTGCTTCCTCGGTAACGCGCGAGTCGTCATGAGTATGGAACATGTGACAGTACGCCGCCTGCCAATAGATTGGACAGGCACGCCACCTGTAAGATGGCCCGGTCGCTGCCTACTAGAGGGGTAGAGAGAGGGCGCATTAAATGCTGAGTCATCACATCGCCTGCCTGTAGAGTGGATGGGGCACATTAAATGTTGAGATGGCACATCGCCTGTTAGGCGACGGGCCTCCTCCGCATTAAATACCGAGATAGCGTAGCATGCGACGCGTGGCACGGCCCGTGACGCATAGTCCTTACGTCAGGCTTCGCCCGCTGGCTTACGTCACGGGCAGAGGGCCATGTGGCAGCATCGGGTCTCCGCCTGGGCGGGGAGCTGAGCCGTACAAGATGGGGCCCAGACATGTGTTAGTGCCGGACCCCTCTCTAGTCTTTGACCAGGGCTTAAGCATTTTCCGTCCTAGCGCACCGGGACCCCGCTGTGAGTGGTCCGAACCCCTTGCGGAGGGGTATGGTTCCCACCTTAGGGGCCTAGTATGCACACGTGGAGGTCCTAGACCTCCCCTGGGAGTCTTGTCTGCAAACTTAGGGGTTCGGCGCACTCCCATGGGGGTCCGAACTTACTGCAGATGCCCTGGAGTATTCCACCATCTTGGACATGTGGTGGCCCTAGACCCGCCCAGGTGGTGAGGCCGGGCGCCGCTGTGGGCCCTGAGCAACCGCCCTTAGTTAGGCTGAGGCACGCCTTAGTCACGGACGTAGCCCTACTGCCACGTGGCTAAGAGGTAGCTGCACGGGAACTGCGCCTTGATATAGTAGTAGGGGGTACCCCTGTCTTAGGTTACCGATAGTGGCCCCCGGGCCCACTTCAGGGGAGGATGCGAGCCTACAGGTGGGGCCAAAACTCGCACCATGCGTCAACATGGCATTAACTTCGGTGCATCAACGTGCGTGCTGTCAGTCTGCTTTCGATCACGTCAACTATCGCATCTGTCCTTGCGTTCGACGGTCATGTGGCCCCCATGCTTGATGACTTTGTCGGGCCACGCGTGAGGCGCCTCGATCTTGTCGCCTTTAACAACTCACCTGGCGGTACTGAAAGGGTGCAGTATCGCTGCAAACGGTGGTTCGACTTCTCTTCCCCAGGGTCTGATGTCCAAGGGGGATGACTTGTAGGCCTGGGCCCTAGCATCGGAGACTAAGCCGTCGAAAACAGGGCCTAGGCGGAGATGAAGGGGCGTACTACCGCGGGCGGCAGTATGCTCCTCGCACGATGGTTCACCTTCTTCGTACTCGGGAACCGGCGCGCCAAGTGTATGACATGTGGGTCCGGGCCCCCATGCCAGGGCTGGATCGTTGGAGACGGCGAAGATGAAGAGGCACACTACCGTGGGTCGGTATGTAACACCCACTTTGTAAGAAAAGTCTAAAAGGGAAATTATACTACTCTAAATCTATATGCAGTACTAATGTTTATCATTTCATGTGGACGCATTACTTACACAAATATATAATTAGCAAGAGATACCAAAAAAATAATACATGCATCATGTTGGGATTTTGTCTTTGTGTGCATTTTCGTGACAATATAAAGATAAGGTGACAAGAAAAATATTAAAGTCCCCAAAGTAGGAATTTAAGAGTTAAAGGGAATTATAAAAATATGGAGAAAAGGAATAAAGGAGTATAAAAACATAAACAACATTTATATAATTATACTTCTAAGATTGGTACTTTCTATTTCACAATATAAATTGAGGATAAACTGGCACAAGATTTGAATTTTAATCTGAATTTAAAATGGCATTTGAAAACTAAAAGGAAAAGGAAAATATAAAAGGAAAAGGAAAAGCGCTCGGATGGGCCTAAAACCCTTGCTGGCGGCCCAGTAACCAAATCCTACTGCGCAGCCCATCTATCAACCGGGTATGGGTGCCGACACCTGGGCCCTCCTGACAGACTCCCCCACCACGCGCGTGAGACCTTCACTGGTTAGTGGGGCCATGCCGCTGGACTCGCTCTCCACTGCGCGTGCGTCGATAACCTAGCGACTGACTCGTGGGCCCTGTTTGCCAGGTCGTTCATCCTCAAACAAAACACGCGAACTCCATAACAACCCCAGGCGAACGCCGCAATCTTCGATGATGATCTCTGCGCACGGTTCGGAAGATCAGTGTAATTCCGGTCATCTATCGGACTTCGCCGCTTGGCTATAAAACCTGGGCCATGATCTCTTTCATATCGTCTTCATTAACCACCGCTGTGCGCCATGGCGGGGCATGAACGGATCCGCCACTGGGGGTCATAGTCGTCGGCGTGCCACCGCTCGGTCTCGGGCGATTGTCTGGGGAGCTTCGCGTGCGGGGAATCCACACTGTGCCGCGGGCAACTCGTTTGCGTCTGCGTCGGGCCCTGGCGCGTGGTCTGGGGATCGACGCGAATTTCTGTCGCCGATGTGCATGGATCACAGAAAACCCGCCTCGCCCCGCAAACCAGCCTCACTGCCTTCTCCAATCACCGGTAAAGTCGCCTGGAACTTACTATATTGGATCTCTGCCTCACGTATCCGTAGGTTAGGGCGCCGTCGTGTTGGGATGGCTATCGCCGGTGTGGGCACCGTCGTAGGCATGTGCGGGCGCGCCGCCGTGTTCGGTAGCTAGAGGTAGGAGAAGAGTTCCGAGCCGTTGATTTTGTGATAAACAGCCATGATTAGAAGAAGGGTTGTGATGGTGGGAGCCGTGGGATCAGAGATCAGCGGTGGAGATTTGATCTTGCGTATCCCTTCGTCAAATGAAATCTGAGCCGTAGGATGGTATTTTGATGACCAAGATTAGATCCTATCCTCATAAAATCCTAGCCGCAGGATTTTAATCGGAAGCCCCATGTTGTGTACTAGTTCGTAGTGAATCGGGATCTAATCTGCACCGTCCATTTGCGATCTGGCGGCCCAGATTTGAGGATACCCCTTCGGGTCTGCGGTTTGCAAATAAGCCCCTGGATTTTTAATAAACCAACCCGCCGTCCACAATGGGATTCGCCTGAGTCTTGGGAACTTTTGCGGATTAGCCCCTGCAGTCCTCTGGTTTTGTGCGCCCAGTCCAAGGAATTAAGAAATCAGATAAAAGGAATTAGAAAATGATTTTTATGCAAAAAAATAAATGCTAGAATTTGTTTAATTCATAGAAAATGCATATGAACTCCAAATTAATCCATTCCACTTCCTATAATTTTGTAATAATATTTTTTATCAATTAGTGCCACTGGTTTTACATAAAAGTCACATTAAAATTGTTATCTTAATTAATCTTGTACTAAGCACATAAAACCTTTGGAAATCCATAACTTAAAATCTACAACTCCAAAATTAATAATTCTTTTTCCTGTGATCTTATTTTAATATGTAGATTATTAATATGTATTTTGGCATACATGTTTGGTGTAATGTTAATCTTGCCTATACACTGTTTGTTTGTATTGCTACGACTAGTGCGAGGTCACGAGTCCTCGGAAGATCATCCCAGTACCTGGATTCTCAAGGCCCAGGCAAGTTGTGCCCTTGATCACTTCTTTTTACCCACTCATGTTCTAATTAATCATAATGATCTGCATAGGTTAATTTTGAAGGGACCCAATAGGTTACCCTAGTTTGTCTATCTTTATACCTTGTTTACCACGGAACTTTCTGGGTAGTACTTGCTAGTGCTATATGTGGTTTTGGGTATGGAGATACACTATTCATGGTTACACTTTTGTTATCAGTTGTTATTTATTGTTCATGATGAGATCATTATGTTAATTGGAACATGGAGAACCACCCGGGAAAACAGTGCTACCACGAGGGTGGAATGGGACGCCCTTGGCTGATTAATTAGGAAAGCTAGTGGAAGACTACCTTACCCGAAAGGGGCAAGGGCAGTAGGGGAGAGGTCAGTGTAGGGAGGCCCTCGGGAGGATTTTGCTGCGATGGCGGTCCTGCAAGGGATTCCTGCACTGGATCTTCCTATAAACTGTAGCGGGTTTTCGGAAGCTAGTGGAACTTTGTAAAGGCCTCGTAGTGGATCCCTAGCCATTCACCTCGGAAGTGTCTAAGGGCCTTGCAAACCCTGGCGACATGGGATACACGACTTGTGGGTAAAGATGCGCAACCTCTGCAGAGTGTAAAACTGGTATACTAGCCATGCTCACGGTCAAGAGCAGCTCGGACCCTCACATGATTAAATTATGGAACTTAAATTCAATTTGTCATATGCATTGCATTGCAGGTGATGTTGATACTTTTGTTCTATTACTTAATTGGGTTTGGTATTTACTTATACTTAGTAATTGCTAATAAAATTTTGACCAACTTTAAAAGCAATGCTCAGCTCTAACCATCTTCTTTGGTAAGCCTTACACTTCACGTGAGCTCCCACCTTTGGCGAGTTCATGCACATTATTCCCCACAACTTGTTGAGCGATGAACGTATGTGAGCTCACTCTTGCTGTCTCACATACACCACAGGTCAAGAACAGGTACCGCTGGATGATGCTTATGGAGGATGCTGTGATGAGTTCGTGAGAGGTCTAGGTCGTCGTCTCCCAGTCAACTTTTGGGTTGCTGGACCGTTGTCTCCTTATAATGTAATTATTTATTTTGTATAGAACTCCTGTTTATATAAAGATGTGACATTCGATCCTGTGCCACTATACATCATATGTATGAGACTTGGTCCCAGCATACCTGGTGTTTATGTTAACCCCGGGTTTTGGACCCCTAAAATCCGGGTGTTACAGAAGTGGTATCAGAGGAATGTTGACTGTAGGACGAAACCTAGATAGAACTGGACAACCAATATCTACTTACCTTTACTACTCTGATTCTTTCAAAACTTTTCTTAATCTTTTCTCATCTATTTCCGCTTCACTCTGATTATTCTTACCTTTTCATTAAAAAGACAAATGTGGATTTCACACTTTGAAGTCCTGTATCTAAAGTGACCTTTAGGAATAGGAGACCTAATCCTAGGAACAAAAAAATATATAAAACTATTTTTATAGATATCTATGTACTTGAATGTTTGTTCTTATGATACTTGTTTGATTTGGATCTTTGTTTGAGTGTGATGAGTTGTGGAGTAATGTCCACAATTGCATCTGTATATACACATAGGTAGAAAAATATATTTATAAAATAACTAGACAACCTAGATTATCCCCATTGGAACATATCTAGCTTAAGAGATTCATCTTATCCTAAAAGATCTCATTCTAACCAATTCATCTTATCTTAAAAGATTCTCCCTTATCTTAACAGATCCATCTTATCTTAAAAGATACTCATCCTATCTTGAAAAGATTGTATCTCATCCTAAATAGATCTAACTGGTCTCAAAAGATTTTTTTTTCCTATCTTTATGGATTCATCTTGTCCTAATAAGCATATTTACCCCACCCTAGTAACAATCATGATCTAACCCAAGGTAATTAGATATTATCCAACCTAATCTGGTTACATCCAACCTAATCCAGATTCTATCTAATCTAAATATGACCCAATCTAAAGTGTGTTAATTAACAGGTCAGATAATTTGATTAGACACTGTCTCTACAAACATATCTTAACCTAAATTAATGTCTTACACCAACTCATCCTTGAACAATGGCCTACCTAAATCATATAATCCATCCTATCTTAAAAGATTTTATCATATCCTAATAATATTTATCCTACCCTGGTAGATCTAGCTAATCTTAACTAGTTTAATCTAATCATACCAACCTAATCTGAACTCTATCTAATCCAATATGATCTGAGCTAGATTGAGTTACTTAATGCAGATACAAAGGATAAGGCCATACTCCTAAATCACCTAAGCCTAATTTGGAGACTTATATCAACTTGGCCATACACAACAACTCGATCTATATAACAAGTTACATAACTTATCCAATCAATAAAGTCATAATGGATTGCATGATCTGTTTATCCCCACCTAACATCAAACAAACTTTTGACCTACATCATGTAGTCTATCTCATCCATACCTATATTAACCATATTCCCCAGCCCAATAATATACACTAACTCCTAATCAATGAGACAAGACCGAAGAAGATGATCAACTTCATCAAGGGAGGATGAACACCAACTCAAGTCTTCAAGGATCAAGTGAGGTCACCAAGATGAGTCAAGATCCACAATCTTGGATGGAGTCTTTTCTTATCCTACTCTTTCTTACCCAAACCTATATATACCCTAAAGACATCTTCTATCCTACCTAATAAAGTGGACATACATATATGTACCCATGCTCTCCTAATCACTTATTAAAAAAAAGAGAGACCCTTGATTTTGAACTAATTAGAAACTGAAAGCTAAATTGCAAACCACTCTTCCTATATCCTCTTTCTTACTAATCTCGAGGACGAGATTATTTTTAAGGGGGGTAGGATTTGTAACACCCACTTTGTAAGAAAAGTCTAAAAGGGAAATTATACTACTCTAAATCTATATGCAGTACTAATGTTTATCATTTCATGTGGACGCATTACTTACACAAATATATAATTAGCAAGAGATACCAAAAAAATAATACATGCATCATGTTGGGATTTTGTCTTTGTGTGCATTTTCGTGACAATATAAAGATAAGGTGACAAGAAAAATATTAAAGTCCCCAAAGTAGGAATTTAAGAGTTAAAGGGAATTATAAAAATATGGAGAAAAGGAATAAAGGAGTATAAAAACATAAACAACATTTATATAATTATACTTCTAAGATTGGTACTTTCTATTTCACAATATAAATTGAGGATAAACTGGCACAAGATTTGAATTTTAATCTGAATTTAAAATGGCATTTGAAAACTAAAAGGAAAAGGAAAATATAAAAGGAAAAGGAAAAGCGCTCGGATGGGCCTAAAACCCTTGCTGGCGGCCCAGTAACCAAATCCTACTGCGCAGCCCATCTATCAACCGGGTATGGGTGCCGACACCTGGGCCCTCCTGACAGACTCCCCCACCACGCGCGTGAGACCTTCACTGGTTAGTGGGGCCATGCCGCTGGACTCGCTCTCCACTGCGCGTGCGTCGATAACCTAGCGACTGACTCGTGGGCCCTGTTTGCCAGGTCGTTCATCCTCAAACAAAACACGCGAACTCCATAACAACCCCAGGCGAACGCCGCAATCTTCGATGATGATCTCTGCGCACGGTTCGGAAGATCAGTGTAATTCCGGTCATCTATCGGACTTCGCCGCTTGGCTATAAAACCTGGGCCATGATCTCTTTCATATCGTCTTCATTAACCACCGCTGTGCGCCATGGCGGGGCATGAACGGATCCACCACTGGGGGTCATAGTCGTCGGCGTGCCACCGCTCGGTCTCGGGCGATTGTCTGGGGAGCTTCGCGTGCGGGGAATCCACACTGTGCCGCGGGCAACTCGTTTGCGTCTGCGTCGGGCCCTGGCGCGTGGTCTGGGGATCGACGCGAATTTCTGTCGCCGATGTGCATGGATCACAGAAAACCCGCCTCGCCCCGCAAACCAGCCTCACTGCCTTCTCCAATCACCGGTAAAGTCGCCTGGAACTTACTATATTGGATCTCTGCCTCACGTATCCGTAGGTTAGGGCGCCGTCGTGTTGGGATGGCTATCGCCGGTGTGGGCACCGTCGTAGGCATGTGCGGGCGCGCCGCCGTGTTCGGTAGCTAGAGGTAGGAGAAGAGTTCCGAGCCGTTGATTTTGTGATAAACAGCCATGATTAGAAGAAGGGTTGTGATGGTGGGAGCCGTGGGATCAGAGATCAGCGGTGGAGATTTGATCTTGCGTATCCCTTCGTCAAATGAAATCTGAGCCGTAGGATGGTATTTTGATGACCAAGATTAGATCCTATCCTCATAAAATCCTAGCCGCAGGATTTTAATCGGAAGCCCCATGTTGTGTACTAGTTCGTAGTGAATCGGGATCTAATCTGCACCGTCCATTTGCGATCTGGCGGCCCAGATTTGAGGATACCCCTTCGGGTCTGCGGTTTGCAAATAAGCCCCTGGATTTTTAATAAACCAACCCGCCGTCCACAATGGGATTCGCCTGAGTCTTGGGAACTTTTGCGGATTAGCCCCTGCAGTCCTCTGGTTTTGTGCGCCCAGTCCAAGGAATTAAGAAATCAGATAAAAGGAATTAGAAAATGATTTTTATGCAAAAAAATAAATGCTAGAATTTGTTTAATTCATAGAAAATGCATATGAACTCCAAATTAATCCATTCCACTTCCTATAATTTTGTAATATTATTTTTTATCAATTAGTGCCACTGGTTTTACATAAAAGTCACATTAAAATTGTTATCTTAATTAATCTTGTACTAAGCACATAAAACCTTTAGAAATCCATAACTTAAAATCTACAACTCCAAAATTAATAATTCTTTTTCCTGTGATCTTATTTTAATATGTAGATTATTAATATGTATTTTGGCATACATGTTTGGTGTAATGTTAATCTTGCCTATACACTGTTTGTTTGTATTGCTACGACTAGTGCGAGGTCACGAGTCCTCGGAAGATCATCCCAGTACCTGGATTCTCAAGGCCCAGGCAAGTTGTGCCCTTGATCACTTCTTTTTACCCACTCATGTTCTAATTAATCATAATGATCTGCATAGGTTAATTTTGAAGGGACCCAATAGGTTACCCTAGTTTGTCTATCTTTATACCTTGTTTACCACGGAACTTTCTGGGTAGTACTTGCTAGTGCTATATGTGGTTTTGGGTATGGAGATACACTATTCATGGTTACACTTTTGTTATCAGTTGTTATTTATTGTTCATGATGAGATCATTATGTTAATTGGAACATGGAGAACCACCCGGGAAAACAGTGCTACCACGAGGGTGGAATGGGACGCCCTTGGCTGATTAATTAGGAAAGCTAGTGGAAGACTACCTTACCCGAAAGGGGCAAGGGCAGTAGGGGAGAGGTCAGTGTAGGGAGGCCCTCGGGAGGATTTTGCTGCGATGGCGGTCCTGCAAGGGATTCCTGCACTGGATCTTCCTATAAACTGTAGCGGGTTTTCGGAAGCTAGTGGAACTTTGTAAAGGCCTCGTAGTGGATCCCTAGCCATTCACCTCGGAAGTGTCTAAGGGCCTTGCAAACCCTGGCGACATGGGATACACGACTTGTGGGTAAAGATGCGCAACCTCTGCAGAGTGTAAAACTGGTATACTAGTCGTGCTCACGGTCAAGAGCAGCTCGGACCCTCACATGATTAAATTATGGAACTTAAATTCAATTTGTCATATGCATTGCATTGCAGGTGATGTTGATACTTTTGTTCTATTACTTAATTGGGTTTGGTATTTACTTATACTTAGTAATTGCTAATAAAATTTTGACCAACTTTAAAAGCAATGCTCAGCTCTAACCATCTTCTTTGGTAAGCCTTACACTTCACGTGAGCTCCCACCTTTGGCGAGTTCATGCACATTATTCCCCACAACTTGTTGAGCGATGAACGTATGTGAGCTCACTCTTGCTGTCTCACATACACCACAGGTCAAGAACAGGTACCGCTGGATGATGCTTATGGAGGATGCTGTGATGAGTTCGTGAGAGGTCTAGGTCGTCGTCTCCCAGTCAACTTTTGGGTTGCTGGACCGTTGTCTCCTTATAATGTAATTATTTATTTTGTATAGAACTCCTGTTTATATAAAGATGTGACATTCGATCCTGTGCCACTATACATCATATGTATGAGACTTGGTCCCAGCATACCTGGTGTTTATGTTAACCCCGGGTTTTGGACCCCTAAAATCCGGGTGTTACACGGTAGCACGCTCTTCACGCGGCGGTTTGCCTTCTTCGCACTTGGAGACCATCGCGCCAACCGTATGACTTGTGGGACTGGGCCCCCGAGCCATAGACTGGGTACATTGGTGTGCATCGAGGGAGACTTGCCCGTGACGCTTCGGGGTGCAAGCGGGGGAATCTGCCTTTAAATAGGGGTTCATCCCTCGAGTAGCAGCCATGCCTTGCTTCCCTCCCACTCACTATGCCCCTTTGTCTTCAGGGCCTCTAGATGAAGCGCGCCGGCGTTCGGTGGAAGGATCTGCGTCAGCGCCTTCCCCCTCGGCGACCTCACCGCCAGGGAGCTCACGCTCTTTGTTTCTTGCGCGATGGCGCTGACGATCTCACCTTCTTCTTGCTGTTGTTGGAGGAGCACGACCTCGTGGGGGTTGGCGTTCTTCCGCCATCGCTCAGCTTCAAGGATTTTCATCACGCAGCCGGGCTACGGTCTCCCACCAGTGGTCATCTACAAGGATGACCACCAGCCTTGCAGGGGTGGTGAGAAGCGAGCCGAGCTGCGGCCTCCCCCCTGCCCTCAGCTTCGAGGATGTTCATCAGCCTTGCAGGGGTGGAGAGCGAGCCGAGTTGTGGTTCTGCCTTCCGCATGAGCTGGTGGCTCCCTTCTTCCTCTAGCATTCGGAGGAAAGGATGTTCACCAGCCTTCCGAAGGAGGCAAACTTCGGCTGCGCGGTGCCGGCCAGACCGCAAGCGTCGTCAGCCGCCAAGCTTCCAACTCCTTGGGTTGGATGGTCTTGTCGTCACCCCCATAGGAGGGCAGGGGTGAGGGCCTCTTTGCCATGGTGCCCGCGTTGAGGTGGTCGCCACCGCTGGCGAGCCACTAGTGTAGAGGTGGTCGTTGTCGCTGGTCAGACCACCAGCGCCACCTGTCACCGTGCCTCCAACTATTTGGATTTAATGGCCTCGTCGTCACCCTCCGTATGAAGACAGGGGCGAGGTCCTCTTCGCTATGGCACACGCGTTGAGGTGGCCACCGCCGCTGGCAAGTTGCCCGGGAGGATTCCACGAGGACAGTGGCTACGAGCTTCCAGCGTGACCCTGCTGGCGTCGAGTAGTTTACACCTGTAGAAATGGAGCTAGGACTCCACTTGAAGGCAAATGTAATATTTTTTGCTTTTGTAAGGTACTTTTTTGAGTACTATTTATCAAGCAGTATTAGCACTTATCTGTGTATCACCTGCCCCTATTGTATGTGACGTTGTCGACTCCTCCCTGGTACCTAGCCCCCCTAGGATGCTTACCTGAAAGAGTTGGCAACAACCCCCAAGAGGCAGCCTCGACCGGGACCTGGACCTGTACACAGCTTCGGCTAGGGGGCGTTAGTAGCACACCCATAGGTCCCTCGTCTGACATTAGCCACCCTTTGATACATGCTCGAGACTCACAGGATTTAGTCTGGGAAGCCAAGTTATGTGTCCGGACCCCCTGGATCACGGCTCTAGATACTAGGACCCCCGCCGCAGAGTGGTGGAGCGTGCAGGCTTACGGTACGGGACTAGGCTAAGCGGCTACACTGCTCTGGACCACCCTAGGAGATGAGTGTCCATTCTCTGGAGCCAGACCCCAGGTTGTCGGATCCATAGGACTATAGCTCCAAATACTAGGGTACCCGTCACAGAGTGGTGGACTGTGTAGGCTTAAGGTACGGGACCAGGCTAAGCGGCTACACGTCCCGGACCACCCCATGGAACGAGTTCCCGTACCTTGGAACCGGCCCCCAGGCTACCGGACCTCCCAGCTTTTGTAAGGGGGTCCTAAACTACAAGCCTGGCTGCTCCATCCGGGTGTCATCATGTCAGAACAGACGGGAACTATGCGGGTGGGTTAGGTAAAAATAATACCCGGAAACTGCAGGATAAAACTGTGGAGCAGGAAGATAAAGTTATCATAGACTCACATCTGAGGGGGTAAATCTCCTTTTTATAACTTGACATGCACGAGTGTAAACCAATAGGCTGGGTTTATGAGGGCAGACCTTACCGGGCTGGTGTACGCATATGCGAGACCTGATTACAAAAGAAGAAAAACTTAACCCCTCAGACTTGCTTCTATGGGCAGAACTTACGGTGATGCTCCATGCTCCACTGGTTGGAAAAAGGCATTCTAGGTGTAGCAAGGCGGTCTCCCCTGGGTCGTCATATTTCCGTCACCTTGAAGGGTCCTTCCCAGCTGGAGGTGGGTTTCCGGATCCCTTCTTGGTTTGGTACTCGCCGTAGGACTAGGTCCCGACCCTAGGCTCCCTACTACGCACGGACCGTTAGTAGTGATTGGGCGTCTGGCTACAACGTGCATTTCGGGTCACCGCTTGACAACTGGGCTCGTCGATGGATTCCACGTCCCTGTGTTGTAGCTGCCCCTGCATAAGCCCATGAGAAGGCTGGACCCGTGAGGAGTCCAGAAGGGTTTCCGGGGGAAGGCAGGCTTCGGCCCCGTAGACCAGGGAGTACGGGGCCCCCTGGTGGCCCGTCTAGCTGTCGTCACCGGAGTTGGAGCCTCCAGCGAAAACATCCTTCAGGACCCCCTCGGGTGACTGATACCCGAGGTCCGGTTCAGCCGCGGCCACCACATTGTCGTCGACCCTTTCCTTGCCAGGTCGGCGATGAGGTGGGGAGCCATCCCCGGAAGACTACTCGCGTCGTGCGCTGACGTGTTTCGCGAGGTCGATGATCTCACGACACTCCATGGCACTGTGGCGACCGTTGGGGTGCACATGGCATGAGCCGCTGTTACCCTTCTGCGGCCGTGGGCGTTTATTGCGCTCGCCCCGGCCCCCAGTCGCAGCTGCAACGACCAGAGCGGTGGAGTGCGGCTTCTCATGGCCACGGTTCTTTTTCTTCTTCTTTTTGCCGTCCTGAGCGATGGCACCTGAGCCACCCATCTGGGCAGCCCCGGTCTGTGGCGGCGAGTGCGACACACGGCCCTTAGCGGCCCTGGCGCACTTGTCGGCTAGAGCGAAGAGAGTGGAGATAGTTTCCACGTCATGCGTGGCCAACTTCTCCAACATCTTTTCATCACGTACTCCCTGGCGGAAGGCCGTGATGATAGAAGCATCAGAAATGCGAGGTATAGTACCTCACACCTTGGTGAAGCGGGAGATAAACCTCTAGAGTGTTTCTCCGGGCTCCTGCCTTAATGCGTGGAGGTGGGCCTCCACTCCGTGTTGTTGGTAAGTGCTGGCGAAGTTCGCTGTGAACCATGCGCAGAGCTCTTCCCAGGAGTAGATTGATCCTGGGGCAAGGTTCATGAGCCAAGTCCGGGCCGGCCCAGACAAGGCGACATGAAAATATGTCACCATCACAGCGGTGTTTCCACCTGCTGCTGTGATAGCCATGACGTACACCTGTAGGAATTCTGATGAATTTGACGTTCCGTCGTACTTTTCTGGCAGGTGCGGCCGAAATTTGGATGGCCAGGACGCCGCGCGGAGATGATATGCGAGAGCGGCGCAGCCCACGCCAGCCAATGGGACACCCGCCTGGAACCAGGCACCCACTAGGGTTTGTGGTGCTACCGCAGTGAAGTCTTTATCGAGGTTGCGACCATCGATGTTTTGCTGGCGCTCTCGCGCCCTTTCTAGAGAGACGCGGGCATCCTCGCCCGCACGCCTGCGATTGGGTTCTGTCCGCAGGTCATTAGACCTCTCTAGAGAGACTGGAGCGTCCTTCGCCGCGCGCTAGCGATTGAGCTCCGCCCGTAGGTCCTCAGTCAGTGCTGCCCTCACCGAGGGTGAGTGCACAGACTCCGACGCCTCATGTTGACGCTGGGACGACCGAGGTCTGGGCCTGGTTGAGCTAGAATGCGCCATGCCGAGTAGGCGGTCGACGTCGTCCCGCAATTGCTTCATGGTCCCTGGAGAGGCCGTGGAGCTAGGAGGATGGCGCAGCAACTCCCTGGCTGCTGACAGCGCCCTAGGTGCAGCCCTAGACGCCCTAGATGTTTGCGTGGGAGTGTGCTGCCGTGCAGAGTGCACAGCAGCCGCTGCAGTAGGCGCCGGGAAGTTGGTGGCCCACTGAGTGGAAGAGGCAGCCTACTCCTCCAGCATGAAGTCCTTGGGCACGAAATCTTGGTTCTCGACGATGTGAACCATGGCGTCGAGTAGGAAAACAAGCAAGAACCTAAAGCCAAGGCCCCTACCTGGCACGCCAAATGTCGGAGAGGAAATCTCTGGCCGGGTGGCGGAATGCACCCGCCCTAAATCCTAAGATGAGGAGGGGCCTAAGCATTTTGCTTGTTAGAGATTGGGGGGATAAACACACAAGAACACGCAAGGATTTAGAGTGGTTCGGGCCGCTGGAGCGTAATACCCTACTCCACTGTGTGTTGTATTGCTCGTGAGCTTGAGTCTGAATGTGAGGTTCCACGTCTGGTGGGACCTGCCTTTTGTAACGTCGCATGCTTCCCCTTTTATAGCTTAAGGGGCCATGTACAACAGGTGCTGAGCCCCGATATGTGGGCCTAGGAACAAAATGGAGGGAAATAACTAATGCCTGCAACGTCCGGGCCCTCCCCGAGTGTAGTAATGCCCGTAGCGCTTATAGTATTGGCTTCTCTCGGCTGCTTCCTCGGTAACGCGCGAGTCGTCATGAGTATGGAACATGTGACAGTACGCCGCCTGCCAATAGATTGGACAGGCACGCCGCCTATAAGATGGCTCAGTCGCTGCCTACTAGAGGAGTAGAGAGAGGGTGCATTAAATGCTGAGTCATCATATCGCCTGCCAGCGGAGTGGACGAGGCACATTAAATGCTGAGATGGCACATCGCCTGTCAGGCGGCGGGCCTCCTCCGCATTAAATACTGAGATAGCATAGCATGCGACATGCGGCGCGGCCCGCGGCGCATAGTCCTTACGTTAGGCTCTGCCCGCTGGCTTACGTCACGGGCAGAGGGCCATGTGGCAGCATTGGGTCTCCGCTTGGGTGGGGAGCTGAGCCGTACAGGATGGGGCCCAGACACGTGTCAATGCCAGACCCCTCTCTAGTCTTTGACCAGGGCTTAAGCATTTTCTGTCTTGGCGCACCGAGACCCCACTGTGAGTGGTCCGGACCCCTTGCGGAGGGGTCTGGTTCCCACCTTAGGGGCCCAGTATGCACACGTGGAGGTCCCGGACCTGCCCTAGGAGTCCTGTCCGCAAACTTAGGGGTTCGGCGCACTCCCATGGGGGTCCGGACCTACTGTAGATGCCCTGGAGTATTCCACCATCTTGGACACGTGGCAGCCCCGGACCCGCCCAGGTGGTGAGGCCGGGCGCCGCTGTGGGCCCTGAGCAATCGCCCTTGGTTGGGCTGAGGCACGCCTTAGTCACGGACGCAGCCCTACTGCCACGCGGCTAAGAGGTAACCGCATGGGAACTGCGCCTTGATACAGTAGTAGGGGGTACCCCTGTCTCAGGGTACCGACAACCTCGTAGTGGTACCCTACCTCGCTTCCTTGGTAGAGGTGTATGGGGTCTGATCAACTCCGTGGACAATAGGTAACACGACTTGTGGGTAAAGATGCACAACCTCTGCAGAGTGTAAAACTGGTATACTAGATGTGCTCACGGTCATGAGCAGCTCGAACACTCACATGATTAATTTATGGAATTAAATTCAATTTGTCATATCATTGCATCTGGGATTATTTTATTATTACTTTTATTTATTATTATTAAGGTTTGGTATTTACTTACACTTAGTAATTGCTATTAAAATTTTGACCAACTTATAAAAGCAATGCTTAGCTTCAGCCTTTATTTCATTGATCAGCCTTACACTTCATGAACTCCCACCTTTGGTGAGTTCATGCCACATTATTCCCCACAACTTGTTGAGCGATGAACATGTGTGTGCTCACCCTTGCTGTCTCACACCGCCCCCCCCCCCACAGGAGAAGAACAGGTGGTCGAAGAGGAGCCGCCTAACACCGAGGCTTTCGACTTGATCTAGGTGGCGTCTCCCAGTCAGCTTTCTGGCGCCAAGGATAGATTTTAGTTCCTGCTATATTCATCTTTTATTTTGTAAGACTTTCGCTATGTAATAAGTACTCTGATTATATTGTGACATTTACCTCTATACACTCTGTTATTATATATGTTGTCTTCTTTAGCGCATGTATGAGATGCACCCGGCTTTGTCCCTTAAAGCCCGGGTGTGATAGTCACTGTGATTGTTTAATGTTTGTTTGCATCTTTAATTTACATGATGATGAAATTGTTATGATGCAAACAATTCCCTTCTCATGTCTAGCAAAAAAGTTAGGCAAAAGTTGAGAAAATCATCACAGAAATCCTTGGCATCAGCCATTTAACAAACATGCTAAATCTTGTTCTTGCAATTCATTTCCCACCATATTTGTGGAGTCCAAATTACTCTTTGCCAGCTCATACCTATTTTCAAAGGTGGTGTCGAAACTATTAAAATCCAGTACACAACTCTTTTTAATAGTGACTTCCAAATTCACACCAAATGGTTATCATCTCTTTGCATTGTTGAATAAAACTAAGTTAGTCATGGATGTATTGTTCTTATCTATACTCTTCCTCTGTTCCTCTGGTTTAAGAGCTGGAGAATCCAAAATTATCTGTTAACAGATAAGCTGCATTCTTTTTCAAGGCATCAAGCATATCCTAACTTCTTTTTTGTTTCTTGCATTTTACAGCTCTAACTAAGCAATATGGAAATGATAAAAATTGTCGTAATGATTGTTTCCAAAACCTCAAAAAGATAGTATTTTGATAAGTCAAAGACGAGACATGAGTCATGTAAAAAAGTGACCTCGATGAAGTTCAAAATATTTATACCACAAAATGTGGAGGAGAATGGTAGGTTAAACTAAGTTGCTCCAAAATTATATTTCCAGTGCTTACAAGAATGCAATTATAATTTCCAATGTATTAGGAATAGTGATTTTGCAAAAACGGGTGCTCTTCATGATGCCACAAAACAAACACCAATATTTAGGCAATACCATAAAATAAACTCTGGCCTCTGCTTGGAGTTTCTCCTCTTCCAAAGCCTCGCGCTTTTCTTCTAATTTTGTATAAAACTGGAGAATCAACAAAGTTTTGGTTACCCAACTGGCTCTTTAAAGCCAAACAGTAATCATGATATTGCACCGCAAAAATACATGTGTACCTCTCCTCTCTTCTCAACACGATTATCACATACAAATGTAGGTGCAACAGCAACAATTGTCTTCTTAGTTTTTCCAGCTCTCGCTGAAGTTACAGTTCTATACACAGCTCAGGAAATTGAGGGATACAAAGAAAATTGGGGGATACAAATGAAGCAATCTTTTTACTAGCAGTCAGTTATTTAGGCCTAGAAACGGGTTCCATGCAAAATGTTATGAAGTTCATAAGCATAAAATATTAAAAGAAAAAGGAGACACTAAACAAACAACAATAAGATCCACTGGAAAATTAACATGATCAATATTTGAAAAGAAAAAAGGATACGATGAAGTGACAGAATATGAGTCCTCTACATGACTGTGAGAAGTATTGTCAGATTGGAGAGGCTTCCTGCATGTGACTGATGGACTCTGCAAATCCACAAACAGTAGAGTTTGTCACTAAAGTTGCCTGCTTTGATGTTCAAAAGTTAATTTGGCAGCGTAAGGCAAATAGAAGACGCTATGAGAGACAAAGAGAAGTAGATGAAGCCCAAAGGGCACAGTTGAAAGGAGCGTACAAATGACTACCAGACCATTGTCATGCTTCTTGGTGGAGCTACTTTTATGTGAAAGTTTTTCCCCGCTGCTGGTGGGATACGAAATTGGAGCACAAGTTCCTGTTCCATATGACTTCTTTCAGGTGCAATAGTGTATGACTCAGGGACAGTATGGCTAGACCCTTGTTGTCATGATTCTATATTCTTCCTCTGTTCCTCTGGTTTAAGAGCTGGAGAATCCAAAATTATCTGTTAACAGATAAGCTGCATTCTTTTTATAGAATCATGACAGTTCAGTTGAGTTAAGTTAGCACAATATAAAATTTCTTGGCTATATGCAAGGCCGGTCATATCACAATTTGTTAGGGTAGTGTAAAATTTCTTGGCTATGTGCAAGGCTACTTTTCATCCTAACTTTCCCTGGCAAAGAGTAATTTAGATGAAAGAAAATAAGTGCTGACTACTGTTTAATAAGTCAGCATAGCCCTTTTCTATTCCTGTGAGGAGTCTTGTATCATCTTGTATTTTTAAGATTATACTTTAACTGCACTGATATTATAGTTTGTTTCACCGGGTAACAGAAGGACAAGCCTCCACATCGATACAAGCAAACCAACCCATTTCGTTTGACAAGGTACATACATGCCTTTTTTAACTACCCAGTTAGTGTCTTGTGTATTTTTAGGACTAGATAGCATATTAATGGTTACAGATATTTGATTCCTTTTAAAGTTCCTTGTATTATAAGATTCTTGTACCAAATTAATATTAACACATGATCGACAAATGTAAAACAATGGTTGTTTATATTCCTTGCTATGTATATGTACATTAATTTATCTGGACTAAATAATTCCTTTCGTTGTGTCTCACTGTGAGCTACCTTTTGCATCATGTTGGCATCATGGTGGAACCAGAGTAGTGTATTTGTTGATCTAGGATGTATGTATTTGTTGCTTGCCCTTGATTCATCAAAGAGATAGTCCTCTTTGGTGTCGTTATAAGAGAAATGGTCATCTGTTAATCATTTTATGACCATAAACAAAGATAGATCCATACCGGTCCTTTTCTTCTGCAAGTTCAGCCAAAGTCTATTTTTCTACCTTTGTTTATACTGTCAACTGGTTGTGTTGGTCTCTCCCAGATAGCCCAAATAGGTCCATATCGATTGTCTCTCCTTGATATATGCATTTTCTAATTTTTATTTGTTTTATGGATCAATGTTCTTGTCATCATAGAGTGTGGTCTATTATTGCATTACAGTGACTTGTAAATAACTTAGTTTTATTCAACAATGCAAAGAGATGAGCTACATTCTTTTTATAGAATCATGACAGTTCAGTTGAGTTAAGTTAGCACAATATAAAATTTCTTGGCTATATGCAAGGTCGATCATATCACAATTTGTTAGCGCAGTGTAAAATTTCTTGGCTATGTGCAAGGCTACTTTTCATCCTAACTTTCCCTGGCAAAGAGTAATTTAGATGAAAGAAAATAAGTGCTGACTGCTGTTTAATAAGTCAGCATAGCCCTTTTCCATTCCTGTGAGGAGTCTTGTATCATCTTGTATTTTTAGGTTCTGTTCAACTCCAGGACTAACTGCACTGATATTATACTTTTCCAGTACTAATTACACACGTCGATAGAATCATATCTTGTCACCACATAGCAAGGAAGGCATCTCCATTTCGTTTGACAAGGTACCATCATGCTTATTTTTTTGTCATCCCCATTTCGTTTGAACTAGATACCTTATTACTGGCTACACATATTTGAATCCTTTCAAAGTTCCTTAGATTATATGATCCTTGAGTAATTTGGATGAAAGAAAATAAGTGTTGACTACTGTTTATAAGTCAGCATAGCCCTTTTCCATTCCTGTGAGGAGTCTTGTATCATCTTGTATTTTTAAGATTATACTTTAACTGCACTGATATTATAGTTTGTTTCACCGGGTAACAGAAGGACAAGCCTCCACGTCGATAGAAGCAAATCAACCCATTTCGTTTGACAAGGTACATACATGCCTTTTTTTAACTACCCAGTTAGCGTCTTGTGTATTTTTTAGGACTAGATAGCATATTAATGGCTACAACTATTTGATTCCTTTTAAAGTTCCTTCTATTATATGGTTCTTGTACCTAATTAATACTAACACCCGATCAACAAATGTAAAACAATGGTTGTTTATATTCCTTGATATGTATATATGTACATTAATCTATCTGGACTAAATAATTCCTTTCGTTGTGTCTCATTGTAAGCTACCTTTGGCATCATGGTGGAACCAGAGTAGTGTATTTGTTGATCTAGGATGTATGTATTTGTTGCTTGCCCTTGATTCATCAAAGAGATAGTCCTCTTTGGTGTCGTTATAAGAGAGAGATGGTCATCTGTTAATCATTTTGTGATCATAAACAAAGATAGATCCATACCGGTCCTTTTCTTCTGCAAGTTCAGCCAAAGTCTATTTTTCTACGTATACCTTTGTTTATACTATCAACTGGTTGTGTTGGTCTCCCCCAGATAGCCCAAATAGGTCTATTTTTCATTGGATGTTGGTCTCTCTCGGATAGCCCAAATAGGTCCATACCGATTATCTCTCCTTGATATCTGCATTTTCTAATTTTTATTTGTTTTATGGATCAATGTTCTTGTCATCATAGAGTGTGGTCTATTATTGCATTAGAGTGACTTTTCTGGTTGAAATCATCTAAGAATCAATGTGTCACTCCAAAGGTTGTTGTTTAAATCTATATAAATAGGAAATATAAATGAATCTAAAAAGTCATTTTTAAAAGACTGTTATTTCAATCTATAAACAGGAAACATAATGTAATTTTATGTTTTAGTTTTAGATAATTTAGTTGGAGCTTTACATTAATAACCTATTTGGAATTAGGGTTTTCAAGATAATTGGTTAGATTTACAATGTTCCAACAAAATTTATCTATTATGGTGAATGATCTAACAGTTATTGTTTATAGTTTTTTCTATATCATGTCCAGCGACAGTTTGGTAGTCCATTCCAGTCATTTCTATTTGCTTGTTATCATACCAAGAAAGCTTCTTAATCATTGCAGTTGGTTGTTCGTTTCAGATTCTATTTGTGTGTGTTCTATATATTTGTTACCCTTGTTTTTTTGTTTGATAGAGCTATATCTGGTTAACTGGATGAGCGCATATAAAAGGACTACCGATTGTCTACCCTCTTTTAGTGTTGTTTATGTGCTCATGTTTTGTAGGGCACTCTTCTTGTTATGGATCAGATAGGATACAATGCTGGTCGCACACCATTCATAGACATCTCAAACACCATCATTACAGGTATAAAGCTTATTACATGCGTGTCAAAACGTATTAAGTACGGACACTAATCCACAAAGTTGCATTGTAGGTAATCAAAATGAATCGAACTCGCTTGGACCAATTGTCGATGCTAAGGAACATAAGAGGCAAAGGGATAGGGAAAGATATGCTGCGATGACTGTTGAAGAAAAGAATGAGAAAAATAGGAAGCGTCGTGAAGCACGTCAACAAAATAAAGGACTATCGATAGAGCCACTCTCATCTAGAGGTGATGAAAAGTTAATTTTTTTATTGTTATACCTACATGTTTGTACTATACAAAGTTGATGTGTAGCCTTTTGTGAATGGGTGATATATGAAGAAGACGTTAATACGGACCAGGCATGTGAGGTGGTTAGCTTTCCAGAGGACTGTAGCACCATTGATTTCACAAATTTGTCAACACAAGACATTGTAGGTATACCAATCACAATTTTTTTGTCACATTTGCACTATCTATTATGTTAACTCTTTACTTATGATAAAATGCTAAATGTAGGTGGAGACGAACAAGTAAATCTGGATGCATATGATGACAGCGATTGGTTGCATAGGAATGAGACATTCCAGGCAAACAACATTGTCACAAGTAAAGACCTTCTGACACCAGATACATGATTGTTCGCTTGGCTAAATATGCAAAAAAAACAGTAGGTTTCAAATCGTTAAACGTAGACATGCCTTATTCCAGGTTGTGTGCATGAAACTGTTGATAACATACCTAAGCATACTATGAAAAGGGCCGCCTACTTTAGTGAGCGGTACAAAAACATGACCCCCGTCAAGAGGGAGTCTAGACGTGTACGCTTTAGGTTGTATAATAAGACACCAAGACGGAAAGATGCTAACAAAGAGTGCAGCAGAAAACGTAGAGCACTGCAGGGTGACACTTTGAATCAGGAGTCCATCGCCATGGAGGACCCAGTATATACCCCTGAGGTTGTACGTCCTACAACATATGGAATTGAACCATATGGATCCTCAGTTACCACTTGCGACTGGGTTATCCCTGAATTCGCCGTGACACCTTTCCTGCCAACTTCAACATAGATTAAGGATGTTGGTTCACTCAATATGTCTACTGAGCCACTAAGACGTAGACATCATGTGCTATCTAGGACAAGACCAGCTACCTTAGGCCGTCGAAACCAACAATTTGAAGACGACATTGGAAGGAATGTGGCTACAGTGACCGAGGATACTATTTGTGACGCTATGGAAGGAGACGATTGGACACAGCCCCATCCGACTGCAGAGATCCACACCAATGGTAATTACAACCAATTTTAAATGAATATTGCACGATGACGATAGCATGTAGTCCGACTAAACGTGTGAGTGTAGGCATGGTTGAACAAGGAGTGGACCATACACATACGAAGCCACAGTTCATTTCCAATGGTACTTGATAAAAATCTTTGTTCACATTACATTTTCCCCCCACCCTAGATGCCCTTGTCTTTTACGTGGCTCATATTTTCATGATTCAGGTGATGATGATGAGGGTGTCATATTCGAAGAGGATGAGGATGATGATGAGAACGATGGATACCTATTCTTTGGGCAATGTGCGTACCTCAATTTTTATTATGATACCACGACTTATATAACTACACGTGTCATAATCGTTGTTTTCCAAAAAAAATAACAGATGATGAGACCAACGAGGACATCGAGATTGATGGTACTCAAGATGAATCTACTGCCACTGGTTTGCCTGACCCGTACGACAAAGTGTACAGTAATGTGCCTGAAGAAACACATATGCTGAAGTCTGTTCCCAACTGCGGTTATTGCACTGCGAAGAAGTTTGAGTATGAGCCACCTAGATTTTGTTGTCGTGGTGGGAAGGTTGAGCTAGCCCCACTGGAGACCCCTCCCCAGCTCCAGAGGTTGTGGGATAGTACAGACTCTGATGCTAGACACTTTCGTGATAACATTAGGTTTTTTAATGGCCATTTCTCTTTCACTTCACTATATTGTTGCCTCGATAGTATGACAACTAATGTGAGAGATTCTGGTATATACACGTTTCGGGCACAAGGCATGATGTACCACAATATCAAGTCATTTGGTAGGGAAGGTGGGGCGGAGCATAAACACCTTGAGCTTTACTTTTACGATGATGATCCCAATCTCGAGCATCGATATCGTAAGTGCCATGAAGAATGTCAACAGAAAGACAAAGATGTTATTAAACAATTAGTTGGCATACTCCATGGAAACCCATACTCTGAGCACCTTAGGAGCATGGGCCATGTTGAGAACCTTGATGACTATCGTATCACATTGAACCTTGACCAGACGTTGAACCAGAAGACATATAACACGCCTCTCACTTCAGAGGTCACTGCTGTCTGGATCGAGGGGAGCGAACGGTGAGGCCAGTTCAGCAAGAGTGTTATGCTACATGGGAAGGATAGGTCAAGCCACAGCATCCGCTCATACCATGGATGCTACGATGCACTATAGTATCCACTGTTCTTCCCCAGAGGTGAACTTGGATGGCATGCAAACATACCAAAGGTCGGTGTATCCATGGGCAAAGTGGATGCATACCGTGCGACGCATAGGGCAAGTAATGCAAACGATGAAGATGAAGGTTAGTTGTTTCTTTGATATTTCTTACATAACACATTGTTAACTATCCTTTTGGCATCACAAAATAATCAATCTTACGTATGCAGAATCTCCTAACCATCTATGTGTGTCCGTACGTGACTAAAATTGCTACAAATTCCAGATTCATCCAGGGATATTCAATCCAATACTTCATGGTAAGTGGCTTTTCTAGCAGTTCGCAGTCGACACGTAGATCAAGATTGAGAGCTCCTGTTTAGATTTCATACGTAAGAACCAGGACCGGTTACGAGCTGACCTGTACCAGGGCTTGGTGGATAGTATGTTAGATGGAGACATAAGAGCAGAAAAGGTTGGGAAGTGAACTGTGCTGTCACCGTCGTTTATTGGCAGTCCTCGTGACATGAGACATCGATATATGGATGCTATGGCTCTGGTGCGGAAGTTTGGGAAACTAGACATCTTTCTTACCATGACATGTAACCCCAACTGGGATGAGATAAGGATGGAGCTTCTCCTTGGGCAGACACCGCAAGATCGTCCAGATCTTGTAGTGCATGTCTTTCACGCGAAGCTACAAGAGTTAAAGCATAGGCTGACTAAACATGATATTCTCGGTAAGGACCGAGCCTACGTCTATGTCGTGGAGTTTCAGAAGCGGGGTTTGCCCCAGCTGTATGTGTGCCTGATAACTTAACAGGATCTGTCTGAGTATCCCAAGGGACTTCGGATAAACCACTACCACCAAGATCGCAAGATTAAGTAAACACGAATCACACACATCAATATTTTTGCAGCGGAAATTTTATTACCAAATTTTAAAAGTTACAAAAATTTTACATTATTTTCATCAAAGTGATTACAAAAGTATAAGTTTGAAATATATGCTAGCTCAAGAGACCATCCTCAATAAGAAGTATAGAAGGGTTACTTAGACTTATAAGAAGGCCGAGCCCACCGGCACTTAACACCACCATCAGCAGCACAAAACTAAGACCTGAAAAACAACAAGGAATAAAACCCTGAGTACGCAATTACTCAGCAAGACTTACCCGACTAAAGAAAAGACTCTCAAGGGTATGCTAGCTAGAGGGAGTCAAGGTAAGGCTAAGCAATAATCAAGGACTCATTTTGCAGAGACGCTTACTAATAGTGGATCCTTAAGCCACCTTTTAATTATCAATTTACGTTCTTACCTATTTCTAGATTTTCCTGAACTAGAGCATTCACTTGTCCTATCTAACTTTCTTTTAGCCAATTCGTGTTTCACTTATTAACTACGATGAGTGGTCGGAGGGTCAAGTCTCCATAACCGAGGAGCAACGACGATTCGAACCGATTATACCCAGCTGGGGATTCCTAACCACACGACATATGTAGCACTTAACCCTTGCATATGTCAACCGTTCCCACAGATCCTCCACAACATGAACCGGTCCGCGCTACCCGGGAGCACAGTACTCCTCCGTCTAGCCTCTAGCCAGGAGGGTACACGCTACTCCCACCATCTCCCACGCCCAGTGCGCGGTTGTCTTTTCACGTATGGACTAGCCGGGTTCAGGCTTACCGGGGCATGTGTCTAGTTGCAAAGTCTCAACCACAACAGGCCTACAACGAACGGTCCTTAATCGACATAGACGGAGCACTACACCGACTCATTTCACGATGCAAGCCACCCGCCTGGTCTCATATTAATTAACTAGCTCAAGTTCTGTCACACATAACAACATAGAAATTGATCAAAATAAGCTTCAAAACCCTATCTCATTAAGCAGGGCTAAGCAGCACTAATTTTTCATAAAACAGGTATCAAGGAATAATCGTTCAAATTCTCAAGGATGGTAATGCATCAATTGTTTGATCACGCAACTCCTACCACCTAATGCATCATATCAAGTGATAAAAGTTTTGTAAACAACAAGGAAAGTGGTGAATGCACCGGGGCTGCCTTTGTTGCAGAGAAGAGCCGAAGACTAAGAAAATAAAATATCACAAGTCTTCAGGGTGATGACCAGCCTCCAAGAAGTTACGCCACCAAGCGATTGAGCCATAGATAACGTGATCTACACGTAAAGTAAAGATGCATGCTATGATCATGATGTGATGATGAAATGGACATAGATGCAATATAAAGAATTTAAATGATAAACCCTTTGAGTACAACTTTCTTTCACGAAAAAGTTGTACACAACTATCGGTATAAAATCTAATTATTCCTCTAATGATATAATCTATGGTTGCTTTACTAAGCGAGTAAAGTAAGACCGTCAAAAATACCTTACACATGCCATGGACCAACTTACGAATTGTGGCCCAAGGACTTTACATTAACCCAAAAATAAGAGCAACAATTTAATTATTTTATTACTTCCATTAAGTTATTTATTCCTCAGTAAGATAATTCTAATTAAGTAGATTATTGACAACTGACGAAAAATGAATTTCGAATTACGCAGATAATCGAAGACTAACGGAATACGCTCCAATTAAATCAAAATGTACTCCAAGAAAATCTAAGCCTACGCAATACCAAAGCCGAGTGAAGATTTGCCAAAATGGTGGCGAACCTGACTCAGGCATTTTTTTATGTAACGAGCGACATATATAAATTTACTTTTATTCACCATCTAATTCCTTACGACCACTAATCGCACTACCGTGATTCACCTGCATAAGATACGGACCGATGGCGTTGACCACCAGTCGACCAATACCACACATAAAACAATTTCTCGGACCACGCTCTCCTATAATCAAAACACACAACCATCCTCACCGACGCAAGCATAAATCTACGATATTAAACTCACGGTCGCAAGAAGTGACGTACTAAGCGAATAGCTAAGACGTCGAGACATATACAACTACACCATCCACTAGAGAACAACTACCGAACGACGCAATTTATTGGACAAGCTCTTCGCACCCACTATAACTGAATCTGGCTCGATAATCTCAAAAATAGTGAATTCGGCGAGGGTTCCGTGACCCAGGCATTTTATCGAGCACCTAGTAAGTATCGCGCTGAACCTCACTTTCTTCTTCATCTAATTCCATTCTTCCACATCGAGCGCTTGTGACCACCACAAAATATCACAGCTAGCAATTCAACTCAAAATTCACAAAAACAATGGCGCTCAATGGTTCACTTATTTTACCGAGCAGGGATGACAGCTTGCCGAGGCCGCACGTCGCAGGTCCGAGCGGGCACGACAGCAATCTCATGGTGGCGTGTGGCCATGTCCTAAACGCGAGCCAAGAACCAAAAGGACGGTCAACGCAGATCACTGGCGAGCTTCAACAGCATGGCGTGGTCGACGATGGAAGGAGCAAAGTGGGATGCACGATCCTAGACGTCGTCAGGTGATGGCCGAGCGTGGCCATGAGGAGGCGTGCAGGACACTGAGCTCAACGGAAATGGTGGTTTGGTGGCTGATGGTCTGTTGTATATAAAAATCGACAGGAGATGTTGTCTCCAGAAAATAGAGACCAGGTTTGGCTCGTGGCAGTCCGTCCTCCACGAGACATCACGGGCAGAGGACGCGCGGCGTACAGGTGTCGCTGTACATGCTCGGCAACGAACAAATACGTGAGAGCAAAGAAAATGGCGATAGAGAGAGTGATCGTACGAGGGATTTTTTTTACTAGGAAAAGTGATGTGAGAAAGATTCCTAAATGTTGTGCACATTCACCAAAGGAAAAAACAAATCTTTCTTGTCCCATATAATCTAAATATATCTCTAATAATTATCTATTCTTTTCTCCAATTTAAATTCGTACACAACAATAACCCCAATTTTTATCTTAGGATTACTGCTCCACTTGATTAGAATTCATACTACAAAAGTTTTGGAATAACTTAAATTTGACTAATTCTGAATCTAAATTTTTAATTAAATTCATACCGGTCTAAATTAATGCGACACAAATCAAAAAACCTAATTTGATTCCTAAAATTATTATTACCCCACGCTGGTAATTATTTTGTGACGGGTCATTCATTACCAGGCCAAATGACTTATTTGGTAACAAATTAAACTTTTTATCCCTAAGTTTATTATTAACTCATTTCGTCCATTACTAATAACTAGCCCTTGCTACTCGACCAAATGACCTATCTGGTAAAAAAATAAACTTTTTCTACCAAGAAATAAAAATAAAGCTTTCTCCAATTTTATTTTACATGAGAACATGAAATAAATTTTTTATTCTTAAATACGGCTTTTAACAAAGCGACACACATTTTTATCACAAACCATGCATAAGCATTACAAGTTATATTATTTTAAAGTGAATGCACACATGATTAATCTTTTCGGAATAATCACCTGGGATGCTGATGCTCAAGATGATGGCATGCTTAAATTTTAGTGGCGCTTAACACGTAGGGTGTTACAATATCCTGTTTACAGACGTCGTGATGATGGGCGTAAGAAAAAGGTTCGAGGGTTCGAATTGGACAATAGAAGGGTTGTCCCTTACAACCCTTACCTCCTTCGGCTCTTCAACTGTCACATCAGTGTTGAGGCATGCGGGAGCATCAAGGCTGTTAAATACCTGCTCAAGTACATATACAAAGGCCATGATCGTGCGTCTGTTGTTATGAGAGATGCGAGCAAGGAAGATGATGATGTAGATGAGATCAAGCAGTATAGAGATGCAAGGTTGGTGGCCCCTCCAGAGGCCTTATGGAGGATATACGGCTTTGAGCTTAGTCAAAACTCTCCACCTGTGATGCAGTTGCAGCTCCATCTTCCAAACATGCACATGGTGGCGTTTCACGAGCGCCAAATGGTCGAGCGAGTCGTCAACCGTCCAGGTGCTGATAGGTCAATGCTCACAGCATATTTTGAGGCAAATAGGCTACACGAGGAGGCTCGGGGCATCCTGTATTATGACTTCCCTGAGTGGTACACTTGGCAGAGTGGTAAGGGCAAAGTATGGCAACAGAGGAAACGAGATACGGGTGGACAAGTCGGTAGAATAGTCTCTGCTCATCCGGCCGAGGGGGAGCGCTACTATCTTCGTGTTCTCCTAAACCACATGACTGGCGCCACCTCATATGTGGATCTAAGGACAATAGATGGTGTCACGCTGCCGACTTTTCGTGAGGCAGCAGAGAGAAGGGGACTGCTTGAGTCGGACAACACACTAGATGACTGTCTCACTGAACGTGCTCTTTTCCAGATGCCATCGACGCTACGACGACTTTTTGCCACAATATTGGTGTACTGTGAGCCAAGCGATGTGGCTGTAGTATGGCGGAAACACCTAGATGCTATGTCAGAGGACTATCAACGCAGGAGTCAGAGCAAAACTCATGTTGAACAGATGGTATTGATTGGCATTAGGAACATGCTGCAGTCAATGGGAAAGGACATAAAGACATTCCCTCTTCCACCTATCATCGACTCGTATGACGATGCTATAGGTACTGCTAGGGAGGTTTACGAGGAGGAAAGTATCGAACTGGCATCGGTAGATGCGGTTCTCAAGGACTCTCTTAACGAGGAACAAATGGTCGCCTATGATAAGATTATGTCTGCCATTAACACCGATCAGGGCGGATTGTTCTTTGTGGATGGACCTGGTGGCACCGGGAAGACTTATCTATATAGAGTGCTGCTCGCGACACTGCGCAATCAGGGCAAGATTGCAGTGGCAATAGCTACATCTAGTGTTGCGGCTTCCATAATGCCTGGAGGAAGAACTGCACATTCACGCTTCAAGATACCTCTCACTATTGATGATGGTGTTGTATGTTGCTTCACAAAGCAGAGTGGAAACGTAGAGTTGCTACAAAAATCATCTCTCGTTATCTGGGACAAGGCTTCTATGACTAAGAGACAAGCTGTGGAGGCACTAGACAATAGCATGCGCGATATAATGGGTCGGCTCGGACTGCCATTCGGTGGTAAAACCATTGTCTTCGGTGGGGATTTCAGACAGGTCTTGCCTGTTGTTCGTAAAGGGTCAAGGGCTCAAGTGGTTGCTTCTTCGCTACAGATGTCTTACCTATGGGAGTCTATGTCCCACTTAAAGCTTGTTAGCAATATGAGGGCAAAAAACGACCCTTGGTTTGCAGAGTATTTGCTGCGCGTAGGTAGTGGAACTGAGGTCACAAATAGTGATGGCGACATTCGCCTTCCTGACGAGGTATGTGTGCCTTATAGTGGGAGTGACAATGATCTTGATAATCTAATAGACTTCATTTTCCCAAATCTCAACGAAAAAATGTCAGATTCCACCTACATTACTTCAAGGGCGATACTATCAACACGGAATGACTGGTGGATATGATAAATGCTAAGATGATCAATCGTTTTCAAGGGGAGCATATGGTGTACCATAGTTTCGATAGTGCCATGGATGATCCCCATAACTACTACCCACCTGAGTTCCTAAACACACTAACGCCTAATGGGCTGCCCCCGCATGTTTTGAAGCTCAAGATTGGATGCCCTGTTATATTGCTTTGGAATATAGACCCTGCGAATGGACTTTGTAATGGCACCAGGCTGGTGGTTCATGGTTTCCAAAGAAATAGCATTGACGTAGAAATTGTACTAGGTCAGTACGCTAGAAAACGGATTTTCCTGCCCCGTATACCTCTGTGTCCCTCCGATGACGAGATGTTCCCTTTCCAGTTCAAAAGAAAGCAGTTTCCTATACGGCTTAGTTTTGCAATGACGGTTAACAAAGCACAGGGTCAGACTATTCCCAATGTTGGCATGTACTTGCCCGAACCAGTGTTCTCTCATGGCCAACTATATGTTGCTCTATCTAGAGCGACAGCCCGATCAAACATAAAGATTCTTGCCATCCCAGCCATCGATGGGAAGAAGAGGTCGAGGAAGGGTGTAAGAAAGAACCCCTCAGTAGATTGTGGGACATATACCAAGAACATCGTCTACAAGGAGGTTCTAACAAACTAGACCCACGGTAAGTCTGTCAAAACTGAATTGTTTGTTAACCACATAGAATCTCATGGAGTAAATTTTTGTAAGCATGATCGTTCATTGTTTAGTATTTATTAACAACTATATTCTATGCTTTATATTCTTACAGCAGAAGATTATTTGTGTTCAGCAAATGGACATAATTAGTGTTGTTTTGCAAAAGCATTTTCGATTTTCCAGTCTCAAAGCATTCCAAAAGGAAGTCTTGGATGCTTGGTTTGCTCACGGGGATTGTGTTCTCCTAGCAGCCATAGGATCAGGTGCGTTTTCAGTAACGCTCCTCTTTATCTTCTGTAATTTATTACAACTGCTGATGTGACTTTGCTTTTTATATGGGTTGTAAGTTTCAGTAATATTTTTTCATAACTTCTATCATTATTGAATACTTATATTTTGTATCCTTTTTTCGCTGAACCTTCTTGCCTTATGTTTGAACATGCAACATTTCGATTGGGGTAGGAGGTACCAAAGGAAATGAGCAAAACATAGCATACAGTCTCAGATGCTGCAGGTGCACATCATGTCCATTTTTTTAATCATTCAAGTAATGCCATTTGCCAATTGGTTCTAACTTCTTTCATTCTGTAACTGTTTAGTTTGATGCAAATAAATTGCAATGGTGTTCGTCAGAGCCAAACATAGCAGACAACACTGCTTTAGTTTGATGCAAATAAATTGCAATGGTGTTCGTCATAGCCACCAACTTCCCCAAAACAAATGTCACAGAAAAAATATCTATACCTAGAACAATGATAGATGTAGTGGTGTCACTAACTTCTTCATCCTGTGCATGACTTAGTTCAATCATAGACTGCACATTAACACACAAACACAATTAATTACATGGGACTTGCAACATGAATCATAGACTGCATATACGATTAGGCATATATATGTGGGGTCTCGCAACACAAATCCATCCACTGTGAAGGTATGGATATGTGGTGGTCGACTGATAATTTCATACCCTTTCTGGATAGTTCCTTGTCCAATTTATGATTTAATTGAAGAAATGCTATTCATACAGGATCACATGAAAATTATTGAAGACGACGGTATAGGTGCAGCCTTCTATGCAGTGCTAAGGCCATGACTAATGGAAATCACACTTTCTATGTGAGCAAACTGATACAGAGGTTGGCTAGATTAAGTAAGTATGATACAATGTATCACCTGCACAGGTAATGGTGAAATCCAAAATCTGGGAGAGCCGACTTCTATTTTCTGCATGCTGGATATACCATACCTTTTCCACCTATATATACTTCAAAATTTGTTTTTTAGTGTTTCATTTTATTTTTGTGATTCCAAGGGACCTGTCTCACAATAATCTAAATGGACCAAAACCAGATTTCTATGTCAAATGCCATCACTTACATTTCTATATAAGCTTTCTTGCTGATCGACCTACATACTTTAATATTGCTCAAAACTCCTCTTTTTATGTTTACTTCCTCTTATTTTGTAGGGACCTGTCAAGCAACAACCTCAATGGATAAGACATATTAAATAGTAATGCTTCTTCCATTTCAAAATGTGTAAGGCATATTAAATTTCTTTTAAGAACGAAACTTTATAAACATTGACCATCAAATAGTAAATAAAATACATGTAGATTCATATTTCACTTGGTTTTGTAGTAATTGAGAATGATTTCAAGATGAATTAATGGTGAAAGCATTCCTTGAAAGACTTCTTAAATCCTAATATGCCTTGTAAAATGAAAATGGATGGATTAGTTTACAACATGACAAACTGTCCACCTGAAATTAAAAGGATAAATATTATTAATTTCTAAAGGTTGTTTTATGTCGTCATTGCTTATCTTGTGCAGCATTACTTCTTCAGCATCATGGGAGAAAATCTTACTGTCAGGGTTCAGAGGATGTTGTACGGTACATATTTTCTCCATTCCTTAATCAGTTTTTGTGGTGTCATTTGAGTATGTTGTGAATCTCTACAATATTCCTTGTGGCAATACTTAGGAATGAAGTTGGTTGATTTGACGAAGAAGAAAACATTTTTAGTCTTGTGGCTGCACGTTTAGTTGTTGATGTAGCTGATGAGAAGTCAGCTATAGCCGAGAGAATTTCAGTCATCCTGCAGAATATGTCTTCCCATATGACTTCTTTCGTTGTTGGATTTATCATCGAGTGGAGAGTGGCAATACTTAGCCTGGCCACTACTTGTGCTTGCCAACTTTGCTTAGGTAATTTCTTGGCCTACTTTTAAGCGGTGTCATCCGTAGACAAAATGAGCAACAACAAGATTAGCAAGACGTGATGCATTCATGTTTTCTTAAAGATGGACTTGAATAATAGAATATATGTACTAATAAAAACTTCCACACTATCTCTGAAATGATAACATTGTTTTTTATGCTTTCAACAACTTTTAATGAAGGGCTTTGCTGGTGTTGCGACAAAGATACATGCCAAGAGCAGTATGGTTGCAGGTGAAGCAGTGAGTAACATCTGCGCTATAGTGGCATTCAACGTTCAAAGCAAGAAATGTATTTGGTTTAATTATTGCAAGCAGTGATATAAAATATGTAAATTATCTTTATATGGTCTTTGCAAGGGAACACATTTTCTGGCTCTATACCATCAGTGATTAGCTCTGTACAAATTTTATTGAAAGAAAAACTAAAGGAATGTTTTTTATTGCTCTTGCATCTAGAATCTATATATATTGACTCTGTAGTGCTCGTTGGAATTTGGACGCTTTGCTTTAGTCTCTCTCTCACCCTATGTGAAAACACATTATTTAATGCTTTAGCTATGAAAAAATGCATTCCATTAGCAAGTTTGGAGACTCGGAATCTAAGTTTCTAGGGCTCCTAGCAAAAGTTCAAAACAAGCTGACACTATAGGCATGTAGATTTGCATAACATTTAGTTTGTTTCTTTAAACAAGGTATATATTATATATGTGATATATAGATACCGTAGCAACGCATGGGCATATATATATATATAGTATTAGGAGCCCTGGGCTTCTCCTAATTAGAGGAAGCCCTGGTCATGTCTTCCGGTCTGGCTAACCCCGCACCACCTCAATCCGTTGGAACCAAACTACCACCTTTCGATTGACTCAATCCATGGTTCAGACCGTGTCGCCATCAAACCCTATCCTCACGTCACATCCTCGCCCCCTCTGGACTCGCCCAGCCGCTGGGCACCGCGATGTGTCTGCGTCCTTGCCCAGCCGCCGGCCACTGGCGATCCGTTCGCACCCTCACCACCTCCATCCTCGCCTAGATCCGTCCGCGTCCTCGCCCCCTCTGAACTCGCCCAGCCGCGAGGCACCGGTGATGCGTCCGCGTCCTTGCCCCCTCCGGGCTTGCCCAGCCGCCGGGCACCGACGATCCGTTCACACCCTCGCCCCCTCCGGACTCGCCCAACCGCCGACAACCAGCGATCCATCCACGCCCTCGCCCGCTCCGGACCACGCCCGCGTCGCCTCCACGCCCTACGAACTTCCCGTCACGGGCCCGTACACCGTTTCTGTCTTCCTCGAGAAGGGCTTCCTCTCCATCCCCGGGTTCATCCTCGCCGGCGACAACCTCATCGCCAAGTGCCCCTCCTGGTTCTGGTGCATTCTTTACTCATCTCGCCCTGCTCTGTCTTCCTTGAAACCTAGAAATAAACATGTGTATTTCAAATATACCATGATTAAAACATATATCTCTTCTCTTGAGATGATCAATATGGTTGTATCACTTCTCTTGTGATTTTTATTCCTAAATACATCTTTTATGCTAATTTGAATGTGTTATTATGCTCAATTACCAGATCTCGTGTACGCTCCGCATTATAAACACGTAGACCACCGGTTCTATATCATTTTTATGTTCTTTTGGTAAATACGTAGATCCAAGTTATATTTCCCCTAAATAAACTAGACAAACCTAGGAGCAACTACATGATTTATATAAAAAAGATATATGCACCACAATTCTGTATCGACTATAACTCTGATTTGGGTAGTCTGCGTGTACATCCACACTTTCAATCAGCTCAGTTGTCACGACCCTCTATCAGTTATGATAATGTGTTTTGAAGATGCTTGAATGGTTTCTTGGTTTTCTGGAATCGGAATAATTGTTCAAACTTTTATTAGCATGGTGTCTAGCCATCTTTCAAACTGAACCAAATTTAATTATTACTGTTGTACAACAGATGGACACGTGTATTTAGTTTGCTTTCCTCAATGTGCATGCTAGGAAGGTTAAGCTCATGTTATCTTTGACAGGTGTACTACCCTCATGCTGCATGCCTAGATTCTATATCTGTCATATACGCTAAAGAAATAGGTCAGGCTAGCACAATATCTGTTCTTCAGCCTCTATCTGAAGATTGCTCAGATTCTGAAAATATCAGACAAGAGCCTGCAGATCCATATGGTTACTCATTATGCCTTCATACCTTTCTCTGTGAACTTAGGTAAGCAGGAGATTCAGTGTAGCACGGCTTTAGATTAAGGATTCAGATGAAAAGAGAGCTGAGTTTTAGTGTAGCAGGGTGTGTATTTTTGCACCTTTTCGTCGTAATCTGATCTTCTAACTCAAGAGATTTTTTTTTTGGTAATCTGATCTTCTAACTCAAGTGTGCATTCAGTTTAGACTGTAGGTTATGTTAGTCATAACAAGCTAGAAAAGATGATCATATTAACAAGGAAAGATCATATTAACAGTTCATGTTACGTTTGCAGATATGGACCTCGATGGTTTTCTCCACATTAGGAAAGCTGGAAGAGCCATTTGAACTCACTTTTTTGCTAACAATGGTGTTATGGTGGAACATAGTTTTGCGTGTATGTACCAACAACTAAAATGTAAACACGACATTATCATAGTTGAGTACAGGAATAATTATCTCTTATATCTTATTGTAAAATCTAAAACAGTTCTCCTGTAGACGGTTAGCTTGCATTTTACGCCACAATTACCTCAGATCACTTCTTGTTGTATTTACTCCAATTTACGATATTTCTTGATGCATTTTATGACAACCTCATGCGCAGAGAGATATATTCGGTCTACATTCGTTATTATGAAATAGATGAATGATTTACGCTAAAATTCGTACTCATTTACGTTGTTTTGGTTCACGTTTTACGCATAAATCCGTCCGAGCCAGAACCCGCGTACGTCCGGTGACGCGCGATTTTCGCGCCGTAAATTTTGGCTCCATTCGCCATTACGAAATAGATATACGATTTACGCTAACATTCGTACTAATTTACGATGTTTCGGTTCACGTTTACGCTAAAATCCATTCGAGCCAGAACCTGCGCACAATCGGTCGCACATAATTTTCACGCCGTAATCTCGGGGCCCATTTGTTGTTACGAAACAGATAAATAATTTACGCTAAATTTCGTATTAATTTACGTTGTTTTAGCTCACGTTTTACGCTGGAATCCGCCCGAGCCAGAACCCGCGCACGATCGGCTGCACGCGATTTTCACGCTGTAATTTTGGGCTCCGTTTGCTGTTACAAAACATATATAGGATTTACGCTAAATTTTGTACTCATTTACGCTGTTTTAGCTCATGGTTTACACTGGAATCGGCCCAAGCCAGAACCAGAACCACATACTGCATGATTTATGCTGTCAAGTACATGTCATTATGCAGTCGTAAACGTTGTCCACAGTGTCATATTCATTCCACGTGATTCGGGCGTCAAAAGATTCCTTTATGCATGGTTTACGCATCTTTATCCATATATATACATTCGTATATTGCCTTACGTGCTTATCGTCCTGGATTCTTGGCTGTTGACTGCATGATTGCGCGGGTGCTAGGTTGACCGCGTCCTGGCTGGGGCTTCCATTAGTAGGGGAAGCCCAGGGCTTCCAATACCTCTTCCCTATATATATATACTACTATTAAGGCTGCAAGAGTAGTCGGCCATTCCCGTGTTCTGCCACCATTCCTGTTCTGCCATTCCCGTTCTGCCACCATTCCCATTCCCATGTCTATCTATCATTCTCATTCCCATTCTTTATTCTATCTTTCTCATTCTCTCCTCCTGCAAAGCTCATTTTCATTCTCATTCCCCCATACAGCCCATGTCTAGCTAAAATTAAAAAAAACACATGTCCTCAAGAGGATTTGAACCCGTGACCTCTCAAGCAAAGGCCAAGAGTAGCTACCGCTACACCACATATGTGTTTATGTCTACATCTATGACAGGAAACACATATACTACATCTCTCACCAAGCTCACTTGCTACCCTTGCACAATGCGTAGTAGTAGATAAGTATCACCGAGATTCTTGAATTAGATTTTTGGATGGAGGTAATATTATTTAAAAAAGAGCTTTGCATGCAATTTCTTTTGTTTGAATAATGTATTATACTTAAATTCCCTTTTTTGCATGTGTGACATTTTTCTTTGTAATATTTTTTCCATAGATCAGACTTGTGAGTCATTTTCATAAACCAACGCCAAGCATGAATCTATGTTTCTTACTTGAAACCCCGAATAAACACCATGAGCAGGAGGCACTCACGTTGGCGTCGCTCATCAATGACGAGAAGAAGCTTGGTGATTGTCAGTTCGACCTCTATAAGCAGTCCTACATGGTCGCATGCACCGCTGTGTACGACAAGCTCCCGCGAAGCCACCACTTAGACGCGGTCCAGAGCAGCTTGTCACACCCGGTTTTGAAGGTAAACCGAATGTGAACCATGTACGTGTCAGGATCAGAAATTCACGTACACAGCGATTACATAAATGACTCATCGTAGCACAATGCTTCGAATAACAGTAAAGATAAGTAATAATATGAAAGACTAGAGTCATTTACATAATATAATCAAAGTACACAGAACAGAAACGTAGCCAACGTAGATAAACCCACCACAGGCAGCTGACTGGGGGAGGTCGCTAGCCTACTCCTCGAACTCGTCGATGTCCTGGAACTCCTGGAGATCCGCCTCGACGCCTTCTTTACCTGAGCATAGATTGCACCAAAGGCAACATGGTGTTTTGTGAAAGCAAGGGTGAGTACACATCAACGTACTCAGCAAATGTCCCGTTTGGCTGAGGTGGACTAGCTTTATGTGGGGTTAAGCTCAAGCAGTTGCTTTTAGTTGGTCAGGTATTTATTATCAGTGGAAGCCAAGTTTTAGTAATAACAAACCCGTGAACCATTTCCTCATCGAGGAACATCATCATCATAGTCGAACAAAAACCATAAACATAACCATTGTATCTCGGATCATATGTATCTCTAATCAAAGAGGATCCCAAGGCTGCTCTTAACCGTGAGCACGGCTGATATATCAGTTTCATTACCCTCTGCAGAGGTCGCACACTTTACCCATGAGCCGTGATTCCCATTTTGCCCGGGGATCATGACTCCTCATTGATCACTTCCTAGGTGGTCCGGCAGGGTATCACTACGTAGCTTTTACAAAGATTCCCTAGAGGTCATAGCCGCCCATTAGGTTTCTCCAGTTTGATAAACACAGTACCTCTCCCCGCAGGAGGGTGACTAACAAAAGCAAAACGAAAGAACCTCGGCACTCAGCCTTGGCAGAGCAAGCACTGTGCCTGGACCCCATTGACGGCACGACGGCGAAGCAACTACACCTCTAGTTCCTCTAATTAATTAGCTAAGGGCATCCCATTTCACCCTCATGGTTGCACTGTTATCCCGGGTGGTCTCTCAACGAACAGGTCCTTACGGAGAGGTACTCAGGAAACAGCCTGAGCCCCCTAGAGTATCACAAGATCATCAATATCATCAGGATAACAGTATCGTATCATAAATAGTCACATCATGTTCATTGATTAAGTTAAGGCAATAGCAAAATGCTAACCATAATAACCCAAAAGGTCATCAAGGATAAGGTAAATATAAAGCTAGTCAATCCTTAGGTTTCAATTAAGTAATGCGGGATAGTGAATTATAAGTGAATAGGACATAATGGGTCAGAGGACACTTGCCTTCACCAAACAGATGCTCAGGGTGTTCAATGTTGTAGACCTCAAAAGCTTGATCTCTTGGTCGCCAACGCTCGATCTTTGATCCCTTGAAGCTCGGAAACAGATCGCAATTCTGTTCGCGACGCAAAGTGAAGACAAACAGGCACAAGCAAACAAACATATATATGCATAAGAACATTACACCATGCCAAGAAGAACATAATAAAGCATGCAAAACGAAATAGAGCGCGTTACTACGGTCACGCGAGGAAAAAGAAATGCGATAGTCGGAGCTACGGTTGGGAAGTTGGCGCGTTAACGTTGAACAAGTATTAGCTATAACTTTTAGTTCAACTTTGTCAAATATAAATATTATACATCAGCCAGTTCAATTAATCTGCTACACTAAAGGCTATCAGTTAAATAAATAATTTAATTAAAAAGAGAGATTCTAAGCGGGTTGAATTTATGACACGTGAAACAGCACGACAGCGTGCAAACGACGCGCGGACACGCGCGACATAGCACGCTGACGATACATGAAACAGCGCGCGAACGTCGCGCCAACCAGCACGCCACCAAGTGCGGAACGACACGCGTGCCAGACGAGGAAAACTAAATAGGTGATGCGTTTATACCAAACCAATATTAAATAATTAAAAGCAGTTAAGTTAATATTAGTCATGTTAATATTAATTATAAAAGCGCAGTTGAACAATACATATTTAATCTAATTGAAATATTAGTCTAATAAATATTAGTCGAGCGAACCTTAAGTTAATTATCTAACATATATGACCTGATGGATTAACGGTACTAACATGAGTGCTTATAAGCTAAAACAATTTATTATCACGCGCAGACGCCGTGCGACACACGTGATCGACAAGCGAGATACGCGTGAACAATGCGCGGCAAGACGAGCGACATGTATAAATGGCACACACGACGCACGCAAACGACGTGTGACAACGTGTGCGAACAGCACGCATGACACGCGTGAACGACGCGCGACAACACGCGAATAACACACGAACTAGACGCACGAACAACACGACGACAACGAGCGCCACATATGCGAACAGCACGAGAGGCGAGTGCGAAAAGCACGAGCAGCACGTGCGACAACTCGCAAGCAATGCGCGGCTACATCGCAAGCTGTGAACTCGCAAACGCTACAGCAAGGCGACGACGTGCGTGAACAGCGCGACGAGCGGGGAACCATTAACAGATGTCGTGTTTACAATGAACAAATGTTAAATAAACCACTAAATAAATATTTAGGTTGGCATGACTCATGTTAACGTTTATTTATACTTGCGCAAATTAAAATTATACATTAGTTTTGATTAGGTCACTACTTTAATAACCATCGGATAAACAAATGATCAATTAATTAGTTAAAAAAAATGTGGCACGATATAATAATATTATTAACTCGTCGGTGACGATATTACAAAGCTCATGCAAATTGAACGAAGAGAATTGGATTTATAACGCAACATATATCAAATATTTAACACTTCGGGGATTTTAAGCGATGCGGTTAATTATTATTGCTAGCGGTTGGCCACACCTATGATCTCACCAGACGTAGCCATAGAAGATCCCAAGCTTAGGATCACATGTGGCTAGCTTCTTCCCATTCTTTTTACAACCGCACGAACACGGCAAGGGGCTTTCTTCTTCGTTGAACAGCAGCATAGAAGAGAGAGAGGACCATCCATGGGACTCGGCAGGAGCTGCAGGAGCTAGACAAGGGCGGGTTCGGCTGAGGCAGCTAGCTGCGCTACCAGCAGGGGACACACACGCCCAGGCGTCATCGCGCCTGCCCATGGCTGGACGCACGAGCACTGCACAGGGGTGGGATGGATCCTGTCGCGCTGGGAAGTGGAGGCCAGGGGGCGAGGCGATGCCGGTGGGAGGGGACACTATCACGAGCATGCGTGGCGACCTGCGGAGCAGCAACGGTGAGGCTCGGCAAGCGCTGTGTTGATGCACGACGGCTGACGGCCATGGCCGGCACGGCTACATCTCTACAACACGGTGGCATAGCGGGCAAGGCAGGGTAGCAGACAGCAGCGCGGCGTTGGGGTGAGTGATAGCAGATCAACATCAAGACGAGGTCCGAGAAAAGAAATCAAACGACGCATGATATTTTCTCACCTCGAAACGGATCTCGACGGAGAATGTCGCGGCAACGGCTTAACGGAGCTCCGGCGCGGCGGGGAGTGAACACGGCAGTTTCCCAAGAGCCGCAAGTCTTGGGATGGAGGTTCGTGGCCGACGTCAGTTCTCCGGTTTGCTTGGTGCAGGGACAACAGTGATCTGCTCGGGGAGACTCGACATGCGGCAAGCGCGGCGGATATTGGTGAGAGAGGAGGCGACGTGGGCGTGAGCTGGCCGAGCGGGGCAGCGGCAGAAGCGTGGCTGGGCGGTTTTTTTGTGCGCGCGCGGGGAAGCAGTTACAGGATAGGGGCAAAGATGACAGGCGACCCCTCGTCGCAGCAAAATAGCCATGGAGCAAATGCACGGCCACGGCGCAGCTGTGCGCTGCCGCTTGGGCGTGTGCTGCTCGCGCTAAAGGGGCACGCGCGGCGTCAAGTGGCCGGCTGGGCCGAGCGGGGTGCCTGGGCCACGACGCGCTGGGACATGCTGGGGCAGAGGTACGGGCGGCATGGGCAGTTGGCGTGCGCGGCTCGCCTGGTGTCCTCGCGACTGAGCACACGCGCGTGGGCTGGCGGGCCAGGCTGCATGCGATGCCTGCTTTTGGCTTCTTTGACCAAGGGAGTGGAGGGGTAGTTCGTGCATGGGAGAGGCACTGAATGCGCACGCTGCGCATGCCGCCATGCGCGATGGCTACGGCCAGGCCGGTTACGTGAGTGGGGTGAGGAGAAAAAGAAATTTGTTTTCCTTTTTTTTATTTAGATATGAATATACATATATGTTTATACGAATATATTTATTTATATTAGATCATGCCCAGATAATTTAATTCGATATTTTTTCCTTCTTCAGAGCGTGGACACCGCCAAGATCATTTTAGCAAACAGAGAGAAAATGTGCTTCGACACGAAATGCAATACACATATTTATTTTAAATAGCACTTGTAAATTTCATGTAAACTCCCTGTTTAAATAAAAAAAGAGGAAAAGAAAAGGTAACACCTGAATTTTGAGTATAGAGCAAAGAAATTTTTATACCGCAAAATCCAGGGTGTTACAAATCTAACCCCCTTAACAGAATCTCGCCCCCGAGATTCAAGAAGAGGCTAGCAAGAACGACAAGGGTGGTTCCTAGGTTGTCCACGACTTTCTTGAGTTTACTTTGACTCTGCAAGCTTAGCTTGTGAATTGGTTCCTTTGACCATCAGATGCTCGAGATCGATTGATATAATTCTTGAGGGTCCCTTGGACCTATGGGTTAGGACCCACACACGCTTTCGCTGCACCACTTTAATCTTGTTGGCTGATGTTGATCGCATTGTCTTCATTGGGGTTAGCGGCTAACCCCCTTAACAGGAGCGTTGATACACACTTGATGAAGATGCTGCCGACTCTGATCTTGACTGATTAAGAGAGGTTGGAGGATACCAACCGGACAGGTGCAAGTAGATAGAATATAGATAGAAAAGGTAAGCATAGATGGATTAAAGAGAGAAAAGGGGAAGCACCCAACTACCTAACTCTATGGCACTCACCTAGTGAATTGATGCCATTGCGGACCAAGGGCCACAACACATCAACACTCATCACAAAGAGGCAAATCGGTCATAACACAAAGACAAACAATACAAGCATACAACAACAAACATCTCGTTGCTACGCGTTAATGTTAGTTAGATGGTGGTCTTTCTTGAAGAGGGAATAACTACTTTCTAAGGTTGTCAAAGGAAGAGGAGAAGAACAATACGTGCAAGATAGGGGCACGAGCACCATAAAGTATGGAGTTAAAGCTAGCATTGTAAGCGACCAGTAAAAGGATACAACCAATGGCACAATGGGCAAAACACTACTCTCGAGTTGAGATAGAAAAGGGGAGATTTCAAAAAGTAGACCTGAGATAAGCATCAAGGCAAGATCTAGTGATTACAAAGGTAAGGGTGATATCAAACAAAATCTAAGACTTGCAATGCGACACAGGAAGAGGAAACGAATAAGAGCGAGATGGGTAAGACAACACTCTTGAAATGAAATGGGAGAGGAGGCTTTAAAATGCAGGTGCAAGATAAGCATCATGGTAAAGATCAAGGGATGACAAGGGTTAAGGTGATAACAGACAAACACAACCAAGGATGTATTTTAGACAAAACTTGTGAGGCATCAAAGAAGGGGAAGCAATCAATGGCGAAGTAGGTGAGGCATTATCCTAAAACAGCGATGAAAAATAGGTGGCTTTAAAGGGTAGGTTCAAAGTAGGCATGTGGCAAGGGCATAGGTATCACGAGGGTTTAAAGGTGATAACAGACAAGGATGTAGGAGAGGAGGTAAATGTGCATAAGAACCAAGAATATAAATACCACAAAGGATGGAGTTAAGACAAGACCTGAAAATGGAAAGGGAGAGGGTACGTCCATGGGCCAGATAGGTAAACTGCCACTCTCAAATTGAGGTGGAAGAGAGGAGATTTTTTTTTCAAAGAGCAATAATAAAGATAAGTATCAAGGCAAGACCGATGGATGACAAGGTAATGGTGATAGCAAATAAAACAGACAGCAAAGGATGGAATTAAGACAAAACTTGTAAGGTGATAAGAAGTGAAAAGAAATCAAGGGAGAGATAGGTAACTCACATCTCTCAAACTGGGTTGAAAGAAAGGGGAGACTTTTAAAGAATGGGTTCAAAGTAAACATTTAGGTAGAAGGCCTCAATATTGCAAGGGTCAAAGGCGACAACAGACAAGGGTATGAGAGAAAGATGAAGGCATTAGAGAGCCAGTGGTATGAGTACAACAAAGAATAGAGTTGCGCCCAAGCTTACACGCGGTAAAGAAGAGGATATAGCCAAGGGTGAGGTAAGTAAAACACCGCTCTCACATTGAGATAGGAGATTGGAGATTTTAGATAACAGACATAACGTAATCACAAGGTAGGATAGAGTGAAGAGAAGGGTAAAGGAAATAACAAACAAAACACAACAAAGGATAGAGTTAAAAACTCACAGGTGTCAAAGAAGAGGATACGACCAAGGAAAAAAGTTGGTAAGTTACAACTCTCAGATTGAGATGGAAGAAAGGAGATTTTAAAGGGTAGGTATAAGATGAACATCAATGCAATATATAGAAGTGTCAAGGGTAAAGGTGGTAATAATGAAGAGCATAAGAAAGGATGGAGTTAAGGCAAGACTCACGAAATGGCGAAATGGAGAAAACAATCATGAGTAAGGTAGGTAAGGTTCCAACAGAATGGTTGAAGTAAAATAAAACATTACCGAGGGAAGTTATATGAAAACGATGAGATCATTAAGGATGTGAGGAATGGAACGATCGCTCATGGATCATGAAGAAACAAAGGTGGTCAAGAGTATGTAAACTGAAATGTTAAACAAACATTGGGGTACAAAGGTAAGCATTTATACAAAAAGTAAGAGTATGCAAGATTACGAAGGTGCGAGCATACCAAGACCAAGGGAGTATGAATTGCCGAAAGATAGCAACTTAACAACAGAATAGGAAAGGGTCTCAAAAGACAGGATGATCATGGACATATAAACTGAAGTGTTTAAGTAGGCAGTAGAAATTCAGAGGTAAGTACTTGAAACAAGAGTATTAAAGGAATACAAGCATGTCAATACCAAAGGACTAGAGTTTGCCAGATAGTAGCAATTTAATGACGAAAGAGAAAAGAATCCCAAAAGACAAGAAGGTTATGGTCAGGAGGCATCTACAAAGATGACGCAAGCACAAGAGTGAGATCAGATCTAATAGATTGAGAGAAGTATAGACCATACTAGAATAAAATACTTTTTGGCAAGGGGGCATATAGGAGCACAACATAGAATTAGTCGAGGTGACTAATATTTTGAATCAGAATCAAGGATGAGGTGAAGTAATAATCAATAAGTCCTTAAAACGGTCAGTGCTACTCTAGGATAGCGGTCCTACAGTCAGCAAGGCTTTGATACCACTTATGTCACACCCGGTTTTGAAGGTAAACCGAATGCGAACCATGTACGTGCCAGGATCAGAAATTCACGTACACAGCGATTACATAAATGACTCATCGTAGCACAATGCTTCGAATAACAGTAAAGATAAGTAATAATATGAAAGACTAGAGTCATTTACATAATATAATCAAAGTACACAGAACAGAAACGTAGCCAACGTAGATAAACCCACCACAGGCAGCTGATTGGGGGAGGTCGCTAGCCTACTCCTCGAACTCGTCGATGTCCTGGAACTCCTGGAGATCCGCCTCGACGCCTTCTTTACCTGAGCATAGATTGCACCAAAGGCAACCTGGTGTTTTGTGAAAGCAAGGGTGAGTACACATCAACGTACTCAGCAAATGTCCCGTTTGGCTGAGGTGGACTAGCTTTATGTGGGGTTAAGCTCAAGCAGTTTCTTTTAGTTGGTCAGGTATTTATTATCAGTGGAAGCCAAGTTTTAGTAATAACAAACCCGTGAACCATTTCCTCATCGAGGAACATCATCATCATAGTCGAACAAAAACCATAAACATAACCATTGTATCTCGGATCATATGTATCTCTAATCAAAGAGGATCCCAAGGCTGCTCTTAACCGTGAGCACGGCTGATATATCAGTTTCATTACCCTCTGCAGAGGTCGCACACTTTACCCATGAGCCGTGATTCCCATTTTGCCCGAGGATCATGACTCCCCATTGATCACTTCCTAGGTGGTCCGGCAGGGTATCACTACGTAGCTTTTACAAAGATTCCCTAGAGGTCATAGCCGCCCGTTAGGTTTCTCCAGTTTGATAAACACAGTACCTCTCCCCGTAGGAGGGTGACTAACAAAAGCAAAACGAAAGAACCTCGGCACTCAGCCTCGGTAGAGCAAGCACTGTGCCTGGACCCCATTGACGGCACGACGGCGAAGCAACTACACCTCTAGTTCCTCTAATTAATTAGCTAAGGGCATCCCATTTCACCCTCATGGTTGCACTGTTATCCCGGGTGGTCTCTCAACGAACAGGTCCTTACGGAGAGGTACTCAGGAAACAGCCTGAGCCCCCTAGAGTATCACAAGATCATCAATATCATCAGGATAACAGTATCGTATCATAAATAGTCACATCATGTTCATTGATTAAGTTAAGGCAATAGCAAAATGCTAACCATAATAACCCAAAAGGTCATCAAGGATAAGGTAAATATAAAGCTAGTCAATCCTTAGGTTTCAATTAAGTAATGCGGGATAGTGAATTATAAGTGAATAGGACATAATGGGTCAGAGGACACTTGCCTTCACCAAACAGATGCTCAGGGTGTTCAATGTTGTAGACCTCAAAAAGCTTGATCTCTTGGTCGCCAACGCTCGATCTTTGATCCCTTGAAGCTCGGAAACAGATCGCAACTCTGTTCGCGACGCAAAGCGAAGACAAACAGGCACAAGCAAACAAACATATATATGCATAAGAACATTACACCATGCCAAGGAGAACATAATAAAGCATGCAAAACGAAATAGAGCGCGTTACTACGGTCACGCGAGGAAAAAGAAATGCGATAGTCGGAGCTACGGTTGGGAAGTTGGCGCGTTAACGTTGAACAAGTATTAGTTATAACTTTTAGTTCAACTTTGTCAAATATAAATATTATACATCAGCCAGTTCAATTAATCTGCTACACTAAAGGCTATCAGTTAAATAAATAATTTAATTAAAAAGAGAGATTCTAAGCGGGATGAATTTATGACACGTGAAACAGCACGACAGCGTGCAAACGACGCGCGGACACGCGCGACATAGCACGCTGACGATACACGAAACAGCGCGCGCGACGAGCGCGAACGTCGCACCAACCAGCACGCCACCAAGTGCGGAACGACACGCGTGCCAGACGAGGAAAACTAAATAGGTGATGTGTTTATACCAAACCAATATTAAATAATTAAAAGCAGTTAAGTTAATATTAGTCATGTTAATATTTATTATAAAAGCGCAGTTAAACAATACATATTTAATCTAATTGAAATATTAGTCTAATAAATATTAGTCGAGCGAACCTTAAGTTAATTATCTAACATATATGACCTGATGGATTAACGGTACTAACATGAGTGCTTATAAGCTAAAACAATTTATTATCACGCGCAGACGCCGTGCGACACACGTGATCGACAAGCGAGATACGCGTGAACAATGAGCGGCAAGACGAGCGACATGTATAAATGGCACACACGACGCACGCAAACGACGTGTGACAACGTGTGCGAACAGCACGCATGACACGCGTGAACGACGCGCGACAACACGTGAATAACACACGAACTAGACGCACGAACAACACGACGACAACGAGCGCCACATATGCGAACAGCACGAGAGGCGAGTGCGAAAAGCACGAGCAGCACGTGCGACAACTCGCAAGCAATGCGCGGCTACATCGCAAGTTGTGAACTCGCAAACGCTACAGCAAGGCGACGACGTGCGTGAACAGCGGGACGAGCGGGGAACCATTAACAGATGTCGTGTTTACAATGAACAAATGTTAAATAAACCACTAAATAAATATTTAGGTTGGCATGACTCATGTTAACGTTTATTTATACTTGCGCAAATTAAAATTATACATTAGTTTTGATTAGGTCACTACTTTAATAACCATCGGATAAACAAATGATCAATTAATTAGTTAAAAAAAATGTGGCACGATATAATAATATTATTAACTCGTCGGTGACGATATTACGAAGCTCATGCAAATTGAACGAAGAGAATTGGATTTATAACGCAACATATATCAAATATTTAACACTTCGGGGATTTTAAGCGATGCGGCTAATTATTATTGCTAGCGGTTGGCCACACCTATGATCTCACCAGACGTAGCCATAGAAGATCCCAAGCTTAGGATCACATGTGGCTAGCTTCTTCCCATTCTTTTTACAACCGCACGAACACGGCAAGGGGCTTTCTTCTTCGTTGAACAGCAGCATAGAAGAGAGAGAGGACCATCCATGGGACTCGTGTCACACCCGGGTTTCGGGGCACCAAGACCCGGGCGCGAACATAATCACCAGGTGTGCTGGGACCAAGTCTCACACATATGATGAATCATGGCACAGGATCGAATGTCACATCTTTACTATATAACAGGAGTTCTATACAAAATAAATAACATCATAAAGAGACAACGGTCCAGCAACCCAAAGTTGACTGGGGGACGACGGCCTAGACCACTCACGAACTCATCACAGCATCCTCCATGCGCCTCATCCTGTGGTACCTGTTCTTGACCTGTGGGGTGTGAGACAGCAAGAGTGAGCTCACATACGTTCATAGCTCAACAAGTTGTGGGGAATAATGTGTATGAACTCGCCAAAGGTGGGAGCTCACGTGAAGTGTAAGGCTTACCAAAGGAGATGGTTAGAGCTGAGCATTGCTTTTAAAGTTGGTCAAAATTTTATTAGCAGTTACTAAGTATAAGTAAATACCAACCCAATTAAATAGTAGAACAAAAGTAACAACATCACCTGCGATGCAATGCATATGACGAATTGAATTTAGTTCCATAATTTAATCATGTGAGGGTCCGAGCTGCTCTTGACCGTGAGCACGGCTAGTATACCAGTTTTACACTCTGCAGAGGTTGCGCATCTTTACCCACAAGTCATGTTACCCATCTGCCAAGGGATCGCGACTTCCCATACACCTCTACCGAGGAGGCGAGGCAGGGTAACACTACGAGGCCTTTACAAAGTTCCACTAGCTTCAGAAAACCCGCTACAGTTTATAGGAAGCTCCAATGCAGGAATCCCTTGCAGGACCGCCATCGCAGCAAAATCCTCCCGAGGGCCTCCCTACACTGACCACTCCCCTACTGCCCTTGCCCCTTTCGGGTAAGGTAGTCTTCCACTAGCTTTCCTAATTAATCAGCCAAGGGGTCCCATTCCTCCCTTGTGGTAGCACTGTTTTCCCGGGTGGTCGCTCCATGTTCCAATTAACATAATGATCTTATCATGAACAGTAATAATAAACATATAATAAAAGTGTGATCATGAATAATGTACCTTCATACCCAAAACCACATAAAGCACTAGCAAGTACTACCCAAAAAGTTCAGTGGTAAACAAGGTATAAAGATAGACAAACTAGGGTAACCTATTGGGTCCCATCAAAATTAACCTATGCAGATCATTATGATTAATTAGAACATGAGTGGGTAAAAAGAAGTGATCAAGGGCACAACTTGCCTAGGACTTGAGATTCCAGGTACCAACTTGCTCTTCAGGTGACACGTGACCTCACTCTAGTCGTAGCAATACAGACAAACATGGTATAGGTGAAATTAACATTACACCAAACATAAGATAAAACTATATAATAATAATCTACGCGTTGCTACGAGATCGTGGGAACAAGAACCACTAAATTCGGAGTTACGATTATTAAGTTATGAATTTCCGAAATTATTTAGTGCTTAGAATAGATTAATCCAAATGAACAATTTTAATTCAAGTTTCATGGATAAACAGTGTTACTAGTTGCTAGACAATATTAATACAAAATTATTGCAACTGGAATGACTCAGTTTGGAGCTAAAATGAATTAACTATGAATTTCACAAGTTTCTAGTATTGTTTTTGTATTAAAAATCATTTTCTAAAATAAATTCTGAATTTCCTTAGGCTTCTGGACTGGGGACACAATTTTAACAAAGACCAGGGGGTTCTTCATAAATTCCAGGACTAAACGGTAATGGTCTTGTAATGGCACGGGATGGCGGGTTGAATAAGAAAAACTGCAGGGGTTCTTTAGCAATTATCCATGGCCGAAGGGGTATGCTTCAATCTGGACCATTGGATCAGTGTTGGACGCATGAGATTAAATCAAGTCCCCCCTGAACCGGTACGCGATCCTGCCCGCAAGATCCTAATCCTACGATCACGATTTTATGAAATGAGATCCAACAGGATCCGTTTGTTTAACAGATCAGCGGCCCAGATCATGCACGCGAAAGGGTACTCTCCCTCTAATCTGGAGCGTCCGCTCCACGATCAACGACCATGCTTTCCTACTCGACCCGAGGACCGGACGCGGCGGCGCTTGCACAGCCCGCGGCGGCGGCCATGGCCGGCCGACGGCCAAATCCCGCCAGCGCGCACAAAACTCCATTACAACAGGTACCCAGCCTAGCACACGCAATAACGAAAGGGTAGGATGGGTTCTTACCAGCCGCAATGGCCCCGGAATCCGCGACCCTGGCGCTGCAACGTTGCCGGCCCGCGGAAGGGAATGGAGTCACGGCGGAGCTTCGACTCCGGCAAGAAATTCCCCCGCGCAGGACACCAATCAGCCGAGGCGAGCTTCCAATCATACGCAGCATGGCCCGACGATGCTCTCGTGCAGTGGATTTGGTTCCTTGGTGGGGGCTGGTGGACAATCGGCGTTCAACCGCGGCAGAAATCCTGCAACTCTACGACGGCTCGCTCGTGGTTCCTCCTGTTGGTTAATAGCGGAATAGGAGAAGAGAAGAGCACGGCTTTATGGGCGAGATTAATGTCCGAGTTGGCCGGTCCGGAGATCAAGCGTGATCCCAACAACCCAGCACGAAAGAAGCTCCACGACTTGAGTCCGTCCTGAGGTGGATGAAGGCCCTGGCTGGTGGGACCCAGATGTCATCGTGTGTGCTCAACAGGCGTGGCCGTCATGCTCGCGTTTGTTACGAGATTGAAGAAATCTGCCTGACCAGTCGGTCCTCCAAGCAGCGACTCAAGAAAAGAAAATCGGATGTTGTCCTCATTACAGGGTGACACGAGACAACGATTGGTAAACAGAAAAGAAATAAAATAAAAAAAAGAATCATAGCCTGAGTGGGTAGAAAGAAGAGTGGCCGAGGCTGGGGAAGAAAACAGCCCAAGCCTATTTTTTCATTTTATATTTCATTTTTATTTCCTATTTTGTTTTCAAATTTCAAACTCCAAAAGAGATTTGAACGAAGTTTAGAGTTTATCTAAATTTCAAATGCTCAATCAAAGATATGGCTTGCCATGCAAAGTTTATTTTATGTTATTTATTATTTTGTCCACATGATCCGAATATGTACTCCACACACCTAATTTATTTAAAGAAATCATTATTTTAGTATGTAATCCATTTAAAAGTTTCAAACTTAGTATTTACTTCTTATTTAGTTTTTTAAGAAAGTATATCCTTTATCACCAGTCATTTTAATTCAATTTTTTTAAGTTTCCCAAATCCTAGAATAGTATTTTGGGTGTTACAAATTCTACCCCCCTTAAAAATAATCTCGTCCTCGAGATTTGTAAGCAAAGGATATAAAAGAATTGGTTTGTGATTTTAGTTTTTTATATATATATATATAATTGGTTCAAAACCCATAGTCTTTTTTATAGTCAATTAGGAGAGCATAGGTATCTAGTTGCATATTATGTAGGTTATAAGCTGGACAGGTTGAGGTAAGAAAGATTATGGCAAGGAAAAGACTTCGTTCGAAATGTTTAAGTCTTGATTTATCTCAAGGTTCGCTTTGGCTGTTATATCATTCCTTGTCGATGTCGATCTTTTCTTCTCCAGTCTTGGTCTCATTGATTCCTGGTTAGTGTATATCATCGGTTGGGGAATATGGTTAAGATAGATATAGATGAGAGAGACTACATGATGTAGGTCAAAAGTCTGTTTGATGTTAGGTGGGGATAGTTAGATTACACCAATCATCATGACTCTATGGGTTAGGTTAGATCGTATGCTCATGGTTGAGTTGGTCTGTCATTCTTTATTTAGTGCAGAGTGAACTAAGATAAAGCATGTGGATAGGGTCTAATCTATTTCACAAGTATTAACTTATCCATTAAGTAACTCACTTTAGATTGGACCACATTAGATTAGATGGGATCTAGATTAGATTGGTATAATTAGATTAGACTAGATAATATCTAATTACATTGGATTAGATCATGGTTGTTACACTAGTGCGGGATAAATATGCTTATTGGGGCAAGATGAATCCATAAGGATAAGATAGAATCTTTTAAGGTCAGTTATATCTATTAGGATGAGATAAAATCTTTTCAAGTATCTGTTAAGATAAGATGGATCTATGAGTGCAGGATAGAATCTTTTAAGATGAGATAGATATTGTTAGGCTAGATATTTTAATGAGGGATAATCTAGTTTGTCTAGTTAGTTTTATAAGCATTATATATATGTAGATGTAATTGTGGACATTACTCCACAACCCATCACACTCAATCAAAGATCCAAATCATACAAGTATCATAAGAACAAACACTCAAGTATACAAATATTTATAAAAATAGTTTTGATTTTTTTTCCTAAGAGTAGGTCTCCTATTCCTAAAGGTCACTTTAGACACAGAATTTCAAAGAGTGAAATCCACTTTTGTCTTTAGAAGTGAAAAGGTAAGAATAATCAGAGTAGAGCGGAAATAGATGAGAAAGGATTAAGATAGGTTTAGAAAAGATTAGAGTAGCAAAGGTAAGTAAAGAATGGTTATCCAGTTCTATCTAGGTTTCGTCCTACAGTTAACATTCCTCTGATACCACTTCTGTCACACCCGGGTTTCGGGGCACCAAGACCCGGGCGCGAACATAATCACCAGGTGTGCTGGGACCAAGTCTCACACATATGATGAATCATGGCACAGGATCGAATGTCACATCTTTACTATATAACAGGAGTTCTATACAAAATAAATAACATCATAAAGAGACAACGGTCCAGCAACCCAAAGTTGACTGGGGGACGACGGCCTAGACCACTCACGAACTCATCACAGCATCCTCCATGCGCCTCATCCTGTGGTACCTGTTCTTGACCTGTGGGGGGTGTGAGACAGCAAGAGTGAGCTCACATACGTTCATAGCTCAACAAGTTGTGGGGAATAATGTGTATGAACTCGCCAAAGGTGGGAGCTCACGTGAAGTGTAAGGCTTACCAAAGGAGATGGTTAGAGCTGAGCATTGCTTTTAAAGTTGGTCAAAATTTTATTAGCAGTTACTAAGTATAAGTAAATACCAACCCAATTAAATAGTAGAACAAAAGTAACAACATCACCTGCGATGCAATGCATATGACGAATTGAATTTAGTTCCATAATTTAATCATGTGAGGGTCCGAGCTGCTCTTGACCGTGAGCACGGCTAGTATACCAGTTTTACACTCTGCAGAGGTTGCGCATCTTTACCCACAAGTCATGTTACCCATCTGCCAAGGGATCGCGACTTCCCATACACCTCTACCGAGGAGGTGAGGCAGGGTAACACTACGAGGCCTTTACAAAGTTCCACTAGCTTCAGAAAACCCGCTACAGTTTATAGGAAGCTCCAATGCAGGAATCCCTTGCAGGACCGCCATCGCAGCAAAATCCTCCCGAGGGCCTCCCTACACTGACCACTCCCCTACTGCCCTTGCCCCTTTCGGGTAAGGTAGTCTTCCACTAGCTTTCCTAATTAATCAGCCAAGGGGTCCCATTCCTCCCTTGTGGTAGCACTGTTTTCCCGGGTGGTCGCTCCATGTTCCAATTAACATAATGATCTTATCATGAACAGTAATAATAAACATATAATAAAAGTGTGATCATGAATAATGTACCTTCATACCCAAAACCACATAAAGCACTAGCAAGTACTACCCAAAAAGTTCAGTGGTTAACAAGGTATAAAGATAGACAAACTAGGGTAACCTATTGGGTCCCATCAAAATTAACCTATGCAGATCATTATGATTAATTAGAACATGAGTGGGTAAAAAGAAGTGATCAAGGGCACAACTTGCCTGGGACTTGAGATTCCAGGTACCAACTTGCTCTTCAGGTGACACGTGACCTCACTCTAGTCGTAGCAATACAGACAAACATGGTATAGGTGAAATTAACATTACACCAAACATAAGATAAAACTATATAATAATAATCTACGCGTTGCTACGAGATCGTGGGAACAAGAACCACTAAATTCGGAGTTACGATTATTAAGTTATGAATTTCCGAAATTATTTAGTGCTTAGAATAGATTAATCCAAATGAACAATTTTAATTCAAGTTTCATGGATAAACAGTGTTACTAGTTGCTAGACAATATTAATACAAAATTATTGCAACTGGAATGACTCAGTTTGGAGCTAAAATGAATTAACTATGAATTTCACAAGTTTCTAGTATTGTTTTTGTATTAAAAATCATTTTCTAAAATAAATTCTGAATTTCCTTAGGCTTCTGGACTGGGGACACAATTTTAACAAAGACCAGGGGGTTCTTCATAAATTCCAGGACTAAACGGTAATGGTCTTGTAATGGCACGGGATGGCGGGTTGAATAAGAAAAACTGCAGGGGTTCTTTAGCAATTATCCATGGCCGAAGGGGTATGCTTCAATCTGGACCATTGGATCAGTGTTGGACGCATGAGATTAAATCATGTCCCCCTGAACCGGTACGCGATCCTGCCCGCAAGATCCTAATCCTACGATCACGATTTTATGAAATGAGATCCAACAGGATCCGTTTGTTTAACAGATCAGCGGCCCAGATCATGCACGCGAAAGGGTACTCTCCCTCTAATCTGGAGCGTCCGCTCCACGATCAACGACCACGCTTTCCTACTCGACCCGAGGACCGGACGCGGCGGCGCTTGCACAGCCCGCGGCGGCGGCCATGGCCGGCCGACGGCCAAATCCCGCCAGCGCGCACAAAACTCCATTACAACAGGTACCCAGCCTAGCACACGCAATAACGAAAGGGTAGGATGGGTTCTTACCAGCCGCAATGGCCCCGGATTCCGCGACCCTGGCGCTGCAACGTTGCCGGCCCGCGGAAGGGAATGGAGTCACGGCGGAGCTTCGACTCCGGCAAGAAATTCCCCCGCGTAGGACACCAATCAGCCGAGGCGAGCTTCCAATCATACCCAGCATGGCCCGACGATGCTCTCGTGCAGTGGATTTGGTTCCTTGGTGGGGGCTGGTGGACAATCGGCGTTCAACCGCGGCAGAAATCCTGCAACTCTACGACGGCTCGCTCGTGGTTCCTCCTGTTGGTTAATAGCGGAATAGGATAAGAGAAGAGCACGGCTTTATGGGCGAGATTAATGTCCGAGTTGGCCGGTCCAGAGATCAAGCGTGATCCCAACAACCCAGCACGAAAGAAGCTCCACGACTTGAGTCCGTCCTGAGGTGGATGAAGGCCCTGGCTGGTGGGACCCAGATGTCATCGTGTGTGCTCAACAGGCGTGGCCGTCATGCTCGCATTTGTTACGAGATTGAAGAAATCTGCCTGACCAGCCGGTCCTCCAAGCAGCGACTCAAGAAAAGAAAATCGGATGTTGTCCTCATTACAGGGTGACACGGGACAACGATTGGTAAACAGAAAAGAAATAAAATAAAAAAAAGAATCATAGCCTGAGTGGGTAGAAAGAAGAGTGGCCGAGGCTGGGGAAGAAAACAGCCCAAGCCTATTTTTTTCATTTTATATTTCATTTTTATTTCCTATTTTGTTTTCAAATTTCAAACTCCAAAAGAGATTTGAACGAAGTTTAGAGTTTATCTAAATTTCAAATGCTCAATCAAAGATATGGCTTGCCATGCAAAGTTTATTTTATGTTATTTATTATTTTGTCCACATGATCCGAATATGTACTCCACACACCTAATTTATTTAAAGAAATCATTATTTTAGTATGTAATCCATTTAAAAGTTTCAAACTTAGTATTTACTTCTTATTTAGTTTTTTAAGAAAGTATATCCTTTATCACCAGTCATTTTAATTCAATTTTTTTAAGTTTCCCAAATCCTAGAATAGTATTTTGGGTGTTACAACTCGGCAGGAGCTGCAGGAGCTAGACAAGGGCGGGTTCGGCTGAGGCAGCTAGCTGCGCTACCAGCAGGGGACACACACGCCCAGGCGTCATCGCGCCTGCTCATGGCTGGACGCACGAGCACTGCACAGGGGTGGGATGGATCCTGTCGCGCTGGGAAGTGGAGGCCAGGGGGCGAGGCGATGCCGGTGGGAGGGGACACTATCACGAGCATGCGTGGCGACCTGCGGAGCAGCAACGGTGAGGCTCGGCAAGCGCTGTGTTGATGCACGACGGCTGACGGCCATGGCCGGCACGGCTACATCTCTACAACACGGTGGCATAGCGGGCAAGGCAGGGTAGCAGACAGCAGCGCGGCGTTGGGGTGAGTGATAGCAGATCAACATCAAGACGAGGTCCGAGAAAAGAAATCAAACGACGCATGATATTTTCTCACCTCGAAACGGATCTCGACGGAGAATGTCGCGGCAACGGCTTAACGGAGCTCCGGCGCGGCGGGGAGTGAACACGGCAGTTTCCCAAGAGCCGCAAGTCTTGGGATGGAGGTTCGTGGCCGACGTCAGTTCTCCGGTGTGCTTGGTGCAGGGACAACGGCGATCTGCTCGGGGAGACTCGACATGCGGCAAGCACGGCGGATATTGGTGAGAGAGGAGGCGACGTGGGCGTGAGCTGGCCGAGCGGGGCAGCGGCAGAAGCGCGGCTGGGCGGTTTTTTTGTGCGCGCGCGGGGAAGCAGTTACAGGATAGGGGCAAAGATGACAGGCGACCCCTTGTCACAGCAAAATAGCCATGGAGCAAATGCACGGCCACGGCGCAGCTGTGCGCTGCCGCTTGGGCGTGTGCTGCTCGCGCTAAAGGGGCACGCGCGGCGTCAAGTGGCCGGCTGGGCCGAGCGGGGTGCCTGGGCCACGACGCGCTGGGACATGCTGGGGCAGAGGTACGGGCGGCATGGGCAGTTGGCGTGCGCGGCTCGCCTGGCGTCCTCGCGACTGAGCACACGCGCGTGGGCTGGCGGGCCAGGCTGCATGCGATGCCTGCTTTTGGCTTCTTTGACCAAGGGAGTGGAGGGGTAGTTCGTGCATGGGAGAGGCACTGAATGCGCACGCTGCGCATGCCGCCATGCGCGATGGCTGCGGCCAGGCCGGTTACGTGAGTGGGGTGAGGAGAAAAAGAAATTTGTTTTCCTTTTTTTTATTTAGATATGAATATACATATATGTTTATATGAATATATTTATTTATATTAGATCATGCCCAGATAATTTAATTCGATAGTTTTTCCTTCTTCAGAGCGTGGACACCGCCAAGATCATTTTAGCAAACAGAGAGAAAATGTGCTTCGACACGAAATGCAATACACATATTTATTTAAAATAGCACTTGTAAATTTCATGTAAACTCCCTTTTTAAATAAAAAAAAGAGGAAAATAAAAGGTAACACCTGAATTTTGAGTATAGAGCAAAGAAATTTTTATACCGCAAAATCCAGGGTGTTACACAGCTGCACCGCGCTGTCCATCGTTAAGCAGGGGGGCCTCATGGTTGTCGCCAACATCGACGACTCTCGGGTTGTTCTGGACACCGCATCCAACGACGACGTCATCACGTCGTCTAGCTCATCGTCCACCTGAAGCCCAACCTACCACGTAAGTCGCTACTGACCGGACATGAATTCTTGTGCGCTGGGACGATAGACGTTGCTGACGTTGTGTGAGTGTTCTCGAACATGATGTATGTAGTGGAGTAGCGCATCTGGTGGTGCAACAGCCAGAGGTACTACCTCGCTGATGAGCCCGGGGTGCACTTCGTTTGGCAGCCCAACCAAGAGTCATCGGTACTCGTCATGTCGCGCGCGTTCGACGACTACTATATCGAGGATTGTGGCATCATCTTAGCATCGGAGGTGACGCAGAGGAGGATCGACAACAGTGACCAGTTCGTCATCCTCGCCACCGTCAGGGTAGCTTTTGTGCCAACCTGCCTTTAATTCTTTTCGCAAACACACATTTACCTTTTTGTTTAAGCAAGAGCATATGGTGGTGCGTGTCTGATGACTAACGATGTACGAGGAAATTTCTTCCAGCATGTGTGGAACATGCTCTCCAATGATGAGACCATACAAATCATGGCATATATCGAAGTCTGCATGATACTGATGGTTGCAATGTAGTGGTGAAACAACTAGATTAAAATAACAAAATTTATGTATGGCTAGGATCACAAATTGATTATGAAACATTTTCTCATAACAATATAACACACATTTTATATATAAGTTATCGTAGTATACTGGTATTATATATTACCGTTGCAACGCACGGGCACTCAGCTAGTGTGTGTGTGTATATATATATATAGATATAGATATAGTATTTAGAGCCCTGGGCTCTCTCTAACTAGTGGAAGCCCCGACCAGGTGCTCTGACCGGCGCGCACGCTTTACTGGTTGACTGTAATACATTGTTACGTCAATTATAAATACGAGTTATGCTCATTTTTGTTATCGTTTACACTCCTTTGGTGTGCGCATGTCTCGCGGCATCCGGGCCCACGAAAAGATCGTGTCCCCGCAATCTGGGCAGCTTACGTATACCGGGCCCACGAATCAAGGAACCGAGCTTTCTTTTTCTCAGCTCATCTCTCCCGTAACTATCGCTGCCGCCGAACCCTAGCCAAATCCGCCGCCGTATGCTGCTTCTCCTCCGCGCCCGGCGAACCCTAGACTAATCGCCGCCGTGAGCATTAAGATTCTCCCCCGCAGTTCCCCCGCCGTCGCATTCTCCTTCACCACCGCAGAGACCCGCACTCGCCTTCTCCGCCGCATACATGCCGTGGCCTTGTTCTTCGTCTCCGGCAAGGGACCCGGAATCGCGGAGGCGGTTGTGCCGCCCCTGCGTTCTTCTACTCGTCAGAGACCGAGACCTCGATCTTCTCCACCACGGCGGCCGAACGCCGAGTCCCCTACCCCGTCGCGAGGTCCGTCCCCAACGTCGAGTCCCCAACGCATTTGACACAGCCCCGCGTCGCATTGGGTTGTCCCCTGCAGAGGTGTCTCGAATTCAGCCGCCCTCCAGGCCCATCCACATTCCAGTAAGCCATCAACCTTTAACTCTTACATTCTGAATCGTAGATAGAGTTCACATTATTATTTTGCCAATTGCTTGATTTATCAAATACCAATTCATTATAAATTTATAGTTAAATGGAGACACAAATGTATACTATGCAATCTATCACACGTTTATGCAGTTTACAATACTTTGTTTATGCTGATTTGTTGACAGAAGTATGATCCATACATCAATACATTATGTCATAAAACCTATTGCTGTTCAAATTGGGCCAGCTCACACGAAATAACCAGGTTATACATTAATTGGATGTCGCATATGAGCAGATTTTTTTTTATCAAGTTAGTCTCACAAGTTTATGCAATTTACAATATTGTGTTATGCTGCTTTGTTGATACAATTATGCAATTTACAATTTAGTAGTGATGTTGCATGATATGTTGGGATCTAATGCAATGTATGGTCATGAACTGAACTGAATTGACTTGCGCTTATCTTTTTTTTGATCCTTTACGTATTTTATGTATATGTGTTGTTTTATTTGGCAGGAACATCAGTGATGAAGAACGTAGACCGACCTCCTTCCAATCCAAAACGGATCATAATCCAGTCTACTCAGGAGTGCTTCAGCGTTGACATACCCCGTGCTCCGGCGGGGACTGTTAGACCCGAAACAAGGCATGCTGCTGATGAGGATGATGACTTTATGCCATTATCCAAGAAGCGTAACTTGGACGACAGCCCTGGGAAAGTTTTGAAGAAGGTAGTCACTAAGCGGAGGAAAGCAGTGCCCCCCCCCCCCGACAGGTTAGATATTTATGTCTATGGCAATATATCATTTTATGCGTGAAATCATGTTGTCTTGATGTCTGAGTTAAACATTGTGTTGCGATTATGCAGATGTAAATGTTTACAATATTCATTTTATATACTTTTTCCAGCAGAGGCTGAACGTCAGATGCAACCCCCAAGATGTGTTAGTAAGCATACAGATATTAAATGACAGACAGCAACAAGCAATTGCACGTAGGGGATTTTCTAGTATTCTTGATATGAGACTGGACGCACTCGGCAGCAGATCACACTTAGCTTGGCTGATGGAAAAGCTCGACCACAATGACATGACAATTCGAGCTGGCCCTGGAAAGGAGCTGAAAATTACAAAGGATACGGTGCACCTAATTTTGGGGTTACCGAATGCTGGGGGAGGAACTGCATTGGGCATCGATAAAGCTGTTGCTGCCAACAATTTAAGAGTTGAACTTGGTCTATCGAAAGAAGATTTTGGGGTTACAGCTCTTCAAGATCGTTTGAGGAAAGGTTTTGACGATGATTTAAGCATCAGATGCTTTTTCTTGATATTGTTCAATAGGTTGTTGTTCCCTACTGCCAGCTGGGGAATAACAAACCATGAGGTTCTTTTAACCGAGGAGATGGATCGTTTCCACCAGATGGACTGGTGCCAGCTTATTTTCAATGATTTATGCCAAGCTGCCAAGAAGTGGCATAATAGGAGCGTTACGAACGTTTCTACAACCCTCTATGGATGTTCCATCGTTATTCTTGTAAGCATATCCTTTTTTTGTCTGTTACATGTACCCATAATCTTGTATGCAAAATCCATATACACGTAGATTATGCTTTTTGTTATGTCTTATAATGACTCATGTTATGCCTTTTGCAGCTGTATTATTTGGATCATTTGCATGACTCAGCGGCACCCCAGAACAAACGTGGAACACCACGAATCAAATACTTTGATAGGAATATTATTCAAGCCCTGACAAGAGCTGACAAGGGCAAGATACGCAAAGGAGAAGAAGCACTTGGACATTGCTCGGTATTTTTTTTATGTGTCAATCATTTATTTACATGCATATGATAACGTTCACATACCTTTATGCCCGTTTGTAAGCATATTTGTGATGTTTTTTTGCATTTTCCACTAAACATATGAATCTCATTTATCAATTTAATATGTTTGTATAAGTTTTACTCCATCTTTCACGCCTTTTTTTAGTTCCGAAGCTCCTCAGAGACCTGCTACACAGCTGTACCACCCGTTGATGCACAATTCAAGGCATGATTCTATTTATATATTTGTTTGTCATAGAATTTCAACATAATATTCAGTGATATGTTATACATTTACTTAATAATTTTCAATTTACAACAGCATAAGACCAGGACCAACACTTTTGATGTTCCTCGTCCTGACCCATCTGGACAGCACTCAATTCACATCGAACTCCCGCTCATCAGGGATTTGATATCAAGCAAGCTGAATCAGCTTCCATCCCGCCACCGCCTGGGTTTCATAGAGAAGCTGTCACATTTTGATGCGGAGGTTGGTAAGGCGTGTTCAGTTATTAAACAGACTCTTCAGCAGATTGTCGAGAAACAATTCAATCTATCTGATGTTTTTGGCGAGTTAATTGACGAGGTCCTCCGTGCCGAGGCGGGTGACAACGAAGATGCTTATGATGTGCAGAAAACCACATCAAAATCAGATGATATTCTTCCCCAGACAGCTGGTTAGTCAGTTTAATGTATTTACGTCAAAATAAAAAAAGTTATGCAATCATTTATCGATATCGTTTTGATGCCATTATTTTAAACAATGTTTTCTTTGTTTACATGACACGTACAGAAGGATGTACGTGTCCGCCCCCCCCCCCCCAACTGTACCCGATATGTCTACTCCAGTTTCTCAGCAGGATACGCAGTTTACAGACACACAGGTACATGAATTACTGTTAAGGCAACAGCATATTCGTGTACTATTAGAAAGTTGCCCCGATGAAGCTGATATTGATCCACTGGTTCATACAAATATAACGAAACAGAACGAAACACCTACAACCTCAGTGGTAATGTTTTTCTTATTAATTGTATTTTTTCATTATAGGGTTGTATTCATCATTTTATGTAAATAGCATATAACCATTACAATTTTTCAGGGTAAACATGGTGACGGTGGCAAGAACATGCCGACCAATACAAACGTCACTCCTAAAGCAACACCACACATGGATCCTGACGCGCCGATATTTGATGCGACTCCGCAAATCAAGGTATGACTAAACCCCCTCGTGGTTTTTCTATATTCTCATTAGCAGTTTAGTAAATTTGTAATCCATTTATACCATCATTGTTAGTCTACTGGCGGCGTACAACAAGCGGCAGAAACAGACTTGCCTGACAGTGGTCCATGCTTTGATCAGACTCCATCTGAACATGTCAGCTCAGTAATTTACATTTTCTTTGTAGTTTTCAACTGTTCACAGATTTTGTACAACCATGCTTCACAGTCTAAATAGGTTATGCATCATACAATCAGTGTTATGCATATTTGCACATACATGTATGCTAAGTAGATGTGCATTCAGTTTTTATATAACTGTTGGCTGCCTATGATAAATTATACATACATTTATGCAGTTTGCAAGAATAATTCTGTCTCTTGATCTGTATCAGTAATGTCAGTTCATTAATTTTATGCCGGTTTATGACACTTCATTCCACCTACGTATATTCCACTTTATGTAAGCTCAGTAATTTTCATTTTCTTTATAGTTGTCAAAATTGTTCACAGAGTTTTATGTATATTTTCATATATATTTTTAGGTTTATGTTGAAACCGATCCAGCTACAAACACTCCACAGGTTGGCCAGGATTTTCTTGATTCGCAGATGCAAACTGTGTTAGCTCTACGCGAATATTTGTGTGGTCTGCAATCTGACACCGGCAGGTATGAAGTTCATACTAAATCAAAATCTGTTTATATGCTGGTAGGTTTACGCGACCTATCTGATTGTTATAAAAAATTCCCCAGGACCATAATAGATTATGGTGAATATTCAGCGACATGTTCTGACATATATGAATCTTTTGCCGATGGGAAGTGTCTCGACAATGTATTCATGCAGTGTTTCATCCAATGTGTTATTGATGATGCAAAAAATCAGCAGACTTCCATGAGTTCGAACAGTTTGGTTCTTGATGTTAATGTTGGGGTAAACTATCGTAACTTACACCATTTTCATATACAAATTAGATGAACCCAAGTACACTCACTCCATTTATATCGTTTATTGCAGTCAATACTCAACTTTGAGGAACAGGAACGACACAGTCGCAACCCTCAACCTTTTGATGAATCTGTACTCCACACACTTCTAGACAATTCATTGCCTCAGACAGATGAATTGGACCAATACAAAGCGGTAACAATCGTATTTCATAATCCAAACATAATTCCTTTTAAATGGAACATATCACATTGTTATGCTTTTGTAAGTTACCCTGGTAATTTTATGCTTTTTTTACACGGTCAGATCATGGTCCCCATGGTAAGCAGGGGGCATTGGACATTGTATGTTGTCAACAAGGTCAAGAAGTGCATTCATATTTTAGATTCCAACCCATATGGACCAACACTTGGTGGAACTACATGGAAGGACTATCATTTTGCACATTTGGGCTCAGGTGGCAGAAAGTTACCATGGGCTAAGGTTATTATGAGCAGATTAAACAAAGCAATACAACATGTACGGCCCAGTACACGCTTTCCCAAGTTTGGTAACTTCACAATTGACTTGTGCCCAAATTGTCCTAACATGGCAGCTGGATCCAATGACTGTGGGTTTTATGTCATGGGTTACATTCTATTTTATCAATGCGACGAAGGATCTTTGCGGTCAGACATAGAAGCAGTACGTACAAATTTACCAGTTAATTCTATAGTTGGCACAAGGCAACATATGGAACAGAGGTATAACTAACTTAGTGTTTTTGTATTGCAGGGCAACACCAGTGAGATACGGTCTCTTGCGCTGCATTATACCACATTCCACCCAAAGAACAAAGCATTATCGCTGCTCCAAGACATCCAAAGATTCAAGGTCTAAAGGATGTAGTTTAGTTTGGTCATGTAATAAATTTTGTATACAATGGTTCCCTAAACTTCAGATCAGTCATGTGTGTATATTATGGGCAAAGTCCATAGACGTTTCTTAGTTTAAGTCAATGACAACTTTGGGGATTAGCTAACTTCTAAACTGGAATGTTGTACCAAACTGTGTTTGAAAGTAATGTGTGTTTCTTGCATTTGATTCTGCCAGGTTCCTGTACAATATTGTTATGTCAATAACCTCGAAGTATGCATGTTTCTTGTCCGAAGTTTACGATATAATTATTGACAGTCTTATGCATGTTTGTCCATACACTTATGATACAATAGTCATCATTATATGCCAATACATTATTATATACATTATCAGAGTTATATACTGCAAACAGGGTCATTTTTTTGTACAGTCATGGTTCACAGGCTAACCATCTTATGCATTACACAACGCAGAGTTATGCATTTTTTCGCATACATGTATGCTAAGTATATGTACAGTCAGTTTGCTGCATAACTGTTAAAGCTTATGACCAATTACACAGACGTTTATGCCAGTTTGCAAGTATATTTATGATACTTTCTGGAAGTTGTCAAATGAACACAGGAATCACATTTACACAAGGAAATATTTGTATCTTATGGTCTTCTACTCTCTACCAGATGAATCATCATCTCCGACATCCACCGTTCGTTTTTTCGATGTTGATGTCTCATTCCATTGCGGGGCTGCAGCTATGATTTTGTTCCTTGAACCAAGAGGCCGTCCTCGCTTACGTCCAGATAGGTTAGCCAATCGAACCCTATTATCCTCGACAGTTAAACACGTACGGCTGTTGTGACCATCAGCTATGCCACATTTCTGGCATTTCCTGTTCATCTTCTTAGCTCCTTTCGCACCCAATTTTAAAACTTGTTGCTCACTACTTTTGATTGTTCTTCCCTTAGGCTTGGCCTTATCTGGTCTTGCTAAGTTTACACCTTCCATATGAAATTCCAGTTTCTACAAAACAAAGATATCAAGTCAGATTTTACATTCACGTATGTCATCATATATTGTAGCAATGTTTTCACCTTTCTAGCTTCCACATCCATAGAACTACTCTCAACCAGCCGAATGTCAGTGTTATGTTCCAATGTTAATATCTGCATATTACATTGATCATCCTTAGTATTGCATTCATTTGTATTAGAGCCCATTAAAATTTCCTGTGAAATAAAACAAAGTCCAGTGAAGACACAAATCTTATAGAGCAGTATATGTAATACATTATAAAGATTTGTTCCATACCTCGTTCCCATCATTTAATTTGCGTAAGTTGTCTATAGCCATTTCTTCTGTTTCATACGCTTCGACCTATATCATCATTACAATCATGGATCATTATCGACAAGTAATTATGCAAATTTCATAACATCACGAGGTGCGTACCTGGATGTCATCGCAAACACTTGTGCCACAACTCTCACCAGTACCTATATCAGGCTCCACACGCATCAATAACCCTAATAATTCGTCCATCATCTCTAGGGCTTTATCATTCCCAGCTTTAGACAGACTCGCATGGTGTACTACTTTCATTGCTTTTTTAAGCAACATCTTCTGTCTATATGATCTAGTTTCTCCATCTTTTCCTTTCAAATTCCTATCGTCTCTTGAAAAAGCCACATCTTGATGCGCGGAGTATGTGTATCGTTGCAAAATATACTCACTCGGGATCCTTTCAATTTGTAGATGCATGAAAGCGCGTACAAGATGAACACAAAATAGACCTATAATTGATTAAACATACATTATGTCATATATTAATCGTAAACTGCTATGTATTCGTAATAATTTATAATTTTATATAGCAAAAAATCGTTTAGTATAATATACCTGTATGCTCCCAATGCTTGCACTCACATGAATACTTTCCGGCATCCACATCAGCCCTTATCTTGAATTGGTGTTGACCCCAAACAATTTTATTTGATCTTGTAGTATGTTTCACCACCCAATCATGTTCATCACCCTCTGTATCACGGTCTATTCGGTATGCAGTTGCATATTTTACTGTCTCCTGAAACCTTGTCATCACAGCTCTAGTGTATGCCCTTGCAACTCTTATTTCAAACATATACAATGTAGTTGTATCCTTTTGACCCTGCAAATTACACAATATAGTATTAATACTGTTTTGTTTTTAATAGCATAAAACATATGTTTATTATTTTTTTTCACTTACCATGCATCCTAGTGCCTCTTTGGCCTCTTTCATCTTCCTACTATGCAGAAGCTTTATCATTTGCTTTGCAAATTGATGAAGCGGTGTGTTTGCATCCACGTGGGCACTCTTCACCAACTTGTTCATGCTCTCGCTTTGTTGTGTAGAGACCATAAGACCACAATAGTCTCCTTTGAAAAATGCAGGTACCCAATCTTTGCGTATTTCATATAATCTGGCAAGGGTGTTGTTCTCGTGTAGTTGGAAATCATCAAGCATCATTTGCCAGGCAGCCTCGAACTCCATTTCATTCAATGGATGATGTATTATAGATTGGAACCTTGTTTTGAAATCCATGTCCTCAAATCTTGCATATAATTCATTCAAGTGGGGCATATACCTGTTTTGCACATGCCACAAACACAATCGATGTATTGTGTTTGGGAATACTCTGCCAAGTGCAATTGGCATGGCAGGGTCTTGATCTGAAATATATAAATTTACATAACATCATGCAAGCCAATATGATATCATATAGTACGTGCCATAATAATTACGAGCCATTTTATTACAACATACCTGTCAGCATCACTCGTGGTCCGTCACATCCCATGCATGTTTTGAACGTATTGAAGACCCACTCGAATGTATCAACTGTCTCGTCTCCTAGTAAAGCAAACCCAAATATTGTGCATTGTAGGTGGTGGTTCGAGCCAACAAACATGACTAATGGCTTATCATACATATTAGTCTTATGTGTAGTATCAAATGTAACTGCATCACCAAAATCAATGTACTCGGCTTGCTGGCTAGCATGGGACCAAAATATGCTTAAAATTTTCCCTTCTTTGTCCAGTTGAAAGTCTGAAAAAAATTGTGGATTATCTTTCTTGCATAATGAAAAAAAAGATAACAGCTTTGACACATCATTTGCATTTCTCTCCCTTTGCCATGCTTTTTTCCTGTCAAAAAATGTAATGATTATGCACTATATCTAACTCAACACATTACGATTGTTTATGTAATATAAAATACAATTATTGTCAATGCATAATACACTTACAGGTTACTCATGTCCTGCACGGTTATTGGAACGTTTTCTGGGCCACCATGCATTTCTGTAACAAAATCCAAAATGCAATGTTGTGGAATCCTGCTTTCTTGCATCGCACTAAGGAACTCCATATATTCACGATCATGTGTTTTGTTGCATTGCAATTGCCCTTTTTCTGTATCTTTCTTCAAAAATTCATGATTATGCTCACAGTTTACCAGATCAATCCGAACAGAAATAACATTCTCTTTAGCATCATCGTAGATTTTTTTAAGTTTCATCCCAGCCTTGCACTGTGTTCGCTTCGAACATGTGTTACGTATCCTTGGATTTCCAGCTACCCTTTCAGCATTCTTTCCTTCCATTGAACAGTTCAACCATTTACAATTCTTCCGCTCCCTATATTTCTTCAACGGAAATCCTACCTCGTATGCATATTGACTATAAAAATTATACGCCTCGTCCACGTTACTAAATGTCATACCGACTTTAGGTATCAATCTTATATCAATATTGTCCGGCTGTGCACAGAAATTTAACATTTACGATTCAATAGCGACTAAATTTAACGTAATATGGGAGAACTTACGTGGCTTTGAAGAATATGAGGTGTGTCCTATTCATGCGGCCCAATATGTCTCATGGGGATGTGCTTCTCTGCGCCGACCACGTCTGCTGTTTTTGTGTGCTCTTCGATATGTCCAGGTGCCCTCAATGCCGCCGGAGGAGTAACAGAGACACCCTCTGTGTATGGGGCGACTGCAGACGCTACAGGATGCATGTCCATTGAAATAGACGTACCTGCTGGCTTATGCACAGATGTTACAGGCAGGATGTCATCGCCAGCGCCGGTGGTGGACATATTCTCGCCGCCCATCGCCGGCCGGACCTCTCACTTCCGCCGCCGCTAACCGCCGCCAATAATTCAGATGGACGAGCGAACGTGGACGCGGCTGTAAAGTTGTATTAGTTTCCTGCCGTAACTGCGCCTTTATTTACGCGCACGAAGATCACGTATTGCCTTATCTCAAATCCTGCCGTAAACGTTTGCATGGTTTACGCTATCATGTATCACAACGTTATGCAGTCGTAAACGTCTAGCACATGCAAATATTCGTGCGCGCGATTCCTGGCATGCAAAGATTCCATTTATGCATGAGTTATGCACATTTGTACACATATTTATGGTTGCGTAATTGCATGTCGCGTGTAAGCCGGGATACGTGGTTATCCTTTGCATAAATGGCGCAGGTTGGCGTCCAGTGGGCCGAACGCGACCCGATCGGTCTCCCTGGCTGGGGCTTCGCCCACTAACGGAAGCCCAGGGCTTCCATTACCTCACTACCGGAATCGCGTTCTTTGCCGAGTGTCTAAGACACTCGGCAAAGGCTATTTTACACTCGGCAAAGGCTTTGCCGAGTGTAACACTCGGCAAAGAACACTCGGCAAAGATTTTATCGGCAAAGTGTTCTTTGCCGAGTGCTTTTTTTCGGACACTCGGCAAAGACTTTGCCGAGTGTCAAAAAGCACTCGGCAAAGAAAAACACTCGGCAAATTAAGAATCGAAATTTTTTTAAAAAAAACAGCAAAATATTTTTTAAATTATAGGAACTCTCCAACCATACCCTATTACCTTACCCGTTGCCCTATCATTTTCACTATTATTTTGAATCAAACTTATATGTTTTATAAATGGTGAGATTCGAACTCGCAACCTCTCTCTCGCGCATACCCTCCTATACCACTACACTACTACACCAATTATGTTTATATTACGTTTCCATTCCCCATGTACTATAACAAATCGAGAGTAATTTGATTATTTAAAGCACTAAATGAGTTCATTTGAAAATGTGATCAACTATAAAGTTGCATAACTTTTTGAGATCTAAAAGTTTTATTTTAATAGTTTCTACATCCGAGACCGTTTATAAAATTTGAATTTTAAATTTAAAAACTTCACACAAAATTTTCAATGATAAGATGATTTCAAATCAAAAAATTGTCAACTACAAAGTTTCATTAAATTTCAAGACCTACAACTTTCATGTTGGTGGTTTTTCCTTTCGAAGTCGTTTTCAAAATTCAAATTTTAAATTTTTTAAATTCAGACGTAGTTTTCGTTGACAATATGACTTCAAATGAAAAAGTTGTCAACTATAAACTTCTATAACTTCTCAAGATCTACAAAGTTTATTTTGGTTGTTTGGTAATTTGTTTATCTCAGATGATTGTTCTAACAATATGCACAAATTTTATACGTCTCTCTCGTAGTTTCATAAACTACGAGAGAGATATAGGTTTTATGAACAAATTTATTTTTATTTTGTCATATGAAGAAATGTTCAATATATAAATTGTACATCATGATGAGTAATACAAATTTGTAGTTGAAAACTTTTTCATTTGAATTAATTTACTACTTTAAAATATGATTTTTAAATTGTCTTTGCCTAGTGTTGGAGAAAAAACACTCGGCAAAGAGCTCTTTGCCGAGTGTTGTATTTGTGACACTCGGCAAAGAGCCCTTTGCCGAGTGTCAAAAAAATACACTCGGCAAAGAAACTCTTTGCCGAGTGTCAAAAATAAAACACTCGGCAAAGAGCTTCTTCGCCGAGTGTTTTCTTTTACCGAGAGTTTTTTGCGTGGCACTCGGCAAAGAGCTCTTTGCCGAGTGCCCGAAATAAAACACTCGGCAAAGAATATGGCACTCGGCAAAGAGCCAAATTCCGGTAGTGCCTCTTCCCTATATATATATATATATATAGTTTTCATGAGACAAGCTGTACACCTCTCCCTCTCACATAGAGCGTTAAAGTCCGTGTGCAGCCCACTCTCTCCTGGCTACTAGTGAGCATCCCACATTTTCTCTCTCTCCACTTCTCTTTTTCCACATCACTATAATAAATCTGATGTGGCATTTTTTGCAGCCCCGCCTATATCACCTTATTATACATGCTCAGGAACGAGATCATAGACATTAAAACTTGAACCATCTAAGTGGCCTACAAGTTATACACTTGTACACAACTAGCATTTAATTATCTTGTCACTAGTAGAAAAGAGCTCATAGCCTGCGGCACCCAAAAATTATCACTGGCGGTTTCAGTTATCGCGCGCCAGTAAAAAAAACGAGGTGGGCCCGGCTTTGGAACCGCCAGTGGAAACACATTTCCACTGGCGGTTGTCTTAACACAACCGCCAGTGGAAATAGGATGTTTCCACTGGCGGTTGGTGTAACATAACCGCCAGTGGAAAACCAATGTCCACTGGCGGTTGGTGTAACCGAACCGCCAGTGGAAACATCCTATTTCCACTGGCGGTTGTGTTAAGACAACCGCCAGTGGAAATGTGTTTCCACTGGCGGTTTTTCAAGCCAACCGCCAGTGAACTGTCTGTTATAAATAGCTCTCTTCTTTCCCCCGACAGTGAACTGTATGCTCGCAGCCAGCTTCCATTGGAGGCGATTTTGGAGGTCCAGATTTCAAAAAATATAAGGGGGGAGGTTTTGCTCTTCATTTCTTCGAAGAAGGTGGATAAGAAAGGTTGGTTTATGTTTCTTTGTCAATTTTTGTTCATTCTTGCTCAATTTTAGCCACATTTTGGATCTAGGGTTTTACATGTGAGAGAGAAGTAGCTAGGTAATTTTCTCTATTTACTCAAATGAGGTTGCTTAAGATGGTTAGTTTTTGTCTATTCCCTCTCCTTTTTCATGTTTAGTTATCAAATAAGTTTATCCATAACACATATTTAGTTGCTTTATGAATGGTGAATGTGTTGTATGTAAGGTTGGTTTAATTATTTCAATTGTCAGTTATTGTTTATTTTTGCTCAATTTTAACTACATTTTGAAACTAGGCTTTCACCATGTGTTAAAGATAGGTTTGGGTATTAATTTTTTTTGTTTATTAGTTGCTAAAAAAGTTTGGCTTATGTTTCTTTTGCCAAATTTTGTTCATTTTTCCTCCATTTTATTAGCCACATTTTGGATATAGGGTTTCACCATGTGTTAGAGATAAAGTAGTCTAACTACTTTTATTGGAAGCATGTAATTTTACACGACTTGCAAACCGAAGCATGTGTTAGCGACAAACCGAAGCATGTGTTAAAGAGGTGAGAGAGAGGAGAGAGAGGATAGAGAGAGAGAGGAGAGAGAGAGAGGGAGGGTTTCACATTTTAGCCACATTTTTGGATATAGGGTTTCACCATGTGTTTTATGTTACTTTTTTACAGGTGGTGATGGAGAGGACATCCTGGATGTATAACTTATCAAGGCTAGATCCATCATACATATCCGAAGTCCATAGGTTTATTGATGTCGCTACGAACCATGCTTGGAGAACAAAGACAAAACACATATATTGTCCATGCATGGACTGCAAAAATGCTGCTGTATTTAATGACACAGAACAAATCATATCTCATCTGGTATGCCGAGGATTTATGAAGGATTACACAATTTGGACAAAGCATGGAGAGGGTAGCTCTTCGCCTTATACGACTGGAAACCCTGAGAACATCGACGACAGATTTCAGTTCGTTCACGAGACACACCAACCTCTTCCACAGAGCGAACATGTAGTGCAAAATGTTACTGATCATGGTTACGCTGGAGGAAATGAACATGATAGACCTCATGTTCTGCCAAGTGTTATGGCTGAGGAAGATGCAGAGTTGCTAGAGGCAATGTTGCATCGTCATACAGATCAATCGATGTTCTTAATGAAAGGTATGGAGTCCCTGAAGAAGGCAGCAGAAGAGCCTTTGTACGACGAGTCTAAGGGTTGTACCAAAGAGTTCACGACGCTCCGGTCTGTGCTAAAGCTGTTGATGTTAAAAGCTAAATATGGTGTGTCTGATGCTGGCTTCGATGCGTTCTTGAGTATTATCGCAGACATGCTTCCAAAGGAGAACAATGTGCCTGCTAACACGTACTATGCAAAGAAACTAATCAATCCGCTCACTATGGGTGTGGAGAAGATCCACGCGTGTAGAAATCACTGTATCCTTTATCGAGGTGATGATTATAAAGACTTGGAGAGCTGCCCAAAGTGCGGTGCAAGTAGGTACAAGACGAATAAAGACTATCGAGAGGACGAAGAGTGTGTTGCATCCGTGTCTAAAGGGAAGAAGCGAAAGAAAGCCCAAAAAAAGACTTCAAAATCCACGAGCAAAGAAAAAGAAGAAGTAGACTATTATGCGCTCAAAAAGATTCCTGCTTTGGTGATGTGGTACCTCCCCGTCGTCGATCGATTGAGGTGTTTGTTCGCTAATCCTGAGGATGCCAGACTTATGAGCTGGCATGCTTCTGATGAGCACAAAAACGATGGGAAGCTTCGACATCCAGCCGATGGGAAGCAGTGGCAAGATTTCAATGACAACCACCGAGACTTTGCCGATGAACCGAGAAATGTTAGGTTCGCACTGAGTACTGATGGAATGAACCCATTTGCTGAGAGGAGCAGCAAGCATAGCACATGGCCGGTGATCCTCACCATATACAACCTTCCTCAATGGTTGATGCAGAAACGGAAGTACATTTTGCTAACCATCCTTATTTCTGGACCTACACAACCTGGAGTTGACATGGATGTATTTTTGGAGCCCTTAATGGAGGATATGAAAATATTGTGGGAAACGGGTGTTCAAATGTTGGATGAGTATCGTAAAGGTTCATTCACGCTGAGAGCAATTCTTTTTGTTACGATCAACGATTACCCTGCTCTCTTCACATTATCAGGCCAGTTTAAGGGAAAGGTTGGTTGCACAGTATGCATTGATGGAACTGCTTACGTATCCCTTGCTGCATCTAGGAAGATAGTTTACATGAGGCACAGACGCTTTTTATTGGAAGGACACAGGTACCGCATGCGAAAAATGGATAAGTACTTCGACAATAATGGTGAACTACATTCTACTGCTCCATCGGGTAACAATAGAGGTCATAGAGTTTTTGAAATAGTCAGGAATATCAAGTTTGTTTTCGGGAAGAAGACAAAAGACGGAAAAACAAGGAAGGATGCTAAACCATCTTCGGGGGCTATATTCAAGAAGAAGTCTATTTTCTTCGAGTACTTGCCTTACTGGAAAGAGTTAGATGTGCGGCATGCGATCGATGGTATGCACGTTCAGAAGAACGTGTTTGAAAGCATAATGGGCACCTTGCTAGACATAAAGGGCAAAACAAAAGAAGGGCTCAATTCACGCATGGACTTGGTAGATTTAGGCATAAAAAAGGAACTACATCCCGTTCTTCAAGAAAATGGGAAGTACCATCTCCCAGCAGCAAGCTACAATCTCAATGTAGATGAGAAACATGCGATGTGTGTTTGGCTCAAGAATTTGAAAGTCCCATCCGGATTCTGCTCTAGCATACGGAGTATCGTGTCAATGAAAGACCTGACAATCACCAACTACAACTCACATGATTGCCATGTCATGCTGACTACATTCCTACCTATTGCCATCAGGGCTATAAATCCTTTGTTTTTAAAGATGGCAATCACACGGTTGTGCTACTTTTTCAACAGGATTTCACAAAAGGTAATTGGCCGTGATGAGTTGGCATCTCTTCAGGAATTCGCAGTGGAGACAATATCACAGTTTGAGATGTGTTTCCCTCCATCGTTCTTTGATATTATGGTGCACCTTGTGGTGCACTTGGTGCCACAAATAGAAGCATTGGGTCCTATGTACTTGCATGAAATGTGGACGTATGAGCGTTTCATGTCAATACTGAATGGCTATGTATCAACCCGTGCTCGTCCCGAGGCATCCATGATAGAGGGGTACTGTACCGAAGAGGCCATTGAGTCCGGAGGTCCATTCTGCAATAGTATCCTAAAAGACCAGGTTGCAATAGGTCTGCCTCCGTCACGACACGAGGGTAGACTGTATGGAAGCGGGAGGATGGGACGGAAATCTTTCATCCCACCGGATTACGATATAGTACTTGAGGCACATCAGAGCATCCTACATCAGCTAACGATAATGGAGCCATTTATCCAACAACACATCAATGAGCTTCGCGAGCAAAATCCTGGGCATACGGATGATTGGGTAATGAAGCAACATAAGCAGCGGTTCAACACATGGCTAATGGTGAAGGACATTCCACGTGGAGAAACAATAGAAGAACAAACCATCAAGGGCTTGGCATCTGGACCATCACGCCAGGTCACAACATGGCAAACCTATGACATTAGTGGATTCACATTTTGTACCAAGTCCAAGGACAAAAAGAGCATGTCACAAAACAGTGGTGTTCGATGCGAAGCCATAGATGATGAAACTGGTGAGATTATTACATATTTTGGCTTTATTGAGGACATATGGGAACTAGACTATGGTACATTTCAGATCTCGGTTTTCCGATGTCAATGGGTTGAAGACAAACATGTCACGGTAGACAACTATGGGGTCAGAGTTCTTGATCTAAGTAAGGTAGGTTACAAAGATGACCCATGGATCCTTGCTAATCGTGCTGCACAGGTCTTCTATGCTGAACGGATCATTTCTAACAACGAGAAGAAAAGCACCGACAAACCGAAGCATGTAGTTTTTCCTGGAAAACAACAAGCTATAGGAGTTGATGGTGTATCTGATTTAGAGGATTTTAACCAGTTCAACGACATGTCTCTTTTCATAGACCATCCAACCAAGATAAGGAACGTTGAGCGAAGCATCCCACGCAATTCGTTGCCCTGGGTACGCCACGATGGACAAGGCAGAACAATAGCTTCCTAGATTATATACTTGTCATGTAATTGATTATTGTTAGGACTTGTCATGTAATTGATTATTGTTAGCGACAATCCGAAGCATGTAATTGTGCTACTTTTTCAACAAGATTTCACAAAAGGTAAATGGAGAGAGAGGAGAGGGAGAGAGAGAGAGGAGAGAGAGGAGAGGGAGAGAGAGAGGATGGAGAGGGAGAGAGAGAGGATGGAGAGGGAGAGAGGAGAGAGAGAGGATGGAGAGAGAGGAGAGAGAGAGGGGATGGAGAGAGAGGAGAGAGAGAGGATGGAGAGAGGGGGAGAGAGAGAGAGGAGAGGGAGAGGGAGAGAGAGGATGGAGAGAGAGAGGGGATGGAGAGAGAGAGAGAGAGAGAGAGGAGAGAGGTAAATGGAGAGAGAGAGAGGAGAGGGAGAGAGAGAGAGGAGAGAGAGGGGATGGAGAGAGAGGAGAGAGAGAGAGGAGAGAGAGGGAGAGAGAGGATACTAAACAATATATAAAAATATACTAAATGTAATATATAAAATGTATACATAATGTAGTATATAAAAACTATACTAATTAAATATATAAAAAATAAAAAGTAGAGTAAAACAATATATAAAAACTATGTTAAATAATAATTAAAAACTATTTCTACTGGCGGTGGACAACGAGAACCGCCAGTAGAAATGACATTTCTACTGGCGGTTCTCGTTGTCCACCGCCAGTAGAAATCATTTCTACTGGCGGTTGTCATTGTGAACCGCCAGTAGAAATGGCGCCTATATATAGGCGGGCGCGCTCGGGGCCGAAATTTTTACAAGTCCTGGCGCCAGTTTTCCACCCGACGCCGTCAGGCTGCCAAAATCGCCCGCGCGTCCGTTCGACTTCGCCGTCGGCCATTCTGCCGCCGCCGTCCCCGCGCCCGTCGATCGTGGTTTGCTCCCCTCCCTCTCTCTCTCCGCCCTTTCCCCCCTCTGTCCCGGCCGTTTATTGTCCCTGCTCGGGCCCGCGCCGCCGCGCCATGCACGCCGCCGCCGTACGCCGCCGTGCCGTGCGCCGCCTCTGATACAGAGAGAGAGGAGAGGAGGAGGGAGAGGGAGAGAGAGAGGAGGGAGAGGGAGAGAGAGAGGAGGGAGGAGGAGGGAGAGGGCCGGGAGAGAGAGAGGAGGATGGAGAGGGATAGGAGGAGGTAGAGAGAGGAGGGAGAGAGGAGAGGAAAGGAGGGAGAGAGAGAGGAGAGGGAATGAGAGAGAGGGAGATAAGGGAGAGAGAGTGCTAGGAGAGAGAGGAGAGGAGAGAGAGAGAGGAGGGAGATAAGGGAGATAAGGGAGAGAGAGGGCTAGGAGAGAGAGGAGAGGAGAGGAGGGAGAGAGAGGAGAGTTGAGGGAGTGAGAGAGAGAGTGAGAGAGAAAGATGAGGGAGAGAGAGAGAGGAGAGAAAGATGTATATGTGTCTAGATGTATATGTTTTGTATATGCTTTTTATATGGTTCATACAATAGTTGATGTATGTGCTTTGTATATGTGTCTAGATTCATCACCATCCAATTGAATATAGACATACAATCCGTATTTAAGATGTCGATATCCATTGTAATTTTAAGATGTCGATATCCATTGTAATTTTATCCGTCACAACTCGATAATATCCGTCTGAACTCGATAATTTCCGTACGACTCTCCCTCTCTCCCTCTCTATACGTCCTATGCGACTCTCCCTCTCTCCCTCTCCTCGTCCTATACGACTCTCCCTCTCTCCCTCTCTATACGTAACTCGATAATATCCATACGATTCTCCCTCTCTCCCTCTTTATACGTCCTATGCGACTCTCTCCCCGTCCTACACGATACTATACGACTATACGATACTATATGGTTACGGTTTAGGGTTAGGGTTATGGTTAAGGGTTAGGGTTAAGGGTTAGGGTTTAGGGTTAGGGTTTAGGGTTAGGGTTTAGGGTTAGGGTTAGGGTTAAGGGTTCGGGTTTTGGGTTAAGGGTTCGGGTTTTGGGTTAGGTTTAGGGTTAAGGGTTATAGTTAGGGTTAGGGTTAGGGTTTAGGGTTAAGGGTTCGGGTTTTGGGTTAAGGGTTTGGGTTTTGGGTTAAGGGTTCGGGTTTTGGGTTAGGGTTAGGGTTATGGTTAAGGGTTAGGGTTAAGGGTTAGGGTTTAGGGTTACGGTTTAGGGTTAGGGTTAGGGTTAAGGGTTCGGGTTTTGGGTTAAGGGTTTGGGTTTTGGGTTAGGTTTAGGGTTAAGGGTTATAGTTAGGGTTAGGGTTAGGGTTTAGGGTTAAGGGTTCGGGTTTTGGGTTAAGGGTTTGGGTTTTGGGTTAAGGGTTCGGGTTTTGGGTTAGGGTTAGGGTTAAGGGTTTAGGGTTAGGGTTTAGGGTTAGGGTTAAGGGTTTAGTGCCTGAGGATGTATTTAATTATACTATTTGTTAATATGAATTTAATTATTGCTTACGTTAATATGTGTTAATATGTATTTAATTATTGCTTATGTATTTGTATATATATAGCTCAATGAGTTCTCCGATCAAGGACCAAGATTTAGTGCCCGAGCACATGGACAAGAGTGTTGCTCAAGAACAATCCAGCAGTGAAGGATATGAAACGCCTAGCGACCCTTTTCCTACCACTAGCATAGATAGGGCCGCTCTCCGTGAGTTGCAACGTGACCCTACTTATGATCCACAAGAAGCTGAGGTAAAAGTACGCATCTTTAGCTTCGTATGTGTACCCTACTGATTTCACATGCATGATCTCTTGTGCATTTTATTACATGAATAGGAGGTCGTGTCTGAATTTCGTGCGATACTCGAAGAAGCCGTGGCACGAAACGAAGACGTACCGGAGCCGACCCAAGACGCACCGGAACAGACCAAGACAACAACCGAGACGTCAAGGAAAAGGAAGCAGAGCGATCGAAAAAGAGGTGACAGGGGGCTGAACAAGTTTCCCGACAAAACATACAAAATCTCAGACGTGAGCCCGAAAGGTCAGCCCCTAGCTCCGGAAGAGGCACTACCTAAGTTCCGGAATGCACTTGGGTTTTTAGTTAGAGATAATCTTGACATAACAATACGACAGTGGAGAGATGTGCCAGATGATGTGAAGAATCAAATATGGAATAAGCTATTAATGAGGTTCGTTCTGCCTCGGGGTTCAGAAGAACTCGTGAAGGAATACACGATGAAGCAGCTTGCAATCAATTTCCGAAACTAGAGGTCTGAGATGAACACAAAGTTTGCAAAGAAAGGTCTGGACCCGACCAAAAAATATAAAATCTCAGTAGGTCAGTGGGCAGTATTTCTAGAGCAGAGGAGCAGCCCTGATTTCATATCTCTAAGTGAGGCAAATTCAGAACTATCAAAGAAGAACAAGTACCGCCACCACCTAGGCACAGGTGGTTACAAGCGTCAGGTTCCTAAATGGAGACAAGAAGACGCCGAGAAGAAGGCCGCAGGGTTGCCGACGCTGTCCGAGCAACTTGGTGAAAGGGCGGCAAATTGGCTCCGTGCTAGAAAACCAAGGGAAACCGAGACCGGTGTATCTTTTGATGATCCCATTGTCGAAGAAGCGGCAAAAAACATATATACAATGGCAGCTAAGCAGAGCGAAGGAACTTTTAAGCCACAAAGGGAAAGAGACATCCTAACAGCTGGTCTCGGTAACCCTGAGCATCCTGGCCGTGTACGAGGAATCTCGTCTAAGGAAGGATGGAAGGAAGGATTCGGACAACAGTGGGAAAGTCTGTACAGGAAACGTGATCGATACAAGGAAGAGATGGCGGATTATTTTAAGGAGGAGGCCAAGAAAGAGTTCAAAGCCATGATGTCTCAAATGCTATCGAATCCTCCTCCAGAATTGATGCAACAGTTGGCGAGTGCGATGTCTGTTCAACAGATGACCACTCCACAAATACAAATAATTCCAGCAGCTCAACCGCCGGCTTCCACAGATTGTACGACATTACCAAGCTCTGTTGCTTCAACGGGAAATAAGGACCGTTATCCAGTTGATGACATCACAAGGCCTGTGGCGTGCACACTGGTTATAAGATATGGTATTAACAATAAACGTACAAAGAAAGTAGCCACAGGCCTTGCGATCCCAGGACGTAAGTTCCATGGAAATGATATTCCAGATGATTATTGCAAAGTAGAAGTGTCGTCGGTCCTCCAAGGATCCGAGGACGACATGCTAGACATCCCTGGGCCCGAAGGTATCGAGAAACTTGGACAAGCTATCAACAATTTTATCCTTTGGCCTCGAAGGGATGTCGATTTGGTTGATTGGTCGAATTCGTCGCAGGCGTCGCAGGCCCAACCGTCTCCGCCTTCTCAAATTTTTGCTCCTATTGTACATCCATCATCCTCACCTCCTCAAACTTCACATGCTGCTCCTCATCCTTTTTCTGACCCACCGTCTCCGCCACAAGCATCACCATTCAGGGCTCCACCACCTTCTCCTCCCCATCCTCTTGGTGACCCACTGTCTACGCCACCATCAAGGGATCCACCTTCTCCACAACCATCAAATGATCCAAGGCCATCAAAGAAATCTAAACTTCCTATTCCAAAATTGGTGTCCCCGTATCAGAAAAAGAAGAGTAAAGCAACTACTGCTGGCACAGCTCGGTTTTTGAAAGGGATTGGACGGAGCCTCACGTCACAAACTATTGATTTGGCCAAGCACGAGGAGTCTGCAAAAAAGGCTGAGGCAATGGCCGCAAAAATAAAGAAGCCAACTAAGGCAGATTACAAAAACGTGCCTAAAAAATATGTGCCGGGCAGACCTCTGCTACCTCTTGAGAAACTAAGAAAGGTCCCGGCTGGTGTTAAAAGGTTGCATGACTGGTATATGCGGGCATCATCGGTTGGCATCGACACCATCAGTGTGCATATACCAGACCATGCTTTTATTGGTTCGGACCAAAAGGCCGTTGTTACATTCGAGGACATGTGGTTAATGATGAACCTTCAGAGACTCGACGTGCAACTTGTAACGATGTTTGCATTGTAAGTGTCGCTCATACTTCCACATATGTGTGTTATTATTAGTGAGCTGTATAAAATTTCAATATCTGACATGCACGTGTGACTTGCAGAATGCAACATGATCAGCAGGAGATTCTTTACGGTACCAAGCCCAATGCTAGTGCCAGTAAAAGGGTTGGGTATCTCAACCCAATACTTATATGCGAGGAAAGCCACACTTTTAGAATTGGGAAAGACAATGATGAATTACGGGGAAAGACGGACGAAGAAGTTGAGAAGCGTATAAAGGATATGAAGAAGGATTTTGAAGCTCGATACGCCACCTATATAGGACATGCAATGCTTCAATTTCAAGACAGGGAAGCCATAATAGCCCCGTACAACTTTAAGTAAGTGTGATTTTGCATAAATAAAATCAATAATTTCAATACACATGCATCACAAATTTGATTCGTACAGGGACCACTGGATATGCTTCCTCATTTATCCTAAGGTTGGAAAGGTGCTGGTGCTCGACTCCTTGAACTTCGACCCTTCGACATATGCAGAATTCCTCAGCACCTTAGAGCTGTAAGCCTTTTCTATGCATGCATACTTTTATCGATTAAAATTTGAGAATAACATGGTGATTTTATTTGAGATCACAGGGCTTTTAGGTTTTATAAGTTTAAAGGTGGAAAGTACGACCTGTCGAAACAACGCGTGCCACTAGACATCCATCATCACTGGCCGGTAAGTATGTGATTTTATGAATACATATCATACACAATGTTGCAACTAAATAACCAATCTCCCGTTATGTAGTGCCACAAGCAACCACAAGGATCGGTCCTATGTGGATTCTATGCGTGCGAGTTCATGAGAGTGAACGGACGATACATCACGAACCCTGACAAGGTATTATTAGTAATAGTCAAGTATGTATTTATGTCATTAAAGATGCAAATGTGTTATTATTGAGTATAAATAGATGATGTTTATAAAATTCCTTTACAGCAATTTCAACGAGGAAACCCGGAGAACTTGACCGAAGCTGCATTGTATGGCATAGTCGAGGACCTCTGCACATTCATATTGAAAGAGGTCATTCCCGCAGAAGGAAAATATCACGATGCTTCCGGGACATTAGCTTTGCCAGAGTTCAGAATACTAACAGAAATTAGTAGATTATCTCTTAGCCGAGATAGTTATTAGAGCTTAGGTGAAAACTTATGATGTATAGAATGCATGAAGCATATATGGTTGTAAAAAGAATACTTTGATGTATATAAATATATGTATGTTGCTTTCAATATCAATATAGATCTATATATATATATATATGTTTGTGTGTGTGTAAATAAATATATATATAATTCAGTATTGTTTGAAATTTGAAAAAAGGCGGGAAAACTTCCACTGGCGGCTAAATAAAGTAAACCGCCAGTGAAAAGTGCATTTTTCACTGGCGGTTCCAAAATAACCGCCAGTGGAAATGCTGATTTCCACTGACCCCTAGCACTGGCGGTACTGAAAAACGCCTGTGTAAATAGGTTTAGAACCGCCACTATAGAGCTTCTGTGTACTAGTGTGTGGGACTATAAAACAACACATGATACTATATATATATATACATTGGGATAACTATATCTTCCATCTTAACATATGGTTTAGTAACTTTGGATATCGTGACAAGAATCTATAGGTTGGGAATAGCCTTAGGCGGTAGGAGGATGCCAACGATTAACAGAGACACCAGGCTCACAAGATGACATCTTAGGTTAGCCTTCTTTCTTTGTTTTTGAATGGCTCAGCGCAAAGCTACTCCTGACATATATAACAGGATCTGAATTGACGCGCGCGCGGCGTTCGTTCGTGTTTCTAGAGATAATGGCCTGACATCATCCAGCAAGCAGGTCCCCGGTGTACAGGCAGCTAGCAGCTACCCACCGTTCCACGCAGCGCTTGATTCTTATATGGCCGGTGGTGGCTGTCGGTCATTCTTATGGTCGGAGAGACCGGCCGCTGCTGGGTCGTCCCTGCGGCCGCCGGCGCGACGTACGTACGGCGGCCCCGCCTGCTGCGTCTCCACCTCTGCCGCGCGGCCGGCCGTGCGCGGCTGGCTTTTGGATATTTTATTCTGTTCCCTACTGGAGTATACAGTATACTCGATCCTTCTGCGCAACACAAGATATATAACATATTATATGTCATAGTTGGTACTATCTATCTCCAAGCAAAGAAGAAACAAACAGATCAGTATCTCTGATTCGTCGGTTACCCACGGCGGCAACTTGGCAAGCAGATCCACATGCATGGACCTTTGTTGATGGTCATGCTCTGCTTAATCTGCCGAAAATTCATCTCCTATCAGTGCATCATCACTTGTTATAAATCAATACGATACAAAGTAGATCAAACACAGAGAAGATACAAATTTAACGTGGAAAACCCCTCCAAATTAAAGCGAAGAAAAAAAAAACCACGGGCGCCGGCTAGTAACAATATCACTATTTTCGGGTGGTTATAGATCGCAGGAGATTTACATTGAGGTAACGATCTCATGCGGATTACAAGTGTATTTATAGAGGCGAAACTCTAAAGTGATCGAGTAGAGAACGATCTCCGGCGAATTACACTATTTATAGTAGGCGTCCCAGGGCTGCGGGCCGAAGGCCAGTTGGCATCGCTACGCTCTGAGCCAAGCCTCTCTACGAGAGGCCTCCGCTTCGCTCGTCAATATGATCGTCTTCTTTAGAATTTAGATCACAAAACTCAACAGAGGCTGATGGAAAAGCAATCTGCACGATCTGTGGCTGCTGTCACCGGCCATGCAATCGATCGATGCCATGCCAGTGGTATTCATGCGCGCATTAGCAAATGCATGCAGAGCTAATGACGGCGGTACACAGTACTGGGCGCTTTAAAACCCCATCATCCCAGTAGTACAGTACAGATTGGCTAGCTAGCTCAGCTCCTCGCTCACTACGAGCGTAGAGTAGAGCATGTACGGGCCGATGCTGCTGCCCACTGCACAGCAACCACCCAATGCATGCATTGTCTATACCAGCTAGCTAGATCGTACCAACTGCAATACAATAAGCAAGAGGCTGGCATGTGTGTGTGTGTACTTGCACGCGTATTACTCGTCCAGTGGCTGCTCACAGTCGTTACCACCGGCCGGCCGTATCTACCTAGTACAGCATGTAGTAGGCAGCACCGTATCCCTTGCTGGCCTGCATCTGCATCTCATCCAATAACGATCCAGCACCATCACATCATCCAAACGATTGTTTTTTTTTTTTTGTTGTTGTTGGTTGTTTATTACATGCACGCACGGATATATGCACCGACCTGATGAGATGCTCTGCATGCATGTGTGAGCTTAACCTGCATTGAACCGCGCGTTCTTTTCTTCGATCGGTGCTGCAGGCCCCTCCACTACTGTAAAACGTCCCTGAAAAATTCACTGAAAAAAAAGGCAGGCAGGCAGGCAGGAAAAATTCAGCGGCTGGTCTCTTCAGAATTAGGTGTGCTACCTATCGATCATCACAGTGCAACAACCACCATATGTTAATTCTAAAATCAGATACGTTTCCTTTCACTGGTGGTCTCGCGAGCTAATTATATATACTAGCATATATATATAACATATGTTAACGCTACAATCCCCAAGAGAAGAGGGGCGAGATCGAGGGGGACGCAACAGGAGAGAGAAGGGGGAGAGCGAGGCTGGAGGTGGTGGGTCGCGGGGGAGGGGATCCGAGAGGAGGGATGATGGATGATCCAAGCAGCATTGTGCATTTGATTTGCTAATTACATAAATATAATAAATAAATAAACTACCTACTCCAGCCTTTTTTAAATCCTACGGATATTTTTATATGTACTACAAGCTGGTGGTTACAGTATATATAATAGTTATGAATGGCTGGAAATCTTCGCCCTCTCATCAGAAAGAAAAGTGGTGAAAAAAAGATTAGCAAAAAATAATAATAATAAACAACGGTTGTTCGAGATGCATGAATGCTCATGCTCTTACACCGACGACGACGTTAGCCATTATAATTACCTCATTTTTTCGCCCATGCATGGATAATGATGATAATGCATTGCATGCATGGAGAGAAAGTCGTCATTCGTCAACGGAGACATCAAGTGCGAGGCAAACTAAATTTGCAGCGTACACTACAGATGCCTGCTGCATGCAGAGAGCTGGTAGAAGTACACAGCACACACACAAGTGTGACACACGCATGCAGTGGCGATTGGGGAACGAACAAGCTCCCCGTGCACGTACAACTCCTCCTCCTCCCGACAACGTAACGTACGTACTTGCATTGCCAGGAGAGGAAAAGAGGAAGAAGAACTAACACCCTACAGTACGTGCATGCTACGTACGTACGTACGTGCTGCTGTAGTCTAGTACTCCGTACGCAGCTGGTACGTACACACGCTCACTCTATCTACGTACTGGCCGGATCACCGACGTACGCATTCAATTCATTGAGCCAGGGGCGATGATACAAGCTAAGGTCTAGTTTGGAAGTCCAAAACCTCCCAAGGAGATTAAAAAGGCTAAAATCCATTTTTTTATTCAAAATTGAATAAGGAGGGGCCCAAACTAGCTAGCCCTAAACCTATATATTAGATACGTCCGAGCTATAACCCGTTTTTTTATTTTTTAAAGGAAGTTGAGATATGCATGTATATATAGTAAAAGCAAAATACATCTTAAAATTAAAACCCGTCGGGAGTACTGGATGAGTGAAGGAGGAGCGATAACGATAGGAGATGCAATGCAATGACTGGGTTTTGAAAACAAACAAAGACATAATGACAAAGATGACTAGTAGCAGGGGTGAGAGAACAATAATACTCCCTTTATTTGTCCCCTGTTTATTATATTATATAGACCCATTCGAATAGTAGCTAGAAAAAAACAAATTTAAATCATATGCTGGTTTATGTCCCTATGTATGGATAGAGATGTTGGAATATAATATAAATGAATTGTGCACCTTTTCCTATTATATTAAGTTTTTGGGTTGAATTGTGTGGTGCATGCAACTTAATAATAGCCATTATCATCGTTTTGCTTTGCAGGAATCATTTTTAGAAAACAAAAAATATATGAACGTAAACTTTAACTTTTCTTTGCGATCGGTTGAAGTGAAAACCAAGGGAATGAAACATGCACACTCTCACAACGGCCAGTAACAGCTCAGATGATAGGTCGTGAAGTACCTCGAATATATACAATGTAGTAGTAAGTGATGAGCATCGATGAAGAGTATCCTATAAATACAATGATGACACTGTGGAAACGGCTAACTACTCGACCGGCTACTAGCTAGCATGTGCAGGTCCCCCGCCCCTAATAAGGTGCGTTTGGTTGTAATGACATGACGGGACGAGATGGGACGGTCCCTCAAATAAGGTTGTTTGGTTCAGTGTCAAGGGTTAGGACATGACTATCGTAGTGTTATTTCCAGTTATCTCTCAAAAATTGGAGGGACAAGGGAGAACGGCAGGGGACGTCCGCTGTACTTGTTGGCACCACAGCAAAAGGATCGGAAGCAACAAGAACAATAACGGATGAACACCCAAATAATAATACAACACCAGTATAAATCTCTTCAAAGCTGAAATATATATGATCATTGCATTATTATATTATTGCTTCCAAGTCTCTTCCAATCTGCTCCTCATAACGCTCGAGACATTTTGTTTGTTGCAACTGCATGCATGCATATGGTATATTCACTACCGGAATCAGTTCCTTTGCCGTGTGTCTCAGACACACGGCAAAGGCAAATTTACACTCGGCAAATGCTTTGCCGAGTGTTACACTCGGCAAAGAACGATCGGTAAACTGTACATCGGCAACAGCCTCTTTGCCGAGTACTATTTGTCGGGCACTCGGCAAAGACTTTGCCGAGTGCCAAACGGCACTCGGCAAATAAAAGTCACCGTCACGGTGCCAAGTAACGGTGACGGATCCTTTGCCGAGTGCCGTCTGTGGCACTCGGCAAAGAGGTCAATGTTGCCGAGTGTTTGCTCGAGAGGCACTCGGCAAAGACTGACCCAGTGGGCCCCACTGCCAGTCCTTGTGCCGAGTGCTCTAGTAGGCACTCGGCAAAGGAGGCTTCTTTGCCGAGTGTCTGTTGGACAGGTACTCGGCAAAGAACCCTCCAGTGGGCCCCTTTGCCAGTCCCTTTGCCGAGTGCCTTGGCAATGGCACTCGGCAAAGATGTCTTTGCCGGTTCCCAGGTTTCCTTCTTTGCCGAGTGCCATTGTCAGCACTCGGCAAAGATGGCTTTACCGGTTCCCAGGTTGCCTTCTTTGCCGAGTGCCGTGGTCATAGCACTCGGCAAAGCGACCCTTTGCCGAGTGTTACACTCGGCAAAGTGACCAGAATGTCCCTTTTTTATTTGCTTTTGTTGTTCCATCCAAACAAACAAAAGATATATATGATTCACATCACATTATATATCAATCACATCACAGAATGAACACATTTATCATCAACACCATATATATCACAAAGTCTCACTAAAGTCTCACAAATATAAGTCAGGATCATCACAAAACAGATATAAGTCTGCATCATCACTGACATCACCAAGTATCTCACAAGACAAAGTCTAACTAACATCACCAACACTCATAAAGGTAAGTCTGGATCATCACAAAACAGATCATCAACGAGGTGGGCATCTGGACTGGTTCGGCGAAGGGCTGGACGAAGCATGAGGGTTGTTCGACGCCGCCGATTGACCCTGCATAGAGAACAGATTGTATGTGTGAGAACATATGAATATATATCATGCAGTACTAAAATTTTGATACTCACAGGAGTAGTGAACTCTGTAGGGTCAGCTGTAGGGAACAACGGAGGTGGTGGAGCATGACCCTGTGCGGCGCCAAGGCTCTGCATGTACGCGAACATCTCCGCCATCCTCTTCTCCAGCTCCTCACGTTGCCTCCTCTCATCATCTAGCTGAGTCTGTAATATTTCGCCCTAATGTTACGATAATGCAAAGAGAAGATATATAAAAATCAATGAACGATCAATAGATAAGTGAGAGCACCTAGAGGGGGGGGTGAATAGGTGATCCTGTAAAAACTTCAAACTTAAGCCACAAAAACTTGTTAAGCGTTAGCACAGTTAATGCCAAGTGGCTAAGGTGAAGTCTTCAACAAAACACAATACCACAAGAATCAAGCACAGAGGGACACGGTGGTTTATCCCGTGGTTCGGCCAAGCCAATGCTTGCCTACTTCCACGTTGTGGCGTCCCAACGGACGAGGGTTGCAATCAACCCCTCTCAAGCGGTCCAAAGACCCACTTGAATACCACGGTGTTTTGTTGTTCTTATCTCAATCCCGTTTGCGAGGAATCTCCACAACTTGGAGCCTCTCGCCCTTACAAAAGATGTTCACAAAGAATCACGGAGTAAGGGAGGGATTAGCAACTCACACACAACACAAAGATCACAGCGAATACGCACACACAAAACCCAGACTTGAGCTCAAGAGGCTAACACACTAGAACAGAGCTCAAATCACTAGAATCTCAAACAAGTGCGCAAGATTGATGTGTGAGTGATCAAGAGTGCTCAAGGAATGCTTGGGTGCTTCCTCCATGCGCCAAGGGGTCCCTTTTATAGCCCCAAGGCAGCTAGGAGCCGTTGGGAACAAATCTGGAAGGCCATCTTTGCCTTCTGTCTCGTGGCGCACCGGACAGTCCGGTGCACACCGGACACTGTCCGGTGCCCGATTTGTTTCCAAAAACAGCACTTCTGACCGTTGCTGGCTGCTTCAGATCTGCGCTTAGTTGGCGCACCGGACATGTCCGGTGCACACCGGACAGTCCGGTGTTCCTTCCCGACCGTTGGCTCGGCCACGTGTCCCGCGCGGATTGCGCGGCCGACCGTTGGCCCTGGCCGACCGTTGGCTCACCGGACAGTCCGGTGCACACCGGACAGTCCGGTGAATTATAGCCGTACGCCGTCGGCGAATTCCCGAGAGCGGCCAGTTCGCGCCGAGGAGGTCTGGCGCACCGGACACTGTCCGGTGCACACCGGACAGTCCGGTGCTCCAGACCGAGCTGGGACTTGGCTGCACCCAGCCAAGTCATTCTCTCCCCTTTTCTCTATTTCTTCATGCTGTTTCTAACACTTAGACAAACATGTTAGTCCACAAAACCAATGTACTAAGGCTTAGAAACATACCTTTACTTCATGATTTGCACCTTGTTCCATTTTACAAATAGGTACCTGTGTTGAGCACTAAATCACCAAAATCCTTAGAAATGGCCCAAAGGCACATTTCCCTTTCAATCTCCCCCTTTTTGGTGATTTATGCCAACACTTCATAAAGCCACTAGAACAAGTGCAAACTCAATTCAAATAACACTTAAATTTATTTTGAATCAATTTTGGCATATATGGATCATCCTTTGCCACCACTTGGTTTGTTTTTGCAAATCAAACTCAAATCTCTATCTCTAAGTTAAACACACATGTTTAAGCATAAAGAGAGTCATTCAAAAAGAGATTGATCAAGGATTTCAAAAACTCCCCCTTTTTCCCATAAACAATACTTCTCCCCACAAGAAGCCAACTTTTGACAAGAGAGACAACTTAAAAATTTTGACAAACCAAAACTCTATTCTACTATTTTCAAAATCTCTCAAGTGGTAGCTGATCCATTTATTGCTTTGGCCTTTATTTTCTCCCCCTTTGGCATCAAGCACCAAAACGGGATCAATTGTGGCCCTATAACCCCATTGCCTCACCAAAATCTTCAATTAAGAGCAAATGGCAATAAGAGTTCAGAGATGGACTTGAAATAAGTTACCCCTCATCGGAGTGCAGTGGAAGTCTTTCATGGTCCAAGTCCACCTTTTCCCTTTCAATTCTCCTTTGTGACTAACACAAGCAAACTCAAACATATGGTTAGTCTCAAAGGGTCAAGTTGCAACACATCTCCCCCTAAACATGTGCATCACATTGTAACGGACTTGTGAGGTCCAGGGAGTGTTTGTACAACTTGAGCACCATAATAAGCAACAAAATGCAGAAGGGAACATGATCAAAAGCATAAATACATGTATGCTACAATTCAATCCAAGTTCCGCGAATCTAAGACATTTAGCTCACTACGCAGCCTGCAAAAGGTCTTCTCATCTAAAGGCTTGGTAAAGATATCGGCTAGCTGGTTCTCGGTGCTAACATAAAACACTTCGATATCTCCCTTTTGCTGGTGGTCTCTCAAAAAGTGATGCCGGATGTCTATGTGCTTTGTGCGGCTGTGTTCAACAGGATTTTCCGCTATTCGGATAGCACTCTCATTATCACATAGGAGTGGGACTTTGCTCAGATTGTAGCCAAAGTCCCTGAGGGTTTGCCTCATCCAAAGTAGTTGCGCGCAACACTGACCTGCGGCAACATACTCGGCCTCAGCGGTGGATAGGGCAACGGAGGTTTGTTTCTTGGAATTCCATGACACCAGGGACCTTCCTAAGAATTGGCACGTCCCCGATGTACTCTTCCTATCGACCTTACATCCAGCATAGTCGGAATCTGAGTACCCAATCAAGTCAAAGTTAGACCCCTTTGGATACCAGATCCCGAAGCAAGGCGTAGCGACTAAATATCTAAGAATTCGCTTCACCGCCACCAAGTGACATTCCTTAGGATCGGATTGAAATCTAGCACACATGCATACGCTAAGCATAATATCCGGTCTACTAGCACATAAATAAAGTAGAGATCCTATCATTGACCGGTATGCTTTTTGATCAACGGACTTACCTCCTTTGTTGAGGTCGGTGTGTCCGTCGGTTCCCATCGGAGTCTTTGCGGGCTTGGCGTCCTTCATCCCAAACCGCTTCAGCAGATCTTGCGTGTACTTCGTTTGGGAGATGAAGGTGCCGTCCTTGAGTTGCTTCACTTGGAACCCAAGGAAGTAGTTCAACTCGCCCATCATCGACATCTCGAATTTCTGCGTCATCACCCTGCTAAACTCTTCACAAGACTTTTGATTAGTAGAACCAAATATTATGTCATCGACATAAATTTGGCATACAAACAAATCACCATCACATGTCTTTGTAAAAAGAGTTGGATCGGCTTTCCCAACCTTGAAAGCATTAGCAAGTAAGAAATCTCTAAGGCATTCATACCATGCTCTTGGGGCTTGTTTAAGTCCATAGAGCGCCTTAGAGAGCTTACACACGTGGTCGGGGTACCGCTCATCCTCGAAGCCAGGGGGTTGCTCTACGTACACCTCCTCCTTTATTGGCCCGTTGAGGAACGCGCTCTTCACATCCATTTGGTACAACCTGAAAGAATGGTGAGCGGCATATGCTAGCAAGATACGAATGGATTCTAGCCTAGCCACAGGAGCAAAAGTCTCCTCAAAGTCCAAACCTGCGACTTGGGCATAACCTTTTGCCACAAGTCGAGCCTTGTTCCTCGTCACCACCCCGTGCTCGTCCTGTTTGTTGCGGAACACCCACTTGGTTCCCACAACATTTTGCTTGGGACGAGGCACCAGCGTCCAAACTTCGTTGCGCTTGAAGTTATTAAGTTCCTCCTGCATGGCTAACACCCAATCCGGATCTAGCAAGGCCTCCTCTACCCTGAAAGGCTCAATAGAGGAGACAAAAGAGTAATGCTCACAAAAATTAACTAATCGAGATCGAGTAGTTACTCCCTTGCTAATGTCACCCAAAATTTGGTCGACGGGATGATCCCTTTGAATCATCGCTCGAACTTGGGTTGGAGGTGCCGGTTGCGCTTCTTCCTCCATCACTTGATCGTCTTGTGCTCCCCCTTGATCACACGCCTCCTTTTGATGAACCTGTTCATCATTTTGAGTTGGGGGATGCACCGTCATTGAGGAAGAAGGTTGATCACGTTCATCCTGTTCCTGTGGCCGAACGTCTCCAATTGCCATGGTTCGTATAGCGGCCGTTGGAACATCTTCTTCATCTACATCATCACAATCAACAACTTGCTCTCTTGGAGAGCCATTAGTCTCATCAAATACAACGTCGCTAGAGACTTCAACCAAACCCGATGATTTGTTGAAGACTCTATACGCCTTTGTATTTGAATCATAACCTAATAAAAACCCTTCTACAGCTTTGGGAGCAAACTTAGAATTTCTACCCTTCTTCACTAGAATGTAGCACTTGCTCCCAAATACACGAAAGTACGATACATTGGGTTTGTTACCGGTTAGTAGCTCATACGAAGTCTTCTTGAGGAGTCGATGAAGGTAGACCCTGTTGATGGCGTGGCAAGCCGTGTTCACGGCTTCCGACCAAAAGCACTCGGGGGTCTTGAACTCTCCAAGCATCGTCCTCGCCATATCGATTAGCGTCCTGTTCTTCCTCTCTACCACACCATTTTGCTGTGGTGTGTAGGGAGCGGAGAACTCGTGCTTGATCCCTTCCTCCTCAAGAAACTCCTCCACTTGAAGGTTCTTGAACTCGGACCCGTTGTCGCTCCTTATCTTCTTCACCTTGAGCTCAAACTCATTTTGAGCTCTCCTGAGGAAGCGCTTGAGGGTCCCTTGGGTTTCAGACTTATCCTGCAAAAAGAACACCCAAGTGAAGCGGGAAAAGTCATCAACAATAACTAAACCATACTTACTTCCTCCTATGCTTAGATAGGCGACGGGTCCGAAGAGGTCCATATGCAGCAGCTCCAGAGGTCTTGACGTGGTCATCACATTCTTGCTGTGATGTGCTCCTCCAACTTGTTTACCTGCCTGACAAGCTGCACAAGGTCTATCTTTTTCGAAATAAACATTGGTTAGACCTATCACGTGTTCTCCCTTTAGAAGTTTGTGGAGATTCTTCATCCCCACATGTGCTAAGCGGCGATGCCACAGCCAGCCCATGCAAGTCTTAGCCATTAAGCATGCATCTAGACCGGCCTCTTCTTTTGCAAAATCAACTAAATAAAGCTTGCCGTCTAGTACACCCTTAAAAGCTAGTGAACCATCACATCTTCTAAAGACAGACACATCTATATTTGTAAAAAGGCAATTGTATCCCATTTGACATAATTGACTAACAGATAGCAAATTATATCCAAGACTCTCCACTAAGAATACATTTGAGATAGAATGCTCATTAGAAATTGCAATTTTACCTAGCCCTTTTACCTTGCCTTGATTCCCATCACCGAATATAATTGAATCTTGGGAATCCTTATTCTTGACGTAGGAGGTGAACATCTTCTTCTCCCCCGTCATATGGTTTGTGCATCCGCTGTCGATAATCCAGCTTGAACCCCCGGATGCATAAACCTGCAAGGCAAATTTAGGCTTGGGTCTTAGGTACCCAACTCATGTTGGGTCCTGCAAGGTTAGCACAAATGTCTTTAGGGACCCAAATGCAAGATTTATCTCCCTTGCATCTAGCCCCTAATTTCCTAGCAACTACCTTCTTACCCTTTCTACAAATAGCAAAGGGAGCATTACAAGCATAATAAATGGTAGAAGGTTCATTCACTACTTTCCTAGGAGCATGAATAACATTCTTTCTAGGTACATGAGCAATATCTCTCCTAGGCATATGTACAACATTTCTCCTACACATATCTCTACCATGATTATAAGAAGAACTAGAAGCAAACATTGCATGAGAATCATAAGCATATGAATCAAAATGATTATAAGCATTTCTAGCATGTCTCCTATCATAATACATAAAAGCATGATTCTTTTTAGTATTACTAGCCATCGGGGCCTTCCCCTTCTCCTTGACGAAGATGGGAGCCTTATGGCTTGTTAAGTTCTTGGCTTCCCTCTTGAAGCCAAGCCCATCCTTAATTGAGGGGTGTCTACCAATCGTGTAGGCATCCCTTGCAAATTTGATTTTATCAACTTCATTCTGGCTAGTCTTAAGTTGGGCATTAAGACTAGCCACTTCATCATTTAATTTGGAAATTAGAACTAGGTGTTCACTACAAGCATTAACATCAAAATCCTTACACCTAGTACAAATTTCAACATGTTCAACACAAGAATTTGATTTACTAGCTACTTCTAGTTTAGCACTTAAATCAATATTAACACTTCTTAAGGTAGAAATGGTTTCATGACAGGAAGATATTTCACTAGAAAGCATTTCATTTCTTTTCACTTCTAAAGCATATGATTTTTGTGCCTCTACAAATTTATCATGTTCATCATACAATAAATCTTCTTGCTTTTCTAAAAGCCTATCCTTTTCATTCAATGCATTAATTAATTCATTGATTTTCTCTATCTTAGATCTATCTAAGCCCTTGAACAAGCAAGAATAATCTATGTCATCATCACTAGACTCACTATCACTAGATGAAGCATAAGTGGAGTCTTGAATACTCACCTTCTTCTCCCTTGCCATAAGGCAAGTGAGACGCTCGTTGGGGAAGAGAGCCGATTTGTTGAAGGCAGTGGCGGCGAGTCCTTCGTTGTCGGAGTCGGAGGAGGAGCAATCCGAGTCCCACTCCTTTCCTAGATGCGCCTCGCCTTTTGCCTTCTTGTATTGCTTCTTCTTCTCTCTTTTGTTCCCCTTTTCCTGGTCACTTTCATTATCGGGACAGTTAGCAATGAAATGACCAAGCTTACCGCATTTGAAGCATGAGCGCTTCCCCTTGGCTTTGGTCTTGCTTGGTTGTCCCTTGTGACCTTTAAGCACCGTCTTGAATCTCTTAATGATGAGAGCCATCTCTTCATCATTAAGGCCAGCCGCCTCAACTTGCGCCACCTTGCTAGGTAGCGACTCCTTGCTCCTCGTTGCCTTTAGAGCAATGGGTTGAGGCTCGTGGAGTGGTCCGTTCAACGCGTCGTCGACGTATCTTGCCTCCTTGATCATCATCCGCCCGCTCACGAATTTTCCAAGCACTTCCTCGGGCGTCATCATCGTGTACCTGGGATTCTCACGAATATTGTTCACGAGATGAGGATCAAGTACGGTAAAGGACCTGAGCATTAGGCGGACGACGTCGTGGTCCGTCCATCGCGTGCTCCCGTAGCTTCTTATCTTGTTGATAAGGGTCTTGAGCCGGTTGTACGTTTGCGTTGGCTCCTCGCCCCTTATCATCGCGAACCGTCCAAGCTCGCCCTCCACCAACTCCATCTTGGTGAGTAAGGTGACGTCGTTCCCCTCATGAGAAATCTTGAGGGTGTCCCAGATTTGCTTGGCGTTGTCCAAGCCGCTCACCTTATGGTATTCATCCCTGCACAAGGAAGCTAGAAGAACAGTAGTAGCTTGTGCATTTTTATGAATTTGTTCATTAATGAACATGGGACTATCCGAACTATCAAAGTGCATTCCACTCTCTACAATCTCCCATATACTAGGATGGAGAGAGAATAGGTGACTACGCATTTTGTGACTCCAAAATCCGTAGTCCTCTCCATCAAAGTGTGGGGGCTTGCCAAGTGGAATGGAGAGCAAATGAGAATGTGAACTTTGCGGAATACGAGAGTAATCAAAGGAAAAGTTCGAATTAACCGGTTTTCTCCTCTCGTAGTCGTTGTGGTCCTCATCCTTTTGGGAAGAAGTAGACTCGTCGCTGTCGTAGTAGATGATCTCCTTGATGCGCCTGGTCTTCTTCTTCTTCCCATCCTTTCGTCTTTGACCCGAGCCGGAGTCGGTAGGCTTGTCGTCCTTCGGCTCGTTGACGAAGGTCTCCTTCTCTTTGTCGTTGATCACTATACCCTTCCCCTTAGGATCCATCTATTCGGGCGGTTAGTCCCTTTGTGAATAGAACGGCTCTGATACCAATTGAGAGCACCTAGAGGGGGGGGGTGAATAGGTGATCCTGTAAAAACTTCAAACTTAAGCCACAAAAACTTGTTAAGCGTTAGCACAGTTAATGCCAAGTGGCTAAGGTGAAGTCTTCAACAAAACACAATACCACAAGAATCAAGCACAGAGGGACACGGTGGTTTATCCCGTGGTTCGGCCAAGCCAATGCTTGCCTACTTCCACGTTGTGGCGTCCCAACGGACGAGGGTTGCAATCAACCCCTCTCAAGCGGTCCAAAGACCCACTTGAATACCACGGTGTTTTGTTGTTCTTATCTCAATCCCGTTTGCGAGGAATCTCCACAACTTGGAGCCTCTCGCCCTTACAAAAGATGTTCACAAAGAATCACGGAGTAAGGGAGGGATTAGCAACTCACACACAACACAAAGATCACAGCGAATACGCACACACAAAACCCAGACTTGAGCTCAAGAGGCTAACACACTAGAACAGAGCTCAAATCACTAGAATCTCAAACAAGTGCGCAAGATTGATGTGTGAGTGATCAAGAGTGCTCAAGGAATGCTTGGGTGCTTCCTCCATGCGCCAAGGGGTCCCTTTTATAGCCCCAAGGCAGCTAGGAGCCGTTGGGAACAAATCTGGAAGGCCATCTTTGCCTTCTGTCTCGTGGCGCACCGGACAGTCCGGTGCACACCGGACACTGTCCGGTGCCCGATTTGTTTCCAAAAACAGCACTTCTGACCGTTGCTGGCTGCTTCAGATCTGCGCTTAGTTGGCGCACCGGACATGTCCGGTGCACACCGGACAGTCCGGTGTTCCTTCCCGACCGTTGGCTCGGCCACGTGTCCCGCGCGGATTGCGCGGCCGACCGTTGGCCCTGGCCGACCGTTGGCTCACCGGACAGTCCGGTGCACACCGGACAGTCCGGTGAATTATAGCCGTACGCCGTCGGCGAATTCCCGAGAGCGGCCAGTTCGCGCCGAGGAGGTCTGGCGCACCGGACACTGTCCGGTGCACACCGGACAGTCCGGTGCTCCAGACCGAGCTGGGACTTGGCTGCACCCAGCCAAGTCATTCTCTCCCCTTTTCTCTATTTCTTCATGCTGTTTCTAACACTTAGACAAACATGTTAGTCCACAAAACCAATGTACTAAGGCTTAGAAACATACCTTTACTTCATGATTTGCACCTTGTTCCATTTTACAAATAGGTACCTGTGTTGAGCACTAAATCACCAAAATCCTTAGAAATGGCCCAAAGGCACATTTCCCTTTCAATAAGGAATAACCTGGAGTTGCTGGATACGATGCTGTGAGGTGTCCTGCCGAGGTCGTATGGCTGGGCTCGCGCTCGTGCTCCTTGCTCGCACCTGAGAGAGAGTGGGAGTGGAGGACGAGTCGATTGCCCCGTCGGCAATCCAGTACCGCCCATGCCTCTTGCCTCCTCCGACCCTCATGAGGACATCTCCGTCGATGTCCTCGGTCCTCGGATCGTAATCTGGCCCATGGACCTCCTTGGCCATGGCGGTGTACTCACTGAGTCGGCTGTGGATGGCGGGGTTGGTGTACGCCTCGGGCCCGTCATCCGGGTTGTAGGTGACGTCGGACGTCGCCTTCCCCTTGTGGGCCATGGCATATGCCGAGAACGTGGAGCAAGGCGCGCCACCATGTGCCGCCGACTGCGAGAAAACCAACGATATGGTTAGAAATCATGTCTAATCGAAAGTTATATACCTAAATAAAAAAGAGCGCGTACCCATGCTTCCGCGTATTTGCCCAGGCTGCGGCTGCCTTGATGGTGGGAGGGACCTTGCATCAGCAAACGCCGTTCCCGACTAGCGTTGTGCGCCTCGTCCCACTCAGCCGAGCACCACCTCTGCACCATCTTCTCCCAGCACTCAGGATGCGCGGCGCACCAATGAGGAATCATCTAAAAAAATATAAGTACACCGCATATCAGAAGATAAGAATAAGCATATTTAGTACCAATAATAAAGTTTTGTATTTACCTGCAAGTACTGGTCCGCAGTCAATGACATGGTTCGGGCATCCTTCTTGTTCACCTTCTCCCCAAGGACGGAGCCGTGGTAAGTGACGATGGCCTGGATGCGCGCCTCGTAGTGCATGTCCACGACGAGCTTCTTACATCACGTCGTAGACACCACATCCGCCCTGGCCTCGTATCCAGCATCGCACCTGAAGAAATCCTACATACAAAGACGATGTATCCATACATTATTTCAAGAATATGCAACAAATGCGACTTATTAAACAATATAGTGCGAGGAAGACTTACCCACAGCTCTTGCTTGACCCGCTCCGCCTTGTTGTTGAATTGTCTGCCGTCCCGATCTACTGCATCGGGGGCGACGGCGTAGTGGTCGAAGGTGTATGCTGGGCTCGTCACTCCGGCGTACTCGACAAGTCCAGGGAAGTGTTCCCGGCATAGAAGGCCGAGGATGCCATTGGGGTTGCGGCCGTGACCCCCTGCAGTCTCCAAAACCATCCAAGACCTGTCCAAGTGATTAAGATGAAGTATTAGTTTCTATTATTAATTTGAACATATAATATGAAAAAACAGCAACAACATCTAAAGTTACCTACCTCTCTCCATCGGGTCGTATCAGCGGACGTCTGTCACGAAGTATGGGTCGCTTAGGTAGGCTCGCGGGACCTCGCAGGTAGATACTCCTCGAACCTGAGGAGCCAGAACCTGAGACGTCCTGCTGAGCGGCGTCGTCGTCGTCGTCGTCCTGCTGCGCCGCATCGTCGTCGTCCTGCTGTGCCGCATCGACAGCGGCTTGCTGCTCCACCTGCTGCTGTACGGCGTCGTCCTGCTGCGCCTCCTCCTCCGTCCTACGGGTGCTCCTCCTCCCCCTCCCCCTCCCCCTCCTCGTCCTCGTCCCACCGCCCACCATCTTTGTCCAACAACCTGCAATTAAGAGTAAACAATTAAGCACGGCCTGTACATAGTGTCCCACAACTTTCTGCTCCACCTGTGTAGTTCTCTTAGGTTTCTACACATAGTGTCCCACAACTTTTTCCAAACATTCAAAAAATTTTATCGCAGCCTGTACATATGATATCATGACACGTGAACAAGTTTCAGGATTTTCTGACTTTGTTTGTGTTTTATACAATTTTTAAACATGTGGATGGCAAGTTCACGGCCATGTTTAGTGAGCATGTTGCTCGAAGTTTCCGGTCCGCTCCTGGAATCGGTCGTAACTTATGCTAAGTAACATGAATATCATTTTTGAATGCACGGTTTTCCAAGTTTCGAGTGACCTACAGTTCAAATCTAAATTTTCCGAAGAAATTCAAATAAACGAACTAAATCTACTAACGATTGAAAACTCTATTAAAATTGTCCACAAATGATACATATAGGTCTACATAGTGTAGGAACATACCACAAAAATTTTGAGAGACAAAATAAAAAAAATAAAAAAATACTTTGCCGAGTGTCTAGAGATGACACTCGGCAAAGTATGCTTTGCCGAGTGCCTACTATGTGGCGCTCGGCACAGAACCTCTTTGCCGAGTGCCAGCCGTTGACTCTCGGCAAAGACTGACGGCCGTCAGCTTTGGGACGGCCGCTGACGGCCGTTTGCCGAGAGCCCCCTTTGCCGAGAGTTTGACACTCGGCAAAGTTGTCTGTGCCGAGTGTCGCCCTGTGCCGAGTGTTCAGCACTCGGTAAAGGTCGCTTTGCCGAGTGCCTAACTTTACCGAGTGCGGCACTCGGCAAAGCCTTGTTTGTCGAGTGCCCGATAAAAGACACTCGGCAAAGAATACAACACTCGGCAAAGCCTGCGTTTCCGGTAGTGATTAACCCGGGCTCGCTTTGAGTTAGTGTAAGGGTACGTTTAGGGTTGACGTGGTCAACATCACATGCTGCTCATCACTCATGCATCCAAACTTGTGTCACCTCCATGTGCACAGCACACCGTGCAGTGCAGACCATCTCCATAACTTCAACGGCCATCTCGATTGCCTGTTAGCTAGCTATGGCCGGGGTTTCAGAACCTATATATAGATGTCCAGATCTTTTAAATTAAAGGTGCTCATCTTAACGTTAGAATACGTGTACGTGTATTTATAGAGAGGTAATTACACATTATTGTGCATTTATCATATATGAGTGTGTGTGCGTGCGTGTATTGTAATCCGATGGCGGTAGCTAGCTCACATATTCAAATTCAGCTATCAATTGCTCGTACTGTAATTAATACCAGATAACGACACACCTCTCGGCACGGTTGTTCAATTGGAATGCGTATTCAAAAATCTCTGCAGGACCCTTTCGAAAGCTAATTATCGTGTGGTAAGCGTGATTGTTGATCCGAGCAAATAATGGCCCATGCTGGTACGGCTCAATAGCTTTTCGAGCCTTAACTCTCGCACACAGCTCAAACCACCGTCACCACCAGCGCACCAACAAAAATGCAGCTTTAATTTTTAGTCCCAAATAAATTGGTATAGGGGCTAGAGTTAAAACATAACAGAAGGTATAAATTAAAGTTTAGATATGTAGATAGCTATCTTAAATTTTGCTACAACTCTAATTTTCAATTTACTCCCGTCTGATTTTCATCAACCAATATTATATCGTCCGCAAAAAGCATACTGTTTGAACCATAATTGAGCCTGCGGACGGTCTGGCCCTGAGGCCGGACGGTCCGCGGTCCGGACAGTCCGCGCCTGGGGGCCGGACGGTCCGCGCGTGCGCAGAACAGATTAGGGTTCCGAGTTTTGTGTTACGGTTGTTAGCTAAAATCACGGGAAAAGCTCGGAAATTAGTTTGTAAAGGGTCCAGCCCCCCTCCTCTATAAATAGAGAGGTATACGGCCGATTTGTAATCATCAATCGAATCAATACAACTTCTATTTCGCATTTTATCCTAGGAGTAGTTCTAGTCTAGTTTAGGTTTAGCTATCCAATCCCCAAATTCTTCGTCTCTCTTCGGCTCTACGTCGATTAGAGGAGTCTAGGTCGGCCAGCCCGAGCCTAGACACCACCTAGGATCTCTACTCCCCGACGGGGTCCCTCCCGGGAGCGAGATCCAGGCGCCGTCGGCGATCTTCCGCCGTCCCTGCGTACGCGCGGACTGTCCGGCCCAAGGGCGCGGACCGTCCGGCCGTCAGGCAGGAGCCCTAGCCGCGCACCAGGCCGCGGACCGTCCGGCCCCAGGCCGCGGACCGTCCGCCCTTGCGCAGAGAGCACCACCGCGCCTCGCACCAGGCCGCGGACCGTCCGGCCCCTGCGCGCGGACCGTCCGCCCCTGTGCAGAGGGCACCGCCACGGTTCTTGTTGAGTGTTTGGCGCTCCGAAAAGGCGTCAACATACTTTTTGGCGACTCCGCTGGGGACAAAACATCTAGGCTCATCAAATCGGCCCTCAATGGCCTGTTCAAAAGATAGCTCTGATATTTCTCTAAGCAACATCATAGAGCCGACTTGGGAGACCTTGCCGGCTGACGAGCAGCTCCAGTTTGAGGAGCACAAGGAGCGGATGATCCAGGAGGCGAAAGCAAATTTCTTGGCCAACTTCCAAGTGGACAGGAACAACAAGGTCGTCCGACATCGGGCGACGGATCCGGCTTCGCTCCAACCCACGCCAGATATCCCCAATGTAAGTAATACCAACGATCTGCAATCTCTTAGAAATTATGTAGAAGATCAGCGTGAACAAATGCAGAACATCATATGGGGTATGCAAAGCGATCTTAAGAGACTAGTACGTGCATTCGATAAATCTAGTACCGCAAATTTTCCTTCGCACGAGGTTGAGTTAGGAGATAACGCGCGTAACACATCAGCTACAGGTTGTCACGACCAGTCACAACCCCTTTATGGGATGCCGATGGACACATACCCTAAGCAACCGCAAATCGGCAGCAAACCAGCCGATCTGCACATGCCCGGACCGTCCGCACGTGAGCGCGGACCGTCCGGGCCAACAGCAGTCGGGCCTATTTTTAATGAGTTACCTAGATATGCGCCCGAGCCACCACATATGACACAGAACCCAAATTACCCAGTCGGACGGTCCGCATACAATGACGGACGGTCCGCATATGACCACGGACGGTCCGGGTACATATCCGGACAGTCCGCGCATGAGTCTTTTGAGGAGGATTATTACCTGAATCCTCGCCCGTCCCAGCAACACTTCCCATCACATTATGCAATGCACCAGCCCATTAATTCAGGATCCAGAGCCCAGGAAAGCTTTTCGGCCCCACCTAAAAGGCCGGAAAGAAACGATCAAACCTATGAGCCATATAGGGCAAATGGAAATGCACCACGTAGCTCAAACCAATGGGGGGAACGACAACATACTAATATGCAACCAACCCCACCTATGTTTGACCAGAGAGCCGGTGGTCTTGCACCGGCTGCCATTGATATAGTGAGGGAAGAAATAGCCGGGGCATTCCGAGATAAGCTCGGAGTAAGCATGGTCCCTGGGGGGCAATCATATTGGCAACCTTATGACAGCCGATTTGATCACCACCCGTACCCACAGGGAACTAGAATACCCGAATTCGCAAAATTTTCGGGTGATCAAGGGAAAAACACGCGCGAACATATAGGCCAGTTCTTAGCACAATTAGGAGAATTGGCAGACACAGAGGCATTTCGCGTGCGTTTATTTTCATTATCGCTAACAGGAACCGCGTTTGCATGGTATGCCACTTTACCTCCCAATTCCATTTCATCATGGGGGGATCTAGAACAAAAATTTCATGATCATTTTTTCTCCGGTGATTATGAATTGGATTTGGTAGATTTAGTGTCATTGCGACAGACAAAAGACGAATCGGTTAAAGATTACATCCGGAGATTCCGAGATACAAGAAACCGATGCTTTCAAATTCATTTAGCAGAAAAACAGCTAGTAGGATTAGCCTTTAATGGTCTACAATATTATTTAAAAGAGATATTAGAAGGCATCCAATTTTTTACACTAGCACAGTTACACTAGAGGGCTTTGGCTTGCGAAAGTCGGAGCAAAGAAACTGCTAAAACAATGCGTCACAACGTACATATAGTAGAATGCGACCAAAGTAGCTCAGATGACGAATCAGCAGAAGTATATGCTGCTGAAATGATTTGGCCAAAACAGGCCAAATCTTCGGCTTGTTCCTCCTTGCAGCCGGTTCAAAAGAAACGGCAAGAGGAGGTTAAGTTTACGTTTAATGTTGGTAAATGTGATAAAATATTTGACGAATTACTCAAAAATGGCAATATTAAAAATAAATCACACTGTTTCATCCGCCGACGAGCTAAAACGTCGTGCATACTGCAAGTGGCATAACTCATTTTCTCATGCCACTAATGATTGTAATGTATTCCGACGACAGATTCAATCGGCCATTAATGAGGGACGATTGAAATTTCAGGAAATGCAGGTGGATACAGAGCCCTTTCCAATGAACGTGATCGACTTTGAGGGCAAGAAAGTCCTGGTTCGGCCAAACACGGCCGATAAAGGCAAAGGCAAAGAGGCAATCATCGGCAATTCTAAAAAGGCCGATGAGGATCATAAAGTTTCTTGCAGGAAAGTGGTAGCCGAGAAGACTCCCGATGGAGGGGAGACCCTAAAGGTGACCATCACAGCCTCCAGTACTGGGGGGCAAGCGCAGACAGGGAGACAGATGCAGGAACCCGTGCTGCGTATCCCGGACGGTCCGGCACGTAGGCGCGGACGGTCTGGGACCCCACCGGACGGTCCGGAGAGCTCCGGCGGACGGTCCGGCCGTACTCAGGACTTACAACGGCCACGTACTTTCAAACCACGACGACCAGAGATAGGTACGTGGAAAACAAATACATTCAAGGCAGCTGGTCGGTTGGTTAAAGCCGGCCCAACTTTTGATCAATTATTGTCTAAATACGTAAAAAAGAAGGCCGGCCCCAGTGACCGGCCAGCAAAGCGACCCCGCTCACCCATTCATGAGCAGCGCCAGGTCAGGCCGATTGGACCACCCCACCAATCGGAAGAAATGAAAGGTCATACTATACAAGTGAGACCTAACTTACCTGCATGGACACCTCCACCTCCATATCCACCTATGCTATATCCATACACATATTTACCTCCGCCATATGTCCCAAATCAAATGTGGGGCATGCCACCATATCCATTTGGGATCCACAGTACCCCGCCTGGGGGGCACCCCAAACATCTGTTTTTGACAGGTTGACGCCACCGGTACAAGACCGATTGAGCACTGCTCAATCCGGTCACCAGGCACAAACCCAACAGGATTGCCGGACTACTCGGCCTTCAAGGCCGACCAATCCGGCAGGGGGGCATATGCCTGTAGCAACTCAAAGAACAACAAAAAAGGACATCATCAAAATAGGTACTGCAGATGTTGTCATACAGGGAGACAATAAAGGGCCGATGATTTTCGACGAATTGGCCAACACAACCGAAAAGGATACAGCTACCATCAAAACAGCCGATCCAAAATACTCCATGCCTCGATGGTGCCCAGCGGGATTGACACGATCCCAAAAGAGAAAATTACAGCGCCTAAGAGCAAAGGAGAGCCAGGAGAAGGAGGCGGAAAAGACATTTAATGACACACATCCACTATACCCGCCACCGCAAAAGAAATGGAGACCGAAGGCCGTTGAGAAAAAACAAACGGCCACAGAAATAGAAAGTCAACCTGCACCAGGTGCAGACCGTCCGGCCCCCACGCACGGACCGTCCGCCGTTCACCAAGAAGCCTCTGGACAACCTGCACCAGGCGCGGACCGTCCGGCCCCCGCGTGCGGACAGTCCGCCGTTCACCAGGAAACCTCCAACGACACGACAACATCAATGGAAGAGGATGACCTGCTAGGAGAAGACCTGGTCAACTATGAGGCTTCTCCAGAACGCCCAGGTATGGATGTAAATATTATTACATTTTCTGCCGATTGTACTATCATCGGCGACGATGAACCTGTTGTTGCACAGTTTGATTTTGGTCCTAAAGAAGCCGCCTTTACTAAACCAAAGGAATCGGTAAATCATTTAAAGCCGCTCTTCGTGCGCGGTCACATTGATGGAATACCGATTGCTAAGATGTTGGTAGATGGAGGGGCGGCTGTAAATCTAATGCCTTATTCATTATACGGAAAATTAGGAAAACAAGATGACGAACTTGTCAAAACCAACATGACCCTCAGCGGTGTTGGGGATAGTTCGATTAAAGCTAGGGGAGTCACGTCCGTTGAATTAACCATCGGGACTAAGACCCTTGCTGCTGCATTCTTCGTCGCTGATGTAGAAGGAAATTACAGTTTAATTCTAGGCAGAGATTGGATACATGCCAATCAATGTATACCTTCTACATTACATCAAATGTTAATACAATGGGTAGGCGATGATATAGAACAAGTACATGCTGATGTATCGGCCTGCATCGCTGTGGCCGATGCTCCTGTACTCTGGACTTATGAGACTGCTACATGTCTCATAGGAGTAGATTTTTCTGATTATCAGTTCATAAGTATAGATAAGAAAGGTTTCATTCCTGTAATACTAGAGCCGATGGAGAATCGGCTAAATCCTAAATAAAGTTTAAATGATGAATACACACAAAGTTCATGAGTCGTTGATCACGGACAATTCGGCTCTCAAAGCCGGATGGTCCGGTCTTTCACAAAACAGTTCGGACTTTAAGACCGAACATCTACCACAGCGAAAAGATAGTATTACGGATGATCCGGTCCCCGAGACCGGAAAGTCCGTCATCACACAAAGATCATCTGATTCCTCTGTGGGGGACATGATAGAGGAATTCAGAGATCTTGATAAACTAGGACAGGGGTTTACATCGGCTGATCCTTTGGAGGAGATTGACATAGGAAATGGTAAAACTCCAAGGCCGACTTTTGTAAACAAGACCCTGGAGACCGATTCTAGAAATGAGATGATCGGTCTATTGAAGGAATATTCAGATTGTTTTGCTTGGAATTACACTGAAATGCCTGGACTAAGCCGAGAGATTGTCGAACATCGGCTGCCTATTAAGTATGGTTTCAGACCCTTCAAGCAGAAAGCTAGAACATTTCGTCCAGATCTTCTCCCACGAATCAAGGACGAAATCCACCGGCTGCTAGAAGCTAATTTTATTAGACCTTGCAGATACGCAGAGTGGGTCTCCAATATTATGCCGGTGGAGAAGAAGGAGTCAGGTAAGCTTAGAGTATGCATTGATTTTCGTAATTTAAATAAAGCAACTCCTAAAGATGAATATCCCATGCCCATAGCCGACACATTAATCAATAATGCATCAGGAAATAGAATTATTAGCTTCCTTGATGGTAATGCCGGATATAATCAGATTTTCATGGCCGAAGAAGATGCGTCTAAAACGGCCTTTATATGTCCAGGCTTCATTGGTTTATTTGAATGGGTTGTCATGACATTCGGTCTTAAAAATGCTGGTGCTACTTATCAGAGGGCTATGAATCTGATCTTCCATGAGTTGTTAGGAAACACTGTGGAAGTCTACATTGATGATATTGTAGTCAAATCGGCTGAGTTTAGTTCTCATATAGCTGATTTGCGCAAAGCCTTTGATAAAATGCGTCGGTACGGTTTGAAAATGAACCCACGTAAGTGTGCTTTTGGAGTGTCGGCTGGTAAGTTTTTAGGATTTGTCATCCATGAACATGGTATAGAAATAGATCCTGACCGAATCAAGTCTATTCGGAATGTGGGGCCTCCGACTTGTAAGGTCGAAGTGCAGAGGTTTCTCGGCAAGGTGAATTATTTACGAAGGTTTATTTCTAACCTAGCCGGGAAGATTGATGCCTTCACCCCTATCCTTCGGCTTAAGAATGATGCTGAATTCACTTGGGGGGCAGAGCAGCAGGAAGCATTTGATCTCATTAAAAAATACTTGTCTTCGGCTCCCGTGTTAAAAGCACCACAAGTAGGAGCGCCATTCAGATTATACATTGCAGCTGAAGACAAGGTTATTGGGGCTGTTCTGACACAAGAAACTGAGGGGAAGGAGCATGTGGTGACGTATCTAAGCCGAAGGTTGGTGGATGCTGAAACAAGGTACACTTTTATTGAAAAGTTATGTTTATGCTTGTTTTATGCATGCACCAAATGTAGATGTTATTTACTGTCTAGTCATTGCACTGTTTCTGGTCAAGCCGATGTAATCAAATACATGTTGCATAACCCAATTATGAGTGGTAGAATTGGTAAGTGGGCTTATGCACTCATAGAATATGACTTGGCCTATGAACCATTGAAATCTATGAAAGGCCAAGTCGTAGCGGATTTTATTGTAGAACATCGGGTTAATGATATTCATGAACTAGACATGTCATACCTCACTATTACTCCTTGGAATTTATATTTTGATGGATCGGTTTGCAATGAAGGGCAAGGAATTGGCATTGTGCTTGTTTCACCAAGTAATGTCTCCTTTGACTTCTCTAGCCGATTGAAAACTTATTGCACTAATAATCAAGCCGAATATGAGGCCCTCCTATTCGGCTTAGAACTTTTAAATGGTATGGGAGTAAAGCATGTGAAGGTATTTGGTGATTCTCAGCTGGTTGTCCAACAAGTGTTAGAAGAATATCAATGTTTTGATAGTACTCTAAATAGTTACCTTGAGAAATGTTGGAGCATAATCCATTCTTTTGACGAATTCAGTATTCGACATATCTCTAGAGTTGAGAATCATAGAGCTAACGATTTGGCACAAGATGCATCAGGTTATCGGATAAAGAGAGGGAAATTTCACAAAACTGAAATTCCGATAACCAGTGCAGAGCCAAATTCCCAGGTCGCGGACCGTCCGCGTGACGACGCCGGACCGTCCGGGGTTTCCAGAAATGTTCTCTTAATCGATTCGGATGACAATGAAGCCGATGTAAGTGATTGGAGGACACCTATACTTAATTATTTACGAAATCCCAATATTAGGACAGATAAGAACATTCGGCGAACAGCTTTCAAGTATGTTTTGATGAGTGATGAACTTTACCGCCGAACAGTCAGTGACGTCCTGCTGAAGTGCTTGGGCCCAGATGATGCTATATTAGCCATGGCCGAAGTACATGAAGGAATTTGTGGTACTCATCAATCGGCTCCAAAGATGAAGTGGTTGTTGCGAAGGTCTGGTTTTTATTGGCCTAGTATGATAGCTGATTGTTTCAAGTACTACAAGGGATGCCAAGTGTGTCAAAAATTCAGCGACCTACAGTTGGTCCCTGCAGCCGAATTGCATCCTATCATCAAGCCTTGGCCGTTCAGAGGATGGGGATTAGACTTTATTGGAGAAATTCATCCTTCATCATCAAAGGGGCATCGGTTTGTGTTAGTTGCCACTGACTATTTCACCAAATGGACTGAAGCCGTTGCTCTGAAAAACATGACGCACAAGGAGGTAATTGAGTTCATAACTGAGCATATTATTCATAGATTCGGCATTCCCCAGACCTTGACTACAGATCAAGGGACTTCTTTTATGTCAAAGGAGGTACGTGAATTTGCTGAATTATACAGAATTAAGCTGCTTAATTCATCTCCATATTATGCTCAGGCCAATGGACAGGCCGAGTCTAGTAATAGGACATTGATTAATTTGATAAAAAAGAAGATATCTGATAATCCTAAACATTGGCATAAGATTTTGTCCGAAGCTTTATGGGCTCATAGAATATCTAAACATAGTGCTACTAAAGTATCTCCTTTTGAGCTTGTCTATGGGCAGGAAGCAGTATTGCCTGTGGAAATAAGTTTGAATGCTGTCAGGTTCGCCAGACAAAATGATTTAACTGTCACTGATTATTATAATTCAATGATGGATAATATTGATGAGGTGACCGACAAGAGGGTGATAGCTTTGGGAGCAATAGAAAAGGACAAGATTATGGTAGCCAGGGCCTACAACAAGAAGGTCAAAGCAAAGTCATTTCAAGTAGGAGATCTGGTGTGGAAGACCATCTTACCTCTAAGGAATAAAGACCGGAAGTTTGGAAAATGGTCGCCAAGCTGGGAGGGTCCTTATAAAGTAAAACAGGTGATGTATGGCAACGCCTATTTGCTACAAAAATTATAAGGCAAGGATTTGCCTAAGGCTTTGAATGGGCGTTTCCTCAAACAGTACCATCCTAGTATGTGGCAAGATGCCTAAGAGAACCGATGTGAGCACATCGAGTTAGTTGCTTTTGGTTCGCCCAGCTCCACCAAAAGGCAGGGGGGCATATGTTTGAACCATAATTGAGCCTGCGGACGGTCTGGCCCTGAGGTCGAACGGTCCGCGGTCCGGACAGTCCGCGCCTGGGGGCCGGACGGTCCGCGCGTGCGCAGAACAGATTAGGGTTCCGAGTTTTGTGTTACGGTTGTTAGCTAAAATCACGGGAAAAGCTCGGAAATTAGTTTGTAAAGGGTCCAGCCCCCCTCATCTATAAATAGAGAGGTATACGGCCGATTTGTAATCATCAATCGAATCAATACAACTTCTATTTCGCATTTTATCCTAGGAGTAGTTCTAGTCTAGTTTAGGTTTAGCTATCCAATCCCCAAATTCTTCGTCTCTCTTCGGCTCTACATCGATTAGAGGAGTCTAGGTCGGCCAGCAGTCTAGGTCGGCCAGCACGAGCCTAGACACCACCTAGGATCTCTACTCCCCGACGGGGTCCCTCCCGGGAGCGAGATCCAGGCGCCGTCGGCGATCTTCCGCCGTCCCTGCGTACGCGCGGACTGTCCGGCCCAAGGGCGCGGACCGTCCGGCCGTTAGGCAGGAGCCCTAGCCGCGCACCAGGCCACGGACCGTCCGGCCCCAGGCCGCGGACCGTCCGCCCTTGCGCAGAGAGCACCACCGCGCCTCGCACCAGGCCGCGGACCGTCCGGCCCCTGCGCGCGGACCGTCCGGCCCTGTGCAGAGGGCACCGCCACGGTTCTTGTTGAGTGTTTGACGCTCCGAAAAGGCGTCAACACATACACTAAAAGATATGTGCTTATTTGTCCCTTATGACCTTATCTATCACTAAGACAAGAAGATAAGGGTCAAAGTTCAATCTTGATATAGTCCTATTCTAACCGGGAAGTCATATGTGTCCCTGTTGCTTGTTCGAAACACTAGCCACAATAATATTGTTGTATATATCTTTAACGAAAACAATGTACTTTATTGGTACTTTATGTTTGTTCAAAGTTTATCATGTAATATTTTTTTGTACTTTATGATGAGCCTTTTCTAAGTTGATGAAGACCATGTGTAGATCCTTTTTCATGATTGACGTTTCGGATATGAAACCAAATCTTTTTTGTAGAAACCCTCGTTATTGCTATAAGAAAATGCCCGATAACTCTCTCTCTCTCTCATAGCTTCATAGTGTGGCTCATCAACTTAATTCTCCATTAGTTATTTCTCACGTATGATGCTCGATAACTCTCTCTCTCATAGCTTTATAGTGTGGTTCGTTTACTTAGTTTCTTGATAATTGCTACAACTTTAAATATCTCCCTTATTTGCTAAACATAGTTTAGCTTCTCATACACACTTTGGGATGTTGTTTCATTAGTTTTTTTTAACTTTTGTTCTTATGTGAGTTGCGTTCTAGAAAACCTAGCTAGCTCAGGCCAGTTGAAGCCAGTTTGTGCAGTTGGTTATGAGTTTACTCGTTTTGACCCTCGTTTGCTTCTGTGTTGTTTCTATGCCATTTATAAACATGTATATGTCATCGTTTGCTTCTGTGTTGTTTTTGTGTCATTTATGAACATGTCTAGGTCATCTTCTCATATGTTAGCTTGTGTAATCTAGGGTAGAGGTAAGAAAGCTCTCATGGTTAATTTTAGTACACATGCCATGTTCTTGACAAGAATTTTATTTGGGTGCCATTTATTCCTATTCTGATAACCTTCTCGGCCATTCGATAACTAACAGAGCTTATTGTTGGGTACCGTAATTAGGGGTACCCCCAACACTCCTAAACACGACTGATAAACACCTTCAGAACAAACCATAAAGACTGACAGTTCGGGTCAAAGTCAAAGCTTTGTCTACCAAGGGACGCGATCTCGCCTCGGCCGAGCCCGGCCTCGGGCGGGAACAGTAGTCCCGGACGAATTCATGTCTCGCCCGAGGGTCTCCCTAGGCAGTGAGCACATCCTCGGCTAAGCCAAAGGCAAGCCTTGTCGTGCAAGCGACCTTGACCAAATCGCCTTACTAGCCGACCGTATTGCATGCGCATTTAATGCTGGGATCGCCTGACACCTTGTCCTGACACGCGTGCCTTAGTCGACAAGGTCGAAGTGACCGCAGTCACTTCGCCCTTTCACTGACCGATCTGACAGGAAAACAGCGCCGCCCGTCCCGCTCCGGCTGTTGTGCCAACCACCCGGGTGAAACCGACAACAGCCAAGTTCAGCCTTGGGCGCAACAGGAAGCTCCACCTCGCCCGACCTTAGGCCTCGGCCTCGGTCTCGGCCTCGAGAGGAGATCTCCGCCTCGCCCGACCCTGGGGCTCGGCCTCAGCCTCGGCCTCGGGAAGAGTCACGTCCTCGCCCGACCCTAGGCCTCGGCCTCAGCCTCAGCCTCAGCCTCGGAGGAGCCGCCGCCTCGTCCGACCTCAGGCTCAGATCGACCGCGCCACAAGGGATACATCATTACCCTACTCCTAGCTAGCTCAGGCTACGAAGGAACAAGACCGGCGTCCCATCTAGCTTACTCCGGTAACAAGCAATGATGGTTCCCCGCATGCGTCCATGACGTCGGTGGTTCTCAAGCCCCCTACGAAAGCAAGGAGACGTCAGCAGGATCCATGCAGCGCCAACAGCTGTGCTTCTACAGGGCCCATGCACTTCTCCAACGGACACGTTAACACGTGCATAGCGACCAGGCACTTCCCCGCTGGCCACGTAGCACATAGCTACACCCCCATTGTATAACTAGGCCATCTCCTTATGACTATAAAAGGGAATGTCCAGGAGCACGGAGAGAGGAGGAGGAAGGGTAGACGCACGACAAAGGGACGGGAGATGCCTCGGCTAGCCGCTCCGTAGCCTCAGCCAGCTGTCCCCCGAGGATCTCAGCCCGGCTCACGGCTTCGGCAGCCTGACTCCGGGATTGGTCCCGCTCACGGATGATCTGGCCAAACTCCAGCTACCGCTGCTACATCTCCTCGGCCTGGGAAGCCACCTGCTCCCGCGCCGAGAAAGCCTCTGTCCGAGCCGACACCGCCTCTGTCCACGCCACCACTGCCTCTAGCTTCAGCTCATCGCAGAGCGGCCGAAGGTTCTAAAACCGGGCGAGAGAGACCTTGAACGGTAAGGCCGACCGAGCCAAGGGAATCCTATGCCTCCGAGATACGGATACCTCACTCGTCACCTTCTGCGAAAAGTAACTCGCGCTCAGTTAAGTGGTTCGGCTACCGACAGGCAAGTCTTAATGCTCGAGACGAGGAAGAAGCATGGCTTTATGCTTAAATACCCAAATGTTCAGGCCTCAGCAGCTACAAACAACAAACACACGTACTCGGGATAACTACGCTACGTAGACGTCGGCAGCTTTCCCGACCTACAACAGATATCTCAGTACTTGGAGCAATCACATTTTGCTCTTACATTCCCTTACAAACGGGACACCAGCTCCCTTCCCGCGGGAATGAACTACCTCCACACCAACAGCGCGACAACAACCTCTGCCTCGGGCGGCTAGACAGCAGCAGCGATGGCCTCAGGGCAAATGCTACTGCTAAAAGGCCTTCGTTCACGTCCCTCACGGAGGACGATAACCAGCCATTAAAGCCAAAGAGCCGGAGGTCTGGAGCGTAGGTGGCGCCAACGATCTTGTCGGCAGGGACAACCGCTTGTGCAAGAGAAAGCCTCACCTATGGCGACAACCACCTCAGCACCGACAACAGCAGCCACCTACCCACCAACACCGCGCCGACGAACGGCGGTCGCCCCAATGCGCACCAGCAGGTCCTCACTCCCGTCCTCGCCGAGGCCGTCCCAGAACACGAGTACCGCCCTCGCGGCGTACGACGTGTTGTGCGACCCCCCGGTGCAGCCGACGGCGCAAGGAGGACCTGGACGTAGCCGGCCCGCGCACGGCACGACCGTCGCCCGGGTGGAGGACGGACAGCTGCACCCTGGCCAGGTAGCAGCAGTTCGCCTTCCCCCGCATGGCTAGAGGACGTCACCTCCGTAGGGCTGGAGGATGCCCTTCCCCCCCCAAATGCTGGAGGGAGAAGCGGGTCACCGGCCCACGCAGGAGGTAGAACCCAGCTCGACGCGCTCCTCCTCCTCAACCCGGATGATGAACATCCTTAAAGCTGAGGGCGGGGCAGAGGCCACAGCCCGGCTTGCTTCTCCCCACCACCAGACTGGTGATCATCCCTACGGATGACCATTGGTGAGGGAATGCAGCCGGACTGCGTGATGAAAATCCTTGAAGCCGAGCGATTACTGGAGAGCACCAACCCCCACGGGGTCACGCTCCTCCAACAGCAGCAAGAAGAAGGCAACACGGGTGCGCCCCATCTAGGGGCTCGGAAGATGGAAAGGCGCGATGGATGCAAGAAGTGTGAAGGCATGGCTACCCCCTGGGGGGACGGTCCCCTTTTATAGGCAGATCTCCTCACTCGCACCCCCAAGCGTCACGGGCAAAGTCTCACCCGATGTGCTCTAGGGTTCCCACCATGCGACACGGGGGCTGGGTCCCTCACGTCATGAGAAGCTGACCCGAAACGCGAAGGAGGCAAACCGCCGCACGCGTGTAACCGCCCTGCGGTTATAAGCGTTCCCTCATCCTCGCCGAAACCAGCGGACGAAAGGTCGTGTCGCCACGCAGGGAGCATGCAACCGCACCGTGGTTATGCACCCTTTCGGCTTCGTCACATCCGGTGGACCAGCACTGTCGGCATCTCGGACCCGGGGGGGTCCCTTGGACCGACTAGTGAAATCGTTGCGTTCCCCTGCCTAGATGGGTTGGCACGGGATGGAACACAAGATATGGGGCAAGCCTTGTATTATCCTGCACCAGGGGTGCCGCTCGTAGTAGGGTTTACAAGCACGTTGCGAGAGGGAGAGAGAGAGAGTCTGTCCGCTCCTTCCCTCGCGCCAACCCCCGTCAGGGTGGCCCTGGACCTCCCTTTTATAGACGCAAGGAGAAGGTCCAGACATACAACGGGGGGCGTAGCTATGCGCTAACGTGTCCGGCAGAGGAGCGCCTAAGCCTTGTGTACATGCCAACGTGGCCGTAGGGGGAGAGTTTGAGCCCTGTACACGTGATAGCGTGGCCGTCGGAGGAGCGCCTGAGTCCTGTAGGAGTACAGCTGGCAGTGTGGCAAGGGTCCTGCTGACGTCTCCTTGCTGCCGTAAGGGACTGAGAGCCACCGGCGTCATGGTGCACACGGGGCACCATCATTACCCGTCGCCGGGGTAAGCCAGATGGGACGCCGGTCTTGTTCCTCCTAGCCTGAGCAGGCTAGGAATAGGGTAATGATGTATCCCCTGTTGGCGCGGTCGGTCTGAGCCCAAGGTCGGGCGAGGCGGAGACTTCTGTCAAGGCCGAGGCCGGGGTCGGGCGAGGACGCGATTCCTCCCGAGACCGAGGTCGAGGCCGAGTCCGGGGGTCGGGCGAGGCGGAGACCTCCATCGAGGCCGAGCCCGGGGGTCGGGCGAGGCGGAGACCTCCTCTCGAGGCCGGAGCCTGAGGTCGAGGCCGAGTCGGAAACCTCCTCCCGAGGCCGGAGCCTGAGGTCGAATGAGGCGGAGCTTCCTGTTGCGCCCGAGGCCGAACTCGGTGGTTGATCGTGACTTGTTGTCAGTCTTTGCCTGGGTAGTTGACACGGCAGTCGGAGCAGGGCGAGCGACGCTGTTTTCCTGTCACATCAGTATAGTAAAGAAGAGAGGCAAAGTGAGTGCGGTCACTTTGGCCTGGCCGACTGAGGCGTGTGTGTCAGGATACGGCGTCAGGCATCCCCTGCATTGAATGCGCCTGCGAAGCGGTCGGTTGGTGAGGCGGTCTGGCCAAGGTTGCTTCACAATGAAGCCTGCCTGAGCCGGGCTTCGGGAGAGCCGAGGGGGCGCCCGCTGCCTGAGGAGGCCCTCGGGCGAGGCGTGAACTCGTCTAGGACTACTGCTCCGGCACGAGGCTGGGCTCAGGCGAGATCGCATCCCTTGGGTAGACAAAGCCTTGACTTGAACCGCACCCGTCAGTTGGTCTGAGGGTGTTTACCAGCCATGATTAGGAGCGTTGGGGGTACCCCTAATTATGGTACCCGACAGTAGCCCCCGAGCCTCGAAGGGAGTGTTGATACTCGCTTGGAGGCTTTTGCCACATTTTCGGTGAGGGGACTGGCCTTTCTCGGTTTTTGCCTTGTTCTGGTGGGTGCGCGCGAGCGCACCCGCCGGGTGTAGCCCCCGAGGCCTCGGAGGAGTGGTTTGACTCCTCTGAGGTCTGAATGCTTTTTGTGGTGCTTCGGCCGGTCTGATCGTTCCCTCATGCGGCCTGGACGTAGCCTAGGTACGTGGTCGGGTTCCAAGTTATCAAGCTGGTTTGTTGACGCTGTCAACAGTTTTGCCCGTAGCCGGGTGCGAGAGCAGCCCCTGAGCTTCTGCACGGAGCGAGAGGATGATCAAGGACTTTCCCGACTTTTATCATACGCCCCTGCGTCGCCTTTTCGCAAGGAGGAGGGGGGAAGCGCCATGTTGCCCTTGGAGGGCGCCGAACATGGTGTTTCCAGTGAGCTGCTAACAGGTGATCTAAGTGGACACCCGTGCCCCGTTTGTTAGGGGTCGGCTGGTGGCCCAGAGGCGTGCTCCAAAAGTACTTGTGGGTGATTCGTCGGACCCAGACCCCTTCGACAGGGTCCGAGGGCTCGATGCCTCCCTCCGGTGGGATTCCGTTACAAATCGTTCCCGCCGGTCTCAGAAATGTCCTAGGGTACCTCGGGAGCATAGCCCGAGCCTCGGCCATGTATCGGACGTACCCAGAGTCATCCCTCACTCTGCGTGCTCTGGGGCGACTGTCGAACCCTTCCGAGGGGCCAGCCTATGAACCCCTGATCAGTAATGGGCACGGAGCCCGAGCGCTCTGGGGCGGCTGTTGAAACCCTTTCGAGGGGCCAGCCTTCGAACCCTTGATTAGTAGGAGGGCTCGGGGCCCGCTTCCTTCGCCGAGAAGGATCCTTTCCATAACATCCCCTTTCCCGGTCCCTGTAGCAAGAGAGAGAGGAGGAGGAGGGGAAGGATATGAATTTAAATAAGGTGACACACCTTTTTTGACGCGGTCATTATGGCGAAGGCGAAGCGACGCCCGCCTCGCCTGCCAGAGGTGTCGCCTGCTCCGCCGGGAAGTTAATGCGGCGGGATGGGCGATTCGCGTGGCGCCCGTTGCGCGCGAGCCATTCGAGGAACAGAACATGGGTGCGTCGTCTTCACGCCGTGGGAGAGGGCTCTCCTGTCGCTTCAGGAGGGGACGCGAGCCTGCGGGTGATTTGACCGCTGCTTCCGCTGCGGTTACTGTTGGCCCACTTTTGGGCCATGCCGACCGCCGCGCCTGTCCCTACAGTCGACTAACCCATGGCTGTCGCCTTTAGTTGGCACTATTGGGTCAGGCGCAGGGCTGCCTTGAGACGCGGTACTGGTTCCGCAGTCAAGGAGGCGCAGCATTAGCACGAGTGGCGGGGTAGCTTCTTGTATGTCGTAACCGGTGCGCCGGTTACATGACATGCGGGCCCGCTTCCTATGCGCTGGTCCACCGGATATGGTCAAAGCCGAAAGGGCGCACAGTTGCGGTGCAGTTGGATGCCTGTCGCGTGGCGGTCCACCCTTTCGACCACCGGTTTCTGCGAAGATGGGAGAGCGCTTGTAACCGCGGGGCGGTTACATGCCTCGCGTGCGGTGGTTCGCCTTCTTTGCGCTTCGGATCAGCTCGCATGACGTGTGGGTCCCAGCCCCCGTGTCGTAGGGGGAGAACCCTGGAGTATGTCAGTGGAGACTTCGCCTGTGACGCTAAGGGGTGCAAGTGAGGAGGTCTGCCTATAAAAGGGGGATCGATCCCCCGGGCAGTGGCCATGACTTCGTTTTCCCCTCATGTATTACGCCCTTCTACCTTTCGAGCCCCCGGATGGGGAGCACCAGCGCCGCCTTGCTCTTGCTGTCGTTGGAGGAGCGCGGCCTCGTGGAGATCGGCGCCCTTCAGCCATCGCTCGGCTTCAAGGATTTTTGTCGAGCAGCCCGGCTACATTCCCTCACCAATGGGCAGTTTGGTGGGGAGAAGCAAGCCGGGCCGCGGCCTCAGCTTCAAGGATCTTCGTCATCCTTGCTGAAGCGGAGGGCGAGCTGAGTCGGGGCCCGCCTCTACGTAGGCGGCGGCCCGCTCCTTCCCTCAGTGATCTGGGGGGAAGGGCGTTCACCGCCTGTGGTGCTGGTAGCCGCCGTGCATCTGGCTCCCCGGCGCGAGCGGCTCTGGCGCTGCTTCTGGTGCCGCCCCCCACCGCTGGTCCTTGCTGCGCCGCCGGCTGTTGGGGGTCGCATAACACGTCGTACGCCGCGAGGGCGGCGTTCGTGTTCCGGGATGGCCCCGTTCTCGTTCTTTTGCGGGCGAGGGCCTCTCTACTGCAGCATTTGCCCTGAAGCCGTTGCTGCAGCTGTCTGGCCGCCCGAGGTGGAGGTCATTGTCACTGCTGTCGGAGCGGCTACCGGCGAGCCACCCGGAGTTTGTTGTCCCACATGCCCTCTGGTGTGAGGTCGTTCGTACCCGCGGGAGCGGAACCGGAGCCCCGTTTGTAAGGAGATATACCGGGTTTTTGCCGGAGCAAAATGTAACCGCTTCAAGTACTTAGACATTTGTCGTAGGTCGGGAGAACCGCCGAGGGTTCTGCCGACGTCTAAGTCTGTGTAGCATAGTTACCCCAAGTATATGTTTTGTTCTTCGTGGCTGTTGAGGCCTGAACATTTGGGTATTCCGAATATAAAGTTGTGTTTCTTCCTCATTCCGAGCACTGGGACTTGCCTATTGGCTAGCTGAACCACTTAACCGAGCGTGAGTTGCCTTTCGCGGAAGGTGACAAGTGAGGTATCCGTATCCCGGAGGCATAGGAGTCCCTCGGCTCGGTCGGCCTTGCCGCTCTAGGCCTCTTTTGCTCAGTTTTTGAGAACCCTCGGCTGCTCTGCGATGAGCCGGAGCCAGAGGCAGCGGTGTTAGCGCGGATAGAGGCGGAGTCAGCTCGGAAAGAGACTTCATCGGCCTGGGAGATGGCGGCTTCCCAGGTCGAGGAAGATGTGGCAGCAGCCGCTGGAGCTTGGTCGAGGTATCCGCTGGCACGGTGCTGGCGTCCTCCCTTAGGTGGAGGTCCTTTTCGCCCGGGTCACCGTCCAAGGCCGGGCCAGGTTCCGCCGAGGGTGGAAACAACGCCGAGGGTGCTGCTGCTCCCCCTGCCGATGCCTGAACCTGCGGAAACAGTTTGTCTGTAGCATGCGCATGTTTTTTCGTGGCCGCCGAGGCCTAAACACTTTATCGTCGTGTTAAAAAGCTGTGTCTTCTTTCCTCTTATTTCAAGCATCACGACTTGTCTGTCAATAGCAGAATCGTTTATCCGAGCGAGAGTTACTTTTCGCGGAAGGTGATGAGTGAGGTATCCGTATCCTAGAGGCGTAGGAGTCCCTCGGCTCAGTCGGCCTTGCCGCTTACGTGCACTCTCATTTGGTTGAAGGATTCCATTATTGGTACATTCGAGAAGGCGCGAAAGTCGTTTTCTACCCGAGTGTTAGGACTTGTTCGGTAGCAGGATCGCTTATCCGAGCGAGAGTTACTTCTCGCGGAAGGTGACGAGTGAGGTATCCGTATCTCGGAGGCGTAGGAGTTCCTCAGCTCGGTCGGCCTTGCCGCTTACGTGTACTCTCGTCGTTCTCAGGATCCTGCTATCGATACGAAAGTCGAAAGCACAAAGATTGTTTTGGAAGAAAATTTTTCCGAGGAAAATTTTGACGCAGAGGGGGTTCCCCCCTTCTAGCCCCCGAGGGAGGGTCGGGCTTTGCTGAGGCAAGGCCGACCCTTCCTTGATGGTTAGACTTTGTGTATATAAACGAGGTACATGAACGACTTAAAACATCTTAAGGGTACAAGCGACGTAGTTGTTGGATGTTCCAAGCATTTCTATAGACCTCGCCTTGGTCGTTGGCCAGCTTGTATGTTCTGGGCTTCAAGATCTTGGCGATGATGAAGGGCCCTTCCCAGAGAGGAGTGAGCTTGTGGCGCCCTCGGGCGTCCTATCGCAGGCTTAGCACCAAGTCTCCCACTTGGAAGGCTCAGGATCGAATGCTTCGGGCGTGGTAGCGCCGCAGCGACTGCTGGTACCGTGCCGAATGTAGTAAGGCAACGTCCCAAGCCTCTTCGAGTTGGTCCAGCGAGTCTTCTCGGCTGGTCTGGTTGCTTCGGTCGTCGTACGCCCTGGTCCTCGGGGAGTCGTATTCTAAGTCCGTGGGCAGGACGGCCTCGGCCCCACAAACTAGAAAGAATGGCGAGAAACCTGTGGCGCAGCTCGGTGTCGTCCTCAGACTCCAGACTAACGAGGGTAGCTCTTTCACCCACCGCTTGCCGAACTTGTTGAGGTCGTTGTAGATCCTCGGTTTGAGTCCCTGCGAAATCATGTCGTTGGCACGCTCCACCTGCCCATTCATCATGGGATGAGCTACGGCGGCCTAGTCCACACGGATGTGGTGGTCGTCGCAGAAGTCCAGGAACTTTTTTCCGGTGAACTGCGTGCCATTGTCGGTGATGATGGAGTTTGGGACCCCGAATCGGTGGATGATGTTGGTGAAGAACGCCACCGCCTGCTCGGACCTGATGCTGGTTAAGGGTCGGACCTCGATCCACTTGGAGAATTTGTCGATGGCGACCAGCAGGTGCGAGAAGCCTCCGAGTGCCTTCTGCAAGGGACCGACAAGGTCTAGACCCCACACAGCAAATGGCCAGGTGATGGGTATCGTCTGCAAGGCCTGAGCGGGCAGATGTGTCTGCTTTGCGTAGAATTGACACCCCCGGCAGGAGCGCACAATCCTAGTGGCATCGGCCACCGCGGTTGGCCAGTAGAAACCTTGTCGGAAGGCATTTCCCACGAGGGCTCGAGGTGCTGCATGGTGGCCGCAAGCCCCCGAGTGTATTTCTTGCAACAGTTCTTGTCCCTGGGCGATAGATATGCATCGTTGGAGGATGCCCGAGGGGCTGTGGTGATAGAGCTCTTTTTCATCACCCAGCAAGACAAATGACTTGGCGCGCCGAGCCAGCCGCCGAGCTTTGGTCTTGTCGAGGGGAAGCTATCCTCGGAGGAGATATTCCAAGTACGGGGTCTGCTAGTTCGGATCTGGCGTGACCCCATTCTGTTCCTCCTCGACGGGCAAGGCCTCTTCCTCGATGGCCGAGGGTGCCTCGGGTTCGGCCGAGGGTACCTCGGGCTCGGTCGAGGGTACCTCGGGCTCGGCCGAGGGTACCTTGGGCTGGGCCGAGGCTTCCTCAGGCTCGAGCGCGTCGTCGATCTTGACGGATGGTTGATGTAGGTCTCTGGAGAAGACGTCTAGGGGAACCGCCATTCGCCCCGAGGCTATCTTCGCCAGCTCGTCCATAGTCTCGTTGTACCGTCGGGCGATGTGGTTGAGCTCCAGCCCATAGAACTTGTCTTCCAGGCGCTAGACTTCGTCGCAGTAGGCTTCCATCCTCCGGTCGCGGCAGTGGGAGTTCTTCATGACTTGGTCGATGACAAGCTGTGAGTCTCCACGAGCATCGAGGCGCCGGACCCCTAGCTCGATGGCGATGCGCAGCCCGTTAACCAGGGCCTCGTACTCGGCCACGTTGTTCGATGCCGGAAAATGGAGGCGAATGACGTAGCGGAGATGCCTTCCGAGGGGTGAAACGAAGAGCAAGCCAGCGCCTGCTCCTGTTTTCATGAGTGACCCATCGAAGTACATGGTCCAGAGCTCGGGCTGGATTGGAGTTGTCGGTAACTGGGTGTCTGTCCACTCAGCCAGGAAGTCTACCAAGACCTGGGATTTTATGGCCTTCCGAGGAGCGAATGATAGCGTTTCGCCCATAACTTCCACTGCCCACTTTGCTATCCTACCCGAGGCCTCAAGACACTAGATGATCTCCCCCAGGGGGAAGGATGACACCACAACCACCGGATGAGACTCGAAGTAGTGTCGCAGCTTTCGTCGTATCAGAATCACTGCGTAGAGCAGCTTCTGGATCTGTGGGTAGCGGACTTTGGTCTCGGAAAGCACTTCGCTGATGAAGTAGACTGACCTCTAGACGGGCAATGCATGCCCTTCTTCTCGTCTCTCGACTATGATCGCGGCGCTGACCACCTGAGTGGTCGCGGCTACGTAGATCAAGAGGGCTTCTCCTGCAGCGAGGGGCACCAGGATGGGTGTATTTGTAAGGAGCGCCTTAAGGTTTTCGAGGGCTTCCTCAGCCTCGGGGGTCCAAGTGATGCACTCGGCCTTCCATAAGAGGCAGTACAGAGGCAAGCCTTTCTCGCCAAGGCACGAGGTGAAGTGGCTCAGAGCCGCAAGGCATCCCATGACCCTCTGTACTCCTTTCAAATCTTTGATTGGTCCCATGTTGGTGATGGTCGCGATTTTCTCCGGATTGGCCTCGATGCCCCGCTCGGAGACGATGAATCCAAGGAGCATTCCTCGGGGGACTCCGAAGACACACTTCTCGGGGTTGAGTTTCACGCCTTCCGCTCTCAGACACTTGAATGTCGTTTCAAGGTCAGAGAGGAGGTCGGAGGCCCTCTTCGTCTTGACAACGATGTAGCCTCGACCGTTCTGCCGATGTGTTCTCCGAACACGTGGTTCATGCACCTCTGGTAAGTGGCGCCTGCATTCCTCAAACCAAATGGCATTGTAGTGTAACAGTACATGCCAAAAGGTGTGATGAAAGAAGTCGCGAGCTGGTTGGACTCTTTCATCTTGATTTGGTGATAGCCTGAGTAGGCATCGAGGAATGACAGGGTTTCGCACCCAGCAGTGGAGTCCACGATTTGATCGATGCGAGGTAGAGGATAGGGAACTTTTGGACATGCCTTGTTTAGACCAGTGTAGTCTACACACATCCTCCATTTCCCATCCTTCTTCCTTACAAGAACAGGGTTAGCTAACCATTCGGGATGGAATACCTCTTTGATAAACCCTGCCGCGAGTAGCTTGTGGATCTCCTCGCCTATGGCCCTGCGCTTTTCTTCATCGAAACGGCGTAGGGTTTGCTTCACGGGTCGGGCTCCAGCTCTGATGTCCAGTGAGTGCTCGGTGACATCCCTCGGTATGCCAGGCATGTCCGAGGGACTCCACGCAAAGACTTCGACGTTTGCGCGAAGAAAGTCGACAAGCACTGCTTCCTATTTGGGGTCGAGCTCGGAGCCGATCCGAACTTTCTTACTGGCGTCGTTGCTAGGGTCGAGAGAGACGGACTTAACCGCCTCAACTGGTTCGAAGTTGCCGGCGTGCCGCTTCGTGTCGGGCGCCTCCGTGGAGAGGCGTTCCAGGTTGGCGATGAGGGCCTCGGACTCGGCGAGAGCCTCAGCGTACTCCACGCACTCCATGTCGCATTCGTACGCGTGGCGGTACGTGGATCCGACGGTGATGATCCCGTTCGGGCCCGGCATCTTGAGCTTGAGGTAGGTTTAGTTGGGGACGGCCATGAACTTGGCGTAGCATGGTGTCACACCCGGGTTTCAGGGCACCAAGACCCGGGCGCAAACATGATCACCAGGTGTGCTGGGACCAAGTCTCACACATATGATGAATCATGGCACAGGATCGAATGTCACATATTTACTATATAATAGGAGTTCTGTACAAAATAAATAAATAATTACATTATAAGGAGACAACGGTCCAGCAACCCAAAGTTGACTGGGAGACGACGGCCTAGACCTCTCACGAACACATAGCCGCATCCTTCATGCGCCTCATCCTGCGGTACCTGTTCTTGACCTGTGGGGGTGTGAGACAACAAGAGTGAGCTCACATACGTTCATAGCTCAACAAGTTGTGGGGAATAATGTGCATGAACTCGCCAAAGGTGGGAGCTCACGTGAAGTGTAAGGCTTACCAAAGAGGATGGTTGAAGCTAAGCATTGCTTTTAAAGTTGGTCAAAATTTTATTAGCAATTACTAAGTATAAGTAAATACCAAACCCAATTAAGTAGTAGAACAAAAATAACAACATCACCTGCGATGCAATGCATATGACAAATTGAATTTAGTTCCATAGATTAATCATGTGAGTGTCCGAGCTGCTCATGACCGTGAGCACGACTAGTATACTAGTTTTACACTCTGCAGAGGTTGCACATCTTTACCCACAAGTCATGTTACCCATCTGCCAGGAGACGGCCAATCTCATACACCTCTACCGAGGAGGCGAGACAGGGTAACACTACGAGGCCTTTACAAAGTTCCACTAGCTTTAGAAAACCCGCTACAGTTTATAGGAAGCTCCAGTGCAGGAATCCCTCACCTGACCGCCATCACAACAAAATCAACCAAGGACCTCCCTACACTGACCACTCCCCTACTGCCCTTGCCCCTTTTGGGTAAGGTACTCATCCACTAGCTTTCCTAGTTAATCAGCCAAGGGCGTTCCATTAAACCCTTGTGGTAGCACTGTTTTCCCGGGTGGTTCTCCATGTTCCAATTAACATAATGATCTTAACATGAACAATAAATAATAACTGATAACAAAAGTATAATCATGAATAGTGTAATCCTCATACCCAAAACCACATAAATCAATAACAGGTACTACCCAAAAAGTTAGTGGAGTCAAGGTATAAAGATAATCAAACTAGGGTAACCTGTTGGGTCCCATCAGAATTAACCTATGCAGATCATTATGATTAATTAGAACATGACTAGGTAAAAAGAAGTGATCAAGGGCACAACTTGCCTAGGACTCGAGATTCCAGGTACCAGGATGATCTTCAGATGACTCGTAACCTCTCGCTAGTCGTAGCAATACAAACAAACCGTATACAGACAAAATTAACATCACACCAAACATAAGAATAAACTGCGTAATAATAATCTACGCGGCGTAACGAGATCGTAGAATTAAGAACCACTAAATTCGGAGCTACGGTTATGAAGTTATGGTTTTTCGAAGATCCACGTGGTTAAATATAGAATATGCTAAGTGCAACATTTTAACCTATATTTCATGACAGAACAAAGTTACCAGATGATAATAAATATTATTACGAGACTAATGCAACTATAATGGATCAAAACAGAGTTACGGTTATTGAGTTATAAATTTCTGGAGTTATTGAGTACATGGTATAGATTAATTCAGATGCATAATTTTAATTCATGTTTCATTGCTAAATAGAGGTACTCAGTGGTAGACAATATTAAAACAAAATTAATATCTCTGGAATGGGTCAATTTGGAGTTAGAAGGAATTAAATACGGATTAAACAAGTTTATGGATTTATTTTTATACTAAAAACCTATTTCTTTGTTAATTTCTGAATATCCTAAGTGTTCTGGACCGAGGACACTAATATCAAAGAGCTCAGGGTTAAATTTGCAAAACTCTACCAGACTTAGACTACTCCCGCGAGGACGGCGGGTTGATTTTTAAGAAAGCCAGGGACTCTTTAGAAAGAAAGCCTGGGCGAAGGGGTATAGTCGATCCTAGGCCACACGATAGAAGCCGGACGGCCCAGATTAGACACTGATCAATCCGAATCGGTACGCACCACTGGCCGCTAGATCATGGATCTACGGTCAGTATTTAATGGGACATGATCCAATATGGGCCATCCGATCTGCCCAACGGTTCGGATCCAATCACCGAAAGGGTACTCCTACATCTATTCCCAACGACACGTCGTCCCGATCCAAAGTCGCACGAGGCGGCGCCGCCCAGGTGCAGAGATGATCCACTGCCGGAATCACACCAAGCGACGCCAGGGAGCGACAATCCTCGGTCCAAGACCCGATACACGGTATGGAGATCAATTCGAATAAGTTACGCGGATACCTACCGATGATTATGCGCCCAGGGATCCGGACCTCGAGGTTTAGCGGCACCGCGGCTACAGAGCAGCACCGGTGAGAAATTCCCATTCGCCCCTGGTGTTATGAGCTCTGATTCGACTTCGATTACCATCCCCACATGCTGACGAATCGATCAAGACACATCCGAGGACCCCGGGCGACCCCCCAGCTGTGAGGCGTCGGTGGCGGGCATCTCCTGCTTCTCTCTGCGCTCCCTGATCTCCCTCTTGGTTCATCAATGGTGGCCCAACTCCTTTCTTGTGTGGCGAGATGGACCGAGAGCGCAACGTCCCAGGTACGATGGTCACCAGCGCTGGGTATGAGTCCCCCCCAATGGCGGCGCGCACGCAGGTCTCCATGCATGGTGGCTTCTGGCGCCACGAGATGGTCGAGGCAATGCTTGAGATCTCATTAAATAGCCTAGAAGGGGAAATCCAGCAGTTGGCGTGGAGGAATTCAAACCCGAAATCTCGCACGGTGGGTATGGTGTTCTGTTGCCGAGAATCGCGTGGCCATGGAGTTCATCCTGTCTGAATGAGGAAGAAAGCACTGATAGGGGTGGGCCCATAAGTAAGTGTCACCAGCTGTGTGGTCGTGAGGAAATAACCTGGCGAGTGGGGCATACCGCGCGCCGAGACGCAGGCGTACACGGCCTGACGCACAAGCTTGCGGAGTCCTATTGACGGGCGGGGCCTGCAAGTCGGCGCCACACTGTGGTGCCTAGCCGAGCTGTGTCCGCGAGATGCGAGGCTGACATTGAGGGGTCCACCCGTCAGCACAGTGGGATGCAGTAATGGGCCGGTGGAGGTAGGGGAAGGTAGGGTAGTTGGGCCGAGGAAGAGAAATTGACCCGCACGTGTGATCTCCCCTTTTTATTTTCTGTTTTGATTTTTCTAGCTTATTTTCATTCAAATGGCAAATTTGAACCCCAGTTAAGGTTGCAAAATCAAGTGCACAAACAAAAACCCAGCATGACATGCGGTAAAACTATTCTTTTATCCTACATAAGAAAAATGTTTTTGGATATGTAGCACACATATAATTATTTTAAGACAAATAGTTTCTATTGTATGATTACTTATTAGAAGATGTTCTTATACATTTCAACAAAAGATAATTTATAGAAGAATCTTTTATTGAATCTTTATTATAAAACTTTTATTTTAGGAGATGTGACTTCAAAAGTTATGGGAATTCAAAAAAACAATTCTAATTCAAGATCTTTGGAAAATTTTTACCTAATTCTCAAAATGAGATTTTGAGGTGTTACAAATCCTACCCCCTTAACAGAAATCTCGTCCTCAAGATTTGTAAGAAAAGGGATATAGAGAGATTGATATGTAGTTATGCTTTTAGTCTATAATTGGTTCAAACTTCCAGAGTCTCATTTTTTTTATAGTCAATAGTGGGTGATTAGGAGAGCATAGGTATCCGGTTACTTATTATGTGGGATAAAAGATGGATAGGCTAGGGAAGGAATAGCTAGAGGTAAGAAAGTTAATGGTGAGGAAGAACTCTGTGTTTGGATGGTAATGCATCTAAAGATCAAGTTTGACTTCTCTCCTTGACGAGGTTGAGCTTGTCCTTCTCCGGTCTTGGTCTCATTGTTTCGGGGTTAGTGTATACCATCGAAGTTGGGGGAGTATGGTTAAGATAGATATGGGTGAGATAGCCTACATGATGTAGATCAAAATCTTGTTTGATGTTAGGTGGGGATGGATAGATAATGCATTTCATCATAACTCTATGGGTTGGATTAGCTCATGGTTGAGTTGATCCAATGTGCTAAGTTAAGTTAATATATGGCTAGTAGGGTCTAATCTCTTCTACTAGTGTCACTAATCTGTTTAAGTGGACCACATTAGGTTAGATTACATTAGACCACACTAGATCAGATCATATTAGGTAGGATAAGATCTAGATTAGATTGGATATGACTAGATTAGACTAGTCTAGGTTAGATAGGTCTAATAGGGTAGAATATGTATTATTAAGATATGTTAGAATCTTTTGAGATTAGTTAGATATGTTATGATAGGATAGAATCTTTTAAGATGAGATGGATATTGTTAGGCTAGATACTTTAATGAGGGATAATCTAGTTTGTCTAGTTAGTTTTATAAGCATTATGTATATGCAGATGTAGTTGTGGACATTACTCCACAACTCGTCACACTCAATCAAAGATCCAAATCAGACAAGTGTCATAAGAACAAACAGTCAAGTTCATATATACCTATAAAAATAGTTTTATTTTTGTTCCCAAGAGTAGGTCTCCTATTCCTAAAGGTCACTTTAGGCACAGGATTTCAAAGTGTGAAATCCATATTTGTCCTTGGAAAGAAAAAGGTAAGAATAATCAGAGTAAAGCGGAAATAGATGAGAAGAGATTAAGAAAAGTTTAGAAAAGAATCAGAGTAGCAGAGGTAAGTAGACAATGGTTGTCCAGTTCTATCTAGGTTTCGTCCTACAGTCAACATTCCTCTAATACCACTTCTGTCACACCCGGGTTTTAGGGCACCAAGACCAGGGTGCAAACATAATCACCAGGTGTGCTGGGACCAAGTCTCACACATATGATGAATCATGGCACAGGATCGAATGTCACATCTTTACTATATAATAGGAGTTCTGTACAAAATAAATAAATAATTACATTATAAGGAGACAACGGTCCAGCAACCCAAAGTTGACTGGGAGATGACGGCCTAGACCTCTCACGAACACATAGCCGCATCCTTCATGCTCCTCATCCTGCGGTACCTGTTCTTGACCTGTGGGAGGTGTGAGATAGTAAGAGTGAGCTCACATACGTTCATAGCTAAACAAGTTGTGGGGAATAATGTGAATGAACTCGCCAAAGGTGGGAGCTCACGTGAAGTGTAAGGCTTACCAAAGAGAATGGTTGAAGTTGAGCATTGCTTTTAAAGTTGGTCAAAATTTTATTAGCAATTACTAAGTATAAGTAAATACCAAACCCAATTAAGTAGTAGAACAAAAATAACAACATCACCTGCGATGCAATGCATATGACAAATTGAATTTAGTTCCATAGATTAATCATGTGAGTGTCCGAGCTGCTCATGACCGTGAGCACGACTAGTATACCAGTTTTACACTCTGCAGAGGTTGCGCATCTTTACCCACAAGTCATGTTACCCATCTGCCAAGAGACGGCCAATCTCATTGTAAGGTCCAAAAATTTGTATAATAAAAAAAAATAAATATCATAAAATGATAAAATAAAGAAATAAGAATATCTAGAATATTGTTTCTAGAATTTTTGAAACCTTTAGAATTAGTAGAACATTTCCTATTCATAATCAATTACTAACCATTAGTATAAAATTTATGTAATTGTGTTCCTTAAAAACATATGATGTAGATATATAATCACAAGAAGAGTTTTTTTTAAAGTGGGATATTCCTCCCATTAACTAAGTAGTTTAAAATATTAATGAAAACTTTTAAAAAAATATATAATAAGAGAAATATTTGTACAAACACATGTCGAAGTACTAATCTGATACATTTTAGAAGTTTGAGTTAAACTTGAACCCAATTCGAATTTGGATTTGAATATAATAATGGGGAATAAAACAAAAAGATTAGAGAAGGAAAGGAAGAAATAGTATACAACACAAAATAAATAAATAAATAAATTCATCACAGATTGGGTATGTTTAAATTGTACTTTTAATCTGAGGAACATTTATCATAGGATTTGAATTTGGAATTAAAATTTAAAATGAGAAAGGGAAAATCAGAAAGTATAAAAGAAAAAGAAAAGAAGGGAATATACCTGCGTTTGGGCCAACTGTCACTGGGCGGCCCACTTTGTCCCCCCCCCCCCCCCCCCGCTCGGTCCAGTCTCCCGATATCACACCGCGCGGCCGCCTGCGTAATTCGACATTGACAGGTGGGCCCAAATGCCTGTGTCCCTCTCTGTTGAAGTGCGTGCGCGGTTCTTTCGCTGTCCAGTGGGACCACCTCGTCTGGTTCCTATACACTCGCGTGTGCGTGGACTCGCGACCACTCGCCGACTCGTGGGGCCCTTGCGCCAGGTTCACCTCCGTCCTAACTGAATGGCGCGAGTCCTGCGCGGGTGGCACCGGAGATATCGGCGGCGCTGTTCTCACCGACTCGCCGAAACCCACGGGTGCGCATGACTATATGCCCCGGCCGCTGCTCCGAGTCACCATAAGCCAACATAGAGACCTAGCAGATAGGTAGGCGCTCGGTGGGAGGAGGGTTTCCGTGCCGCCATTGCCGCCGTTGTAGAAACACGAGCTCTGCACGGCCAAGCTTCCGGCAGGTGCTAGTCGGGGTTCTACCGGTCGTATGGAGGGTTGTTTGCAGCCTGCTGGGGGCGATTCGTGAACCCGCGTCTCTGAATCGCTCGTCGGAGTTCGTGTGCTGCGGCGGTCCGCCTCGCCACGTAGTCGACCACACCGGTGACCTCAACTGCTGGTAAAACTCCTTCCAATCCATTTGTCGTGGCTCGTGGTGGGTGTCCCTGGCCTCGTCGCGCGGAATTGGCAACTGGAGGACCCGTGATTTCTCACCGGCACTCCTTCTCCGCCTCGGATCCGCGAGTCGTCGTGTACCGCGCCAACTACGTCTCAATCACTGGTGAGTTCGCGTTCACCGGATTCGCCTCCATTCCCTTTTTGTGTAGCGTCTGTTTAATCGGGCTGGAGGGAGCTGGTTGTACCGGAGCATCGCGCAGACCATGGCGCCGCCGCTGGGACCGACTCGCCGTTGTTGGGCGCGGTCGGAGGGGGGGAGATGAGCCTCCACCGTTGGATCCCAGCCAACGGTCCTGATTAGAACCTGAGTGTATCGCTTCAGGGCTGAACCTGAACCGTTAATCCTGTGTTGGACGGCCGTGATCGCGTGTAGCATACCGAGTAGTGTAGAATAGATCTTGGCCGTTAGATCGGGATCCGATGCCCCTGGTCGCGTACCGGTTTGACCTGGGCGCGATTTAATCTGGACCACCAGATTTCAATCGAACGGATAGGATCGTCCTATACCCCTTCGGCCCTGGCTGTCTTTTAAAAGAGACCCCCTGCTTTAACCAAATCAACCCGCCGTCCCCTCGGGGGGGGGGGGGGGGGTTTACTGAGTCTTAGGGAATCTTACACAATAAACCCTGACCTTTTGCGAAATTGAGGCCGAGTCCAGAAATGGTTAAAAACTGAGAAATAATTATAGAAGTTAGTTTTTAATGCAAAAACAAATCTAGGAACTTGTAAAATTCATAGAAAATACATTTTTAGTCCAAATTGAGCCATTCCACTTTCTAAATTTTTGTAATATTATTGTTTACTCTTTTGTGCCACTGTTTTTGCATGAAAGACTCATTTAAATTTATCTAATACTTAATCTTGTATTAAGCACATTAAACCTTAGGAAATCCATAACTTAAAATGTATAACTCCAAAATTAATGATTCCTGTTCCTATGATCTTATTTTAATATGTATATTATTAATGAGTATTTTGTTCTTATGTTTGGTGTAATGTTAATTTTGCCTATACCATGTTTGTTTGTATTGCTACGTTTAGCAGTGAGAACACGTGTCACCTGAAGATCATCCTGGTACCTGGAATCTCAAGTCCCAGGCAAGTTGTGCCCTTGATCACTTCTTTTTACCCACTCATGTTCTAATTAATCATAATGATCTGCATAGGTTAATTTTGATGGGACCCAATAGGTTACCCTAGTTTGTCTATCTTTATACCTTGTTTACCACTGAACTTTTGGGTAGTACTTGCTAGTGCTTTATGTGGTTTTGGGTATGAAGGTACATTATTCATGATCACACTTTTATTATATGTTTATTATTTCTGTTCATGTTAAGATCATTATGTTAATTGGAACATGGAGAACCACCCGGGAAAACAGTGCTACCACAAGGGAGGAATGGGACCCCTTGGCTGATTAATTAGGAAAGCTAGTGGAAGACTACCTTACCCGAAAGGGGCAAGGGCAGTAGGGGAGTGGTCAGTGTAGGGAGGCCCTCGGGAGGATTTTGTTGCGATGGCGGTCCTGCAAGGGATTCCTGCATTGGAACTTCCTATAAACTGTAGCGGGTTTTCGGAAGCTAGTGGAACTTTGTAAAGGCCTCGTAGTGGATCCCTAGCCATTCACCTCGGTAGTGTCTAAGGGCCTTGCAAACCCTGGCGACATGGGATACACGACTTGTGGGTAAAGATGCGCAACCTCTGCAGAGTGTAAAACTGGTATACTAGCCGTGCTCACGGTCATGAGCAGCTCGGACACTCACATGATTAAATTATGGAACTTAAACTCAATTTGTCATATGCATTGCATCGCAGGTAAAGTTGTTACTTTTGTTCTACTATTTAACTGGGTTGGTATTTACTTATACTTAGTAACTGCTAATAAAATTTTGACCAACTTTAAAAGCAATGCTCAGCTCTAACCATCTTCTTTGGGAAGCCTTACACTTCACGTGAGCTCCCACCTTTGGCGAGTTCATGCACATTATTCCCCACAACTTGTTGAGCGATGAACGTATGTGAGCTCACTCTTGCTGTCTCACACCCCCCCACCCCCACAGGTCAAGAGCAGGTACTGCAGGATGAGGCGCTTGGAGGATGCTGCGATGAGTTCGTGAGAGGTCTAGGTCGTCGTCTCCCAGTCAACTTTGGGTTGCTGGACCGTTGTCTCCTTATAATGTAATCATTTATTTTGTATAGAACTCCTGTTATATATAAAGATGTGACATTCGATCCTGTGCCACTATACATCATATGTGTGAGACTTGGTCCCAGCATACCTGGTGTTTATGTTCGCGCCCGGGTCTTGGTGCCCCTAAAAACCCGGGTGTGACAGAAGTGGTATCAGAGGAATGTTGACTGTAGGACGAAACCTAGTTAGAACTGGACAACCAATACTTACTTACCTTTGCTACTCTAATTCTTTCTAAACTTATCTTAATCTTTTCTCATCTATTTCCGCTTACTCTGATTATTCTTATCTTTTCATTCTAAAGACAAATGTGGATTTCACACTTTGAAATCCTGTACCTAAAGTGATTTTAGGAATAGGAGACCAAATCTTAGGAACAAAAACAAAACTATTTTTATAAGTGTTTATGTACTTGAATGTTTGTTCTTATGATACATGTCTGATTTGGATCTTTGATTGAGTGTGATGAGTTGTGGAGTAATGTCCACAATTGCATCTGTATATACATAAAGGTATAAAAAAATATATATTTATAAAATAACTAGACAACCTAGATTATCCCCATTGGAATACATCTAGCTTAAGAGATTTATCTTATCCTAAAAGATCTCATTCTAACCAATTCATCTTATCTTAAAAGATTCTCCCTTATCTTAATAGATCCATCTCAAAAGATACTCATCTTATCTTGAAAAGATTTTATCTCATCCTAATAGATGTAACTGACCTCAAAAGATTTTATCTTATCTTTATGGATCCATCTTATCCTAATAGGCATACTTATCCACCCTAGTTTATCAACCATGATCTAATGCAAATTAATTAGATCTTATCTAGTTAAACTAGTTATACCAATCTAATCTAGATCTCATCTAACCTAATATGATCTAATCTAAAGTGACTTATCAAACATGTTAGATAATACTGATGAAATAGATTAGATTCTACTCCTATAGAACATGTTTTATCTTAGTTCACCCTACACTAAATAAAGAATGACAGACCAACCCAACCAATAGAGTCATGATGGATTGCATAATCAGTCTATCCCTATCTAACATCAAACAAACTTTTAACCTACATCTTGTAGTCTATCTCACCCATATATATCTCTCATTTTGACAGATTCTATCTTACCCTTGGATATTCACCTTATACGACTGGTTACCCCAATCTGGACATAAAACAAAGATTAAGCCCTACTAAAGAATCTTCATATTATAACCAGCTACTAGCTTATTCATTCCGCTTATTGAATAATTTCCTTTGCAAAACTATTACCATATGCTTCTAACTTTCATGGTCAATACTAGGAAAGGAAAGATTATCACGTAACAGCAAACAAAAATGAATCCTCCAAATCCTTCACCTGTTGAAATCGACCAAGTGGTTGCTGCCCAAAGACTGGTAATACAACAATTAACAGACCTGGTGACTGAGATGCAAAATCAGATAAGACAAGAACGCGAGGAAATACGTCAGGTCCGCCAAGAAATAAGGCAAGCGCGATTGGAGAGACAACAACAACAACAACCTTCACCACCACCAGCTCCACCAAGCTACATAAACATATATATAAATTACTACTATTTGTAAGCTCTAGATGTTACTTTAGTTAGTAGATGATATGATATTATTTTAGAAGGAATAATAAGGTCTAATCGACCCCATGTGTTGCTAATAAAGTATGCATCATGATGAGGTTTTTGTTTGTGCATATGTTTTGAGATAATTTAGTCATAGACCCTTTCCTTACAAATCTCGAGGACGAGATTTCTGTTAAGGGGGGTAGGATTTGTAAGGTCCAAAAATTTGTATAATAAAAAAAATAAATATCATAAAATGATAAAATAAAGAAATAAGAATATCTAGAATATTGTTTCTAGAATTTTTGAAACCTTTAGAATTAGTAGAACATTTCCTATTCATAATCAATTACTAACCATTAGTATAAAATTTATGTAATTGTGTTCCTTAAAAACATATGATGTAGATATATAATCACAAGAAGAGTTTTTTTAAAGTGGGATATTCCTCCCATTAACTAAGTAGTTTAAAATATTAATGAAAACTTTTAAAAAAATATATAATAAGAGAAATATTTGTACAAACACATGTCGAAGTACTAATCTGATACATTTTAGAAGTTTGAGTTAAACTTGAACCCAATTCGAATTTGGATTTGAATATAATAATGGGGAATAAAACAAAAAGATTAGAGAAGGAAAGGAAGAAATAGTATACAACACAAAATAAATAAATAAATAAATTCATCATAGATTGGGTATGTTTAAATTGTACTTTTAATCTGAGGAACATTTATCATAGGATTTGAATTTGGAATTAAAATTTAAAATGAGAAAGGGAAAATCAGAAAGTATAAAAGAAAAAGAAAAGAAGGGAATATACCTGCGTTTGGGCCAACTGTCACTGGGCGGCCCACTTTGTTTCCCCCCCCCCCCCCCCCCGCTCGGTCCAGTCTCCCGATATCACACCGCGCGGCCGCCTGCGTAATTCGACATTGACAGGTGGGCCCAAATGCCTGTGTCCCTCTCTGTTGAAGTGCGTGCGCGGTTCTTTCGCTGTCCAGTGGGACCACCTCGTCTGGTTCCTATACACTCGCGTGTGCGTGGACTCGCGACCACTCGCCGACTCGTGGGGCCCTTGCGCCAGGTTCACCTCCGTCCTAACTGAATGGCGCGAGTCCTGCGCGGGTGGCACCGGAGATATCGGCGGCGCTGTTCTCACCGACTCGCCGAAACCCACGGGTGCGCATGACTATATGCCCCGGCCGCTGCTCCGAGTCACCATAAGCCAACATAGAGACCTAGCAGATAGGTAGGCGCTCGGTGAGAGGAGGGTTTCCGTGCCGCCATTGCCGCCGTTGTAGAAACACGAGCTCTGCACGGCCAAGCTTCCGGCAGGTGCTAGTCGGGGTTCTACCGGTCGTATGGAGGGTTGTTTGCAGCCTGCTGGGGGCGATTCGTGAACCCGCGTCTCTGAATCGCTCGTCGGAGTTCGTGTGCTGCGGCGGTCAGCCTAGCCACGTAGTCGACCACACCGGTGACCTCAACTGCTGGTAAAACTCCTTCCAATCCATTTGTCGTGGCTCGTGGTGGGTGTCCCTGGCCTTGTCGCGCGGAATTGGCGACTGGAGGACCCGTGATTTCTCACCGGCACTCCTTCTCCGCCTCGGATCCGCGAGTCGTCGTGTACCGCGCCAACTACGTCTCAATCACTGGTGAGTTCGCGTTCACCGGATTCGCCTCCATTCCCTTTTTGCGTAGCGTCTGTTTAATCGGGCTGGAGGGAGCTGGTTGTACCGGAGCATCGCACAGACCATGGCGCCGCCGCTGGGACCGACTCGCCGTTGTTGGGCGCGGTCGGAGGGGGGGAGATGAGCCTCCACCGTTGGATCCCAGCCAACGGTCCTGATTAGAACCTGAGTGTATCGCTTCAGGGCTGAACCTTAACCGTTAATCCTGTGTTGGACGGTCGTGATCGCGTGTAGCATACCGAGTAGTGTAGAATAGATCTTGGCCGTTAGATCGGGATCCGATGCCCCTGGTCGCGTACCGGTTTGACCTGGGCGCGATTTAATCTGGACCACCAGATTTCAATCGAACGGATAGGATCGTCCTATACCCCTTCGGCCCTGGCTGTCTTTTAAAAGAGACCCCCTGCTTTAACCAAATCAACCCGCCGTCCCCTCGGGGGGGGGGGGGTTTACTGAGTCTTAGGGAATCTTACACAATAAACCCTGACCTTTTGCGAAATTGAGGCCGAGTCCAGAAATGGTTAAAAACTGAGAAATAATTATAGAAGTTAGTTTTTAATGCAAAAACAAATCTAGGAACTTGTAAAATTCATAGAAAATACATTTTTAGTCCAAATTGAGCCATTCCACTTTCTAAATTTTTGTAATATTATTGTTTACTCTTTTGTGCCACTGTTTTTGCATGAAAGACTCATTTAAATTTATCTAATACTTAATCTTGTATTAAGCACATTAAACCTTAGGAAATCCATAACTTAAAATGTATAACTCCAAAATTAATGATTCCTGTTCCTATGATCTTATTTTAATATGTATATTATTAATGAGTATTTTGTTCTTATGTTTGGTGTAATGTTAATTTTGCCTATACCATGTTTGTTTGTATTGCTACGTTTAGCAGTGAGAACACGTGTCACCTGAAGATCATCCTGGTACCTGGAATCTCAAGTCCCAGGCAAGTTGTGCCCTTGATCACTTCTTTTTACCCACTCATGTTCTAATTAATCATAATGATCTGCATAGGTTAATTTTGATGGGACCCAATAGGTTACCCTAGTTTGTCTATCTTTATACCTTGTTTACCACTGAACTTTTGGGTAGTACTTGCTAGTGCTTTATGTGGTTTTGGGTACGAAGGTACATTATTCATGATCACACTTTTATTATATGTTTATTATTTCTGTTCATGTTAAGATCATTATGTTAATTGGAACATGGAGAACCACCCGGGAAAACAGTGCTACCACAAGGGAGGAATGGGACCCCTTGGCTGATTAATTAGGAAAGCTAGTGGAAGACTACCTTACCCGAAAGGGGCAAGGGCAGTAGGGGAGTGGTCAGTGTAGGGAGGCCCTCGGGAGGATTTTGCTGCGATGGCGGTCCTGCAAGGGATTCCTGCATTGGAACTTCCTATAAACTGTAGCGGGTTTTCGGAAGCTAGTGGAACTTTGTAAAGGCCTCGTAGTGGATCCCTAGCCATTCACCTCGGTAGTGTCTAAGGGCCTTGCAAACCCTGGCGACATGGGATACACGACTTGTGGGTAAAGATGCGCAACCTCTGCAGAGTGTAAAACTGGTATACTAGCCGTGCTCACGGTCATGAGCAGCTCGGACACTCACATGATTAAATTATGGAACTTAAACTCAATTTGTCATATGCATTGCATCGCAGGTAAAGTTGTTACTTTTGTTCTACTATTTAACTGGGTTGGTATTTACTTATACTTAGTAACTGCTAATAAAATTTTGACCAACTTTAAAAGCAATGCTCAGCTCTAACCATCTTCTTTGGGAAGCCTTACACTTCACGTGAGCTCCCACCTTTGGCGAGTTCATGCACATTATTCCCCACAACTTGTTGAGCGATGAACGTATGTGAGCTCACTCTTGCTGTCTCACACCCCCCCACCCCCACAGGTCAAGAGCAGGTACTGCAGGATGAGGCGCTTGGAGGATGCTGTGATCAGTTCGTGAGAGGTCTAGGTCGTCGTCTCCCAGTCAACTTTGGGTTGCTGGACCGTTGTCTCCTTATAATGTAATCATTTATTTTGTATAGAACTCCTGTTATATATAAAGATGTGACATTCGATCCTGTGCCACTATACATCATATGTGTGAGACTTGGTCCCAGCATACCTGGTGTTTATGTTCGCGCCCGGGTCTTGGTGCCCCTAAAAACCCGGGTGTGACACTCATACACCTCTACCGAGGAGGCGAGGCAGGGTAACACTACGAGGCCTTTACAAAGTTCCACTAGCTTTAGAAAACCCGCTACAGTTTATAGGAAGCTCCAGTGCAGGAATCCCTCACCTGACCGCCATCACAACAAAATCAATCAAGGACCTCCCTACACTGACCACTCCCCTACTGCCCTTGCCCCTTTTGGGTAAGGTAGTCATCCACTAGCTTTCCTAGTTAATCAGCCAAGGGCGTTCCATTAAACCCTTGTGGTAGCACTGTTTTCCCAGGTGGTTCTCCATGTTCCAATTAACATAATGATCTTAACATGAACAATAAATAACAACTGATAACAAAAGTATAATCATGAATAGTGTAATCCTCATACCCAAAACCACATAAAGCAATAACAGGTACTACCCAAAAAGTTTAGTGGAGTCAAGGTATAAAGATAATCAAACTAGGGTAACCTGTTGGGTCCCATCAGAATTAACCTATGCAGATCATTATGATTAATTAAAACATGACTGGGTAAAAAGAAGTGATCAAGGGCACAACTTGCCTGGGACTCGAGATTCCAGGTACCAGGATGATCTTCAGATGACTCGTAACCTCTCGCTAGTCGTAGCAATACAAACAAACCGTATACAGACAAAATTAACATCACACCAAACATAAGAATAAACTGTGTAATAATAATCTACACGGCGTAACGAGATCGTAGAAATAAGAACCACTAAATTCGGAGCTACGGTTATGAAGTTATGGTTTTTCAAAGATCCACGTGGTTAAATATAGAATATGCTAAGTGCAACATCTTAACCTATATTTCATGACAGAACAAAGTTACCAGATGATAATAAATATTATTATGAGACTAATGCAACTATAATGGATCAAAACAGAGTTACGGTTATTGAGTTATGAATTTCTGGAGTTATTGAGTACATGGTATAGATTAATTCAGATGCATAATTTTAATTCATGTTTCATTGCTAAATAGAGGTACTCAGTGGTAGATAATATTAAAACAAAATTAATATCTCTGGAATGGGTCAATTTGGAGTTAGAAGGAATTAAATACGGATTAAACAATTTTATGGATTTATTTTTATACTAAAAACCTATTTCTTTGTTAATTTCTGAATATCCTAAGTGTTCTGGACCGAGGACACTAATATCAGAGAGCTCAGGGTTAAATTTGCAAAACTCTACCAGACTTAGACTACTCCCGTGAGGACGGCGGGTTGATTTTTAAGAAAGCCAGGGGCTCTTTACAAAGAAAGCCAGGGCAAAGGGGTATAGTCGATCCTGGGCCACACGATAGAAGCCGGACGGCCCAGATTAGACACTGATCAATCCGAATCGGTACGCACCACTGGCCGCTAGATCATGTATCTACGGTCAGTATTTAATGGGACGTGATCCAATATGGGCCATCCGATCTGCCCAACGGTTCGGATCCAATCACCGAAAGGGTACTCCTACATCTATTCCCAGCCCTTCATCTCTAGATCAACGCTCGTCAACACGTCGTCCCGATCCCCAGTCGCACGAGGCGGCGCCTCCCAGGTGCAGCGATGATCCACTGCCGGAATCACACCAAGCGACGCCAGGGAGCGACAATCCCCGGTCCAAGACCCGATACACGGTATGGAGATCAATTTGAATAAGTTACGCGGATACCTACCGATGATTATGCGCCCAGGGATCCGGACCTCGAGGTTTAGCGGCACCGCGGCTACAGAGCAGCACCGGTGAGAAATTCCCATTCGCCCCTGGCGTCCTGAGCTCTGATTCGACTTCGATTACCATCCCCACATGCTGACGAATCGATCAAGACATATCCGAGGACCCCGGGCGACCCCCAGCTGTGAGGCGTCGGTGGCGGCCATCTCCTGCTTCTCTCTGCGCTCCCTGATCTCCCTCTTGGTTCATCAATGGTGGCCCAACTCCTTTCTTGTGTGGAGAGATGGACCGAGAGCGCAACGTCCCAGGTACGATGGTCACCAGCGCTAGGTATGAGTCCCCCCCAATGGCGGCGCGCACGCAGGTCTCCATGCATGGTGGCTTCTGGCGCCACGAGATGGTCGAGGCAATGCTTGAGATCTCATTAAATAGCCTAGATGGGGAAATCCAGCAGTTGGCGTGGAGGAATTAAAACCCGAAATCTCGCGCGGTGGGTGTAATACTCAAAGTTGTATACAAAGAATAAAAGAGAGATCTCCTTATTTTATGTGCCATATTTGCATCATAAAAAGAGCACACATATAATTGAGAGTGATTAATTAAAACAATGATACTAAAATAAAAAAAATGCATCATGTTGGAGTTTAGATGTTTGTGCATTAAATAAAATAATAAGGATAATAATAACAAGATAATAATTTTTTTAGAAGTTTAATTAAACCCTAAATTTGGGAGTAGGGTTTTGAAAATAAGAAGAAGAGAAAAGATATAAAAATATAAATAATATATTTAAATAAATATTCTCAAACTTATTACTTTTAATTGCACAATTATACTATGTAAATGGTGATCCACAAAGTTGGAATTTAAACGTGAATTCAAATTTGGATTAGAAAATAGAGAAAAAGGAATGGATAATAAAAGAATAAAACAAAACCCAGCTAAATGGGCCTCGTACCTGAATTCGGCCCACCAGAGGAAATACCCCGCGCGGCCCAGAATAGCTCTACCGCGCGCGCCACCCTGACAGGTTGGACCCGCGGTCAGCCGCTTCCCCTCGCTCGCGCCACTGACAAGAGTGCCCGCCTTGACAGTCGCGGTGTCTCACGTTTTCCTCGGGTGCGTTTCACTGAGGGTGGGCCCGGGGCGACAGACCATGCTCACCGGCTCCGCGAAAATGGCGTCGAGCTCGCCGCCACCGCGGAATCCTCGCGCGCACGACCTGTTCAACCGCGCTGGGGGATAAATAGAAGCTCCCGAGAACCGTCCTTCCCCTGCTAACCACTCGCCCTTCCTCGCGCTCGCAGTCCGTTGAGAAAAACCACCGCTTCCTCCGCCGCCACAGGCCCGGGTTGGCCGCCATCGTCGTCCGGCTCGTGTGCGGGTGCACGCGCCTCGGAGTTAGGGTCGGCGTGCTTGCGACATGGTCCCGGAGGTGTTCGCAGACTCCCCTGCCCCATAATTTAGGCTACCTCGCCGCAATTCCTCGTCGTCGCTACACGCTTCGCCTGAATCCGCTCTGCGCCGTCGTCAGGAGGGTTCTTCGCCGTGATTAGAGGTAATTGGTGTGCCATTCCCTTCGCGCTTCACTGGTAGGCACGTTGGGTGGTTCAATTTTGGTTTTGGGCGTCGGGGGGGGGCGGGAATCGGATGCCACCGGCGGAGTCCGTCGCGTTGAGAGGCGGCGCCGCCGTGTCCGGTAAGGTTTGGGGAAGAAGTCGCTCGGCCGTTGGATGGACAGCGGACGGCCGAGATTAGGCCAAAGGATACCCCTTCGCGCTTTAGATCTAGACCGTAGGATGGAGATCGTAAAGCCCAGATTAGATCGTATCTATTTAAATCCCTGCCATTGATTCCTAATCCAGCGCTCGATATCGCGTACTGATTCGTAAACCTCAGCGATCTAATCGGCGTCGTTTGTTTCTAATCGGACGGCCGTAATCGGACGATACCTCTTCGCCATACCACTTTGCAGAAAGACCCTTATAGAATTTAGAAAATAACCCGCCGTCCAATGCCACAGCCCTCTGAGTCTCGGTAATCTTGCGCCAGAGCCCCTGAGTTTTTCAGATATTGACGCCCAGTCCAGAGCCCGTTTAAAATGTACAAATGAATTAGTAAATGTATTTCTAATACAAAAATAATTCCTATAACTTAGTTAATTCCTAGAAAACTCATATGAACTCCAAATTACTCCATTCCAGTTCCTAAAATTTTGTAATTTTATTCTCCATCATCTAAAGTCTCTGTTTTGACATGAAAACAGTAAGAAAATTAATTTAGCATTTAATCCTATTTCAAGCACATTAAATCTTAGGAAATTCATCACTTGAAATCTATAACTCCAAATTTAATGATTCCAGTTCCTGTGATCTTATTTTAATGTCTAGTTTATTACTGTATATTTTATTTACATGTTTGATGTGATGTTAATTTATGCTATACTATGTATGTATTGTGTTGATGCGAGTAGACGAGCAAGCCACTGTGGATTTTGAGGTTCAGCAAGTAGAAGTAGCTGAGCAGGAGCTCATTGAAGGCAAGTTGTGCCCTTGATCACTTACTTTTTCCAAGCCATGTTCTTATTAATTATAATGATCTGCATAGGTTAATTTTGATGGGATCCTTTAGGTTACCCCAGTTTTGGTTATCTTTATACCTTGTTCACCACTGAAATATTTTTGGGTAGTACCTGCAATTGCTTTATGTGGATTGGGTATGGAGATACAACATTCATGATTACTCTTTTATTATCTTGTTATTACTATTTGTCGGGGACCATAATTAGGGGTACCCTCAAGACGCCTAATTCTCAGCTGGTAACCCCCATCAGCATAAAGCTGCAAAGGCCTGATGGGTTTGATTAAGTCAGGGATCAGTCCATACGAGCGACTCGATCACGCCACGCCCGAGCCTAGCCTCGGGCAAGGGCAGCCGACCCTAAGATGTTTCCGTCTCGCCCGAGGCCTCCTCTTTCGCGGCAGACGCATCTCCGGCTCGCCCGAGGCCTTGCCTTCGATAAGAAGTAACCCTGACTAAATCACCACGCCGACCGACCAAGTCACTGGGGTCTTTAACGCAAAAGGTAAGACTGACGGGCAGCCAGGCTTGGCCAAAAGCGCCAGAGGAAGCACCGCCCGACCCAGGGCTCAGACTCGGGCTAAGGCCCCGGAAGACGGCGAACTCCGCTCCGCCCGACCCAGGGCTCGGACTCGGGCTAAGGCCCCGGAAGACGGCGAACTCCGCTCCGCCCGACCCAGGGCTCGGACTCGGGCTAAGGCCCCGGAAGACGGCGAACTCCGCTCCGCCCGACCCAGGGCTCGGACTCGGGCTAAGGCCCCAGAAGACGATGAACTCCGCTTCGCCCGACCCAGGGCTCGGACTCCACCCCGACCTCTGCCGCACGACCTCCGCCTCGCCCGACCCGGGTGCTCAGGTTCGGCCTCGGCCATGCAGGACAGACTCGACCTCGGCCTCGGAGGAGACTCCACGTCGCCCGACCTAGGGCACAAGTCCGCCACGTCGACAGGAAGCGCCATCATCACCCTACCCCGAGACGACTCGGGCCGCAGAGAACAGGACCGACGTCCCATCTGGCTAGCTCCGCCAGATAGGCAATGATGGCGCCCCGCTGGACCATGACGACGGCGGCTCCCAGCTCCCTTACGAAAGCAGGGGGACGTCAGCAAGGGCCCAACCACTCTGACAGCTGTCCCTCCGTTCGGCTCCATCGCTTCTCCAACAGCCACGACGCCACACTAGCTGGGTGCCAAGATCTCTCCGGCTGCCACCTTGGCGTGTACTTAGGGTACTAGCTCTCCCCCGCTAGACACGTAGCGCCTTGCTACACCCCCATTTGTACACCTGGATCCTCTCCTTACGCCTATAAAAGGAAGGACCAGGGCCTTCTTAGAGAAGGTGGGCCTCGCGGGAACGAAGGGCAGGGGCAGGCGCTCTCTCGGGGCCGCTCGCTCCCCTCACCCGCGCGGACGCTTGTAACCCCCTACTGCAAGCGCACCCGACCTGGGCGCGGGACGAACACGAAGGCCGCGGGAAACTCCGACTCCCTCACGACCCGGCTCCGGCCACCTCGCTCTCGCTCTCTCTCTCTCTCTCTCTCCCCCCTTCGCGCTCGCCCACGCGCTCGACCCATCTGGGCTGGGGCACGCGGCACACTCACTCGTCGGCTCGGGGACCCCCCGGTCTCGGAACGCCGACAGTTGGCGCGCCAGGTAGGGGCCTGCTGCGTGTTGACGAGTAGTTTCCCGTCAAGCTCCAGATGGGCAGTCTCCAACGACCTCTTCAACCCGGGACGGTGCTCCGTTTCGGGAGTCTCGAGTTCGTGTCTTTCGACGGCAACTACGACATGATGCTCCTTCCACCGCCGCGCGACAGCGACAACGGTGGCGGACAGCCCGCCCGCCGGCGGCGGAATCGACGACGTCTTTCCCACGTAGGGGAAGGACAACTTTCGAGCTCACCCCATCCTCTCCCTCGCCATCGGAGGAGGAGGCGGGGCAACCAAGGCCGAGCGGGAGGCTGCGCTCAGTCGACTGTCGAGAAAATCGACATCCCCAGCGCCCCAACGGAGGACGCGTCGGGCATCACCCACGCGTTTGAGGCGAAGGCGAGCGCCGTCCCCCCGCGACACGCCGATCTCGAGCAAGTGGACGACGCCAGCACGCTCACGGAGGGCCTGCAGGACGTCGCCCTCGCACCCAGGACGACAGCACGATCAGCCCCCGATGCGACTTCGTCAATCCTCGTCGACCAAAAGGTACGGGCTGATTCCCATCCTTCGTCATTTCGACTCGGCCTCAACCCGCCTGGCGGCCTCGCTTTGGCGGGCGCTCATGTTGAGGCGAGTGCAACCTCTCTGGGGTTTCGTGTGCGGTCGCCTTGGGACCGATTGACGGGTGTCTCGACCTACGGACCCTCTGGGTCCGAGGAAGATGACGACCCCAGCATCTGCTGGGATTTCTCTGGATCTGGCAACCCCAGTGCCATGCGGGACTTCATGACCGCATGCAACTACTGCCTCTCCGACTGTTCTGACGGCAGCCGCAGCCTTGATGACAAGGACTGCGGCCCGAGCCGCGAATGTTTCCACGTCGAGCTAGGGGATCCCTCCGGAGGCAGCTGTCTCGGCATGCCGGAGGATGGTGATCCCCCTAGGCCAGCGCCTCGCGCCGACATCCCGCGGGAGCTAGCTGTGGTCCCCGTTCCGGCGGGGGGTCACGACCCACAGCTCGAGCAAGTCCGCGGGGCGCAGGCCGGGCTCGATGAGGGAGCAGGAGCGCTCGAGGCAATCCGCCGGAACGTCGGGCAGGTATGGGCGAGCCAGCCCCCGGCCGGAGGAATACGTCACCTGCCCCAAGGTCTCCAGCACCGCATCGCCAACGATGCCAGGGACAGACCGCCACCCGCATCCGGCGGAACCGGACAGGACCTGGCAGCCGCAGCGATGCTCCTCCGCGCGATGCCGGAGTCATCAACCACCGAGGGTCGGCGAATCCAGGGAGAGCTCAAGCATCTCCTGGAAGGCGCTACGGCCCGGCGGGCCGAGAGCTCTGCCTCCCGAAGGCAGGGGTACCCCTCGGAACCTCGTGCCGCGACTTCCCGACTCATGCGGGAAGCCTCGGTCTGCACCGGGCGCACGCGCAATACCGCGCCTGCGGCCCCGGGCCACCTCGGCGACGAGCACCCTCATCGCGACCGTCGGGCCCGCCTCGACGAAAGGGTGCGCCGAGGTTATCACCCCAGGCGTGGAGGACGCTACGACAGCGGGGAGGATCGGAGTCCCTCGCCCGAACCACCCGGTTCGCAGGTCTTTAGCCGGGCCATTCGACGGGCGCCGTTTCCGCCCCGATTCCGACCCCCGACTACTATCACAAAGTACTCGGGGGAAACGAGACCGGAATTGTGGCTTGCGGATTACCGTCTGGCCTGTCAACTCGGTGGGACGGATGATGACAACCTCATCATCCGCAACCTCCCCCTGTTCCTCTCCGACACCGCTCGCGCTTGGTTGGAGCACCTGCCTCCGGGGCAGATTTCCAACTGGGAGGATCTGGTCCAGGCTTTCGCCGGCAACTTCCAGGGCACGTATGTGCGCCCCGGGAATTCCTGGGACCTCCGAAGCTGCCGGCAACAGCCGGGAGAGTCCCTTCGGGACTACATCCGGCGATTCTCGAAGCAGCGCACCGAGCTGCCCAACATCACCGACTCCGATGTCATCGGCGCGTTCCTTGCCGGCACCACCTGCCGTGACCTAGTGAGCAAGTTGGGTCGCAAGACCCCCGCCAGGGCAAGCGAGCTGATGGACATCGCCACCAAGTTCGCCTCTGGTCAGGAGGCGGTCGAGGCCATCTTCCGAAAGGACAAGCAGCCCTAGGGCCGCCCGTCGGAAGATGCCCCCGAGGCGTCTACTCCGCTCGGCGCCAAGAAGAAAGGCAGGAGGAAGTCGCAAGCGAAACGCGACGCCGCCAGCACGGACCTTGTCGCCGCCGCCGAGTACAAGAACCCTCGGAAGCCCCCCGGAGGCGCCAACCTCTTCGACAAGGCACTCAAGGAGACGTGCCCCTACCATCAGGGGCCCGTCAAGCACACCCTCGAGGAGTGCGTCATGCTTCGGCGCCACTTCCACCGGGCCGGGCCACCCGCAGAGGGTGACAGGGCCCGCGACGACGGCAAAAAGGAAGATCACCAAGCAGGAGAGTTCCCCGAGGTCCGCGACTGCTTCATGATCTACGGAGGGCATGCGGCGAATGCCTCGGCTCGGCATCGTAAGCAGGAGCGTCGGGAGGTCTGCTCGGTGAAGGTGGCGGCGCCAGTATACCTAGACTAGTCCGACAAGCCCATCACCTTCGACCAGGATGACCACCCCGACCATGTGCCGAGCCCAGGGAAGTACCCGCTCGTCGTCGATCCCGTCATCGGCGACGTCAGGCTCACCAAGGTCCTGATGGATGGGGGCAGCCGCCTCAACATCATCTACGCTAAGACCCTTAGGCTCCTGCGCGTCGATCTGTCATCCGTCCGAGCAGGCGCTGCGCCCTTCCACGGAATCATCCCCGGGAAGCGCATCCAGCCCCTCGGACAGATCGACCTTCCTGTCTGCTTCGGAACACCCTCCAACTTCCGAAGGGAGACTTTGACGTTCGAGGTGGTCGGGTTCCGAGGGACCTACCACGCAGTGTTGGGAAGGCCATGCTACGCGAAGTTCATGGCCATCCCCAACTACACCTACCTGAAGCTCAAGATGCCGGGCCCCAACGGGGTCATCACCGTCGGCCCCACGTACAAACACGCATTCGAATGCGATGTGGAGTGCGTGGAGTACGCCGAGGCCCTCGCCGAGTCCGAGGCCCTCATTGCCGACCTGGAAAGCCTCTCCCGAGAGGTGCCGGACGTGAAGCGACATGCCGGCAACTTCGAGCCAGCGGAGACGGTTAAGGCCGTCCCTCTCGACCCCAGTGGCGACACCTCCAAGCGGATTCGGATCGGATCCGGGCTCGACCCCAAATAGGAAGCAGTGCTCGTCGACTTTCTCCGCGCAAACGCCGACGTTTTTGCGTGGAGTCCCTCGGACATGCCCGGCATACCGAGGGATGTCGCCGAGCACTCGCTGGATATTCGGGCCGGAGCCCGACCGGTCAGACAGCCTCTGCGCCGATTCGACGAGGAAAGGCGCAGGGTGATAGGCGAGGAGATCCACAAGCTGATGGCAGCAGGGTTCATCAAAGAGGTATTCCACCCTGAATGGCTTGCCAACCCTGTACTTGTGAGGAAGAAAGGGGGGAAATGGCGGATGTGTGTAGACTACACTGGTCTCAACAAAGCATGTCCGAAAGTCCCCTACCCTCTACCTCGCATCGATCAAATCGTGGACTCTACTGCAGGGTGCGAAACCCTGTCTTTCCTCGATGCCTACTCAGGGTATCATCAAATCAAGATGAAAGAGTCCGACCAGCTCGCGACTTCTTTCATCACGCCCTTCGGCATGTACTGTTATGTCACCATGCCGTTCGGTTTGAGGAACGCGGGTGCAACGTACCAGCGGTGCATGAACCATGTGTTCGGCGAACACATCGGTCGCACGGTCGAGGCCTACGTCGATGACATCGTAGTCAAGACGAAGAAAGCCTCCGACCTTCTCTCCGACCTCGAACTGACATTCCGGTGTCTCAAGGCGAAGGGCGTCAAGCTCAATCCCGAGAAGTGCGTCTTCGGGGTGCCCCGAGGCATGCTTTTGGGATTCATCGTCTCCGAGCGGGGCATCGAAGCCAACCCGGAGAAGATCGCAGCCATCACAAACATGGGGCCCATTAAGGACTTAAAAGGCGTACAGAGGGTCATGGGATGTCTCGCGGCCTTGAGCCGTTTCATCTCGCGCCTCGGCGAAAGAGGCCTGCCCCTGTACCGTCTCTTAAGGAAGGCCGAGTGCTTCACTTGGACTCCCGAGGCCGAGGAAGCTCTCGGGAACCTGAAGGCGCTCCTCACCCAGACGCCCGTCTTGGTACCCCCCGCTGATGGAGAAACCCTCCTGGTCTACGTCGCCGCTACCACTCAAGTGGTCAGCGCCGCGATCGTGGTCGAAAGGCGGGAAGAGGGGCATGCCTTGCCCATTCAGAGGCCAGTTTACTTCGTCAGCGAGGTGCTGTCCGAGACCAAGATCCGCTACCCACAAGTCCAGAAGCTGCTGTATGCAGTGATCCTGACGAGGCGAAAGCTGCGACATTACTTTGAGTCTCATCCGGTGACTGTAGTGTCATCCTTCCCCCTGGGGGAGATCATCCAGTGCCGAGAAGCCTCGGGACGGATCGCAAAGTGGGCGGTGGAAATCATGGGCGAGACAATCTCGTTCGCCCCTCGGAAGGCCATCAAGTCCCAGGTACTGGCGGACTTCGTAGCCGAATGGGTCGACACCCAGTTGCCGACGGCTCCGATCCAACCGGAACTCTGGACCATGTTTTTCGACGGGTCGCTGATGAAGACGGGAGCCGGCGCGGGCCTGCTCTTCGTCTCGCCCCTCGGGAAACACCTGCGCTACGTGCTCCGCCTCCATTTCCCGGCGTCCAACAATGTGGCCGAGTACGAGGCTCTGATCAACGGATTGCGAATCGCCATCGAGCTAGGGGTCCGACGCCTCGATGCACGCGGCGACTCGCAACTCGTCATCGACCAAGTCATGAAGAACTCCCACTGCCGCGACCCGAAGATGGAGGCCTACTGTGATGAGGTTCGACGCCTGGAAGACAAGTTCTACGGGCTCGAGCTTAATGACATCGCCCGGCGCTACAACGAGACTGCGGACGAGCTGGCGAAGATAGCCTCGGGGCGAACGACGGTTCCCCCGGACGTCTTCTCCCGGGATCTGCACCAACCCTCCGTCAAGATAGGTGGCACGCCCGAGCCCGAGGTGCCCTCGGCCCCGTCCGAGGTGACCTCGGCCCAGCCCGAGCCATCCTCAGTTCAACCCGAGGAGCCCTCGGCCCCCGAGGGCGAAGCACTGCACATCGAGGAGGAGCAGAGCGGGGTCATGCCAGATCAAGATTGGCAGACCCCGTACCTGCAATATCTCCGCCAAGGAGAGCTGCCCCTCGGCCGAGCCGAGGCTCGGCGGGTAGCGCGACGCGCCAAGTCGTTCGTCTTGCTGGGCGATGAGAAGGAGCTCTACCACCGTAGCCCCTCGGGCATCCTCCAGCGATGCATCTCCATCGCCGAGGGTCAGGAACTCCTGCAGGAAATACACTCGGGGGCTTGCGGCCATCATGCAGCACCTCGAACCCTCGTTGGGAACGCCTTCCGCCAAGGCTTCTACTGGCCGACGGCGGTGGCTGACGCCACTAGAATTGTCCGCGCCTGCGAAGGGTGCCAATTCTATGCGAAGCAGACCCACCTGCCCGCTCAGGCTCTGCAGACGATACCCATCACCTGGCCCTTTGCTGTGTGGGGCCTGGACCTCGTCGGCCCTCTGCAGAAGGCACCCGGGGGCTACACGCACCTGCTGGTCGCCGTCGACAAATTCTCCAAGTGGATCGAGGTCCGACCCCTAAACAGCATCAGATCCGAGCAGGCGGTGGCGTTCTTCACCAACATCATCCATCGCTTCGGGGTCCCGAACTCCATCATCACCGACAATGGCACCCAGTTCACCGGCAAAAAATTCTTGGATTTTTGCGAGGATCACAACATCCGGGTAGACTGGGCCGCCGTAGCTCATCCCATGTCGAATGGGCAAGTGGAACGTGCCAACGGCATGATTCTGCAAGGGCTCAAGCCCCGGATTTACAATGATCTCAACAAGTTCGGCAAGCGATGGATGAAGGAACTCCCCTCGGTTGTCTGGAGCCTGAGGACGACGCCAAGCCGAGCCACAGGTTTCACGCCGTTCTTCCTGGTCTACGGGGCCGAGGCCGTCCTGCCCACTGACCTGGAATACGGCTCCCCGAGGACGAGGGCCTACAACGAAGAAAGCAACCAAGCTAGCCGAGAAGACTCGCTGGACCAGCTGGATGAGGCTCGGGACAGGGCCTTACTACACTCGGCGCGGTATCAGCAGTCCCTGCGACGCTACCACGCCCGAGGGGTCCGACCCCAAGACCTCCAGGTGGGCGATCTGGTGCTTCGGCTGCGGCAAGACACCCGAGGGAGGCACAAGCTCACGCCCCCCTGGGAGGGGCCGTTCGTCATCGCCAAAGTTCTGAAGCCCGAAACGTACAAGCTGGCGAACAGTCAAGGCGAGGTCTACGGCAACGCTTGGAACATCCAACAGCTACGTCGCTTCTACCCTTGAGATGTTTCCAAATTGTTCATATACCTCGCACCCATGCAAAGTTTAGTCAACAAGGAAGGGTCGGCCTCGCCTCGGCAAAGCCCGACCCTCCCTCGGGGGCTAAAAGGGGGGAAACCCCCTCTGCGTCAAAATTTTCCTCGAACAAAAAATCTCTTTATCAGAATATCTTTCGTGCTTTTTGACTACTTCGAAAAATGGGTCATGGAAACGACAGGGTACACGTAAGCAGTCAAGGCTGACCGAGCCGAGGGACTCCTACGCCTCCGGGATACGGATACCTCACTCATCACCTTCTGCGATAAGTAACTCGCGTTCGGATAAGGTGACTCCGCGGATCGAACAAGTCTCTACGTTCGGAAGCTCTTCTGTCGAAGCGATTCTTCGAGTTTTCTCGACTAGGTCGGTGATAGGGCCTCATGGACGAGTAAAAGTGCGCGTAAGCGGCAAGGCCGACCGAGCCGAGGGACTCCCACGCCTCTGGGATATGGATACCTCACTCCTCACCTTCCGCGAGAAGCAACTTTCGCTCGCACAAACATCCCTGTTACCGACAAAAGGTCTAGATGCTTGGAACAAGAGGAAAAGGGACGCAGCTTTACAACACAGCAAGGGTGTGTGTTCTGGCCTCGACGGTCGCACAAAGCACACGCTACAAGACAAGCTGATCCTGCAGGCTCAGGTCTTGGCGCTGGAAGGGGGTGGCGACACCCTCGACATCAACAGCACCTTCGGCAAGGCCCGAACTAGCCTCGGACGGCGACGCGGTCCGAGGGCCTCCGCTCCAAAGGACGGCGTCATCACCACGCCCGGGCGATCGTTGTCAGGGACTTCTCCGGGAATCCGGCCCGAGCAGGCGGCTCGGCCAGCCACCTCCGGGGCCTCGGCCAACCACCCTCCAAGGGCACGAGCCCGGTCCGAAGCCTCGGCTGACCAACTCCGGCGTCGATCCTGCCAACGGACAACCCGGCTAGGCTCCAGCCATCCAGGTTTCATTTCCGAGCCAACTCTGCCTCTGCTCATGCTGATATCGCTACCCCCAGCCTCGGCTCGTCGAAGAGCGGCCGAGGGGTCTCTTTAACTAAGCCAGAGGAGCCTCGGACAACAGGGCCGACCAAGCCGAGGGACTCCTACGCCTCCGGGATACGGATACCTCACTCGTCACCTTGACACGGGGCGACTCATGCTTAGTGAAGCGGTTCAGACAATCAGCGGACGAGTCTTAGTGCTCGGAAATGAGGAAAAAAACGGCTCCGTGCCGTAATTACACACATGTTCAGGCCCCGAAAGCCAAAATGAACAAAAAACCCGGCACTCGAGGTGCCATTACAAACGGAACTCCGGTTCCGCCCCCGCGGGTACGGACAACCTCCCCGCCAGGGAAGCCCGAGGAGCGACAAGCTCTGGGTGAATCACCAGCAAACGCGGGACGCCCCTAAGCGCCCCGGCAGATCCTCGCAGCCGTCCTCGCCGCGAATGCGAGGAGGAAGACGGAATGTTGCATCCTAGCTGGGCAGCAACAGTTCTCCTTCCCCGGCATGGCTGGAGGATGTCTCCGCCGTGGGGCTAAAAGGCGATTGCCACCACCAGAAGCTGGAAAATGAAGTGGCCCGCCGACCCGCGTAGGAGGTGGGGCCCCGGCTCGCCTCGCTCCCCGCCCTGGCGAGGATGACGAACACCCTCAACACTGAGGGCGGGGCCGGGACCACAGCCCGGTTTGCCCCTCCCCATTCGGGAGCTGGAGGCCACCGTCTTGGGTGATCACCAGCGGAGGGGAGCCGCTGGGCTGTGTGATGAAAATCCTTGAAGCCGAACGATGGCTGAAAGGTACCCACTCCCACGGAGTGGTGTCCCCCGGCGATGAGGCACGGAGATGGCGGTTTCCCCCATCCGGGGGCTTGAAAGGCGGAAAGACACGATGCATAAGGGAGGAAGAAGACATGGTCGCCTTACGAAAGGGGTCGCCCTCCTTTTAAAGGCAACTCTCCGTGCTTGCGCCCCCAACCGTCACGGGCTGAGTCTTCTCCAACACGCCTCCAAAGCCCTCCCCTGCGGCGTGGGGGCTAGGACCCACCTGTCATGCAGACCGGCTCCGAGCAGAAGAAGCCGAACCGCCGCGCACGGCGCGCGCGCAACCACCCAGCAGTTACAAGCGACCCTCCACTTTTGCCCAGACCAACGGGCGAAGGGGGTGGGCAGCCATGTGGGCGGCGTGCAGCCGCGCCAAGTGGACGCGCCTCTCCGACTCCTGACAGGCCAGCGCGGAGGCTCAAGCCCACGCGTCGCGCAACCGGCGCGCCGGATGCTGCATGTAAGCCACTATGCCACTTGCGCCACCACCGCACCTCCTCGGTTGCGGAACCAATACCACGACCCGAGGCGGCCCAGCGCGCGGCCCAGCTGCACCAGCCTGACGCAGCGGTCAAACGCGGTCAAAAGTGGGCCGGCAGCAATGACAGTGGCAGGCGCGCAAGAGCAGCGATCACACCATCAGCCAGGCTCACGTCCCATCCGGAGGCAGCAAGAGAACCCCCTCTCTCATGGTGTGAAGACGACACGCCCGTGACCCGTTCCTCGAACGGCTCGCGCACGCGCAACGGCAGCCTCGCCAACTACTCGCCCCGGCGCATTAACTCCGCGGCTCGAGGGGCAGCGCCACTGGCGGGAGCAGCTGGCGACGTTTCGCCTTCACCAAAGCGGCCACACCAAATAGGTACGCCACGACGTTCAATTTCGAATCCTTTTTCCCTTTTCCTTCTTTCTCTATCTCTTGCAACAGGGACCGGGAAAGGGGATACCCCCAAAGGGATCCTTCCCCGCGAAGGAACTAGGCTCCGAGCCTCCTTACTGATCAGGGGTTCGAAGGCTGGCCCCCCGAAGGGTTCAACGGCCGCCCCAGATCGCGTGGGCCCGACACCCACTACTGGTCAGGGGTTCGAAGGTCGGCCCCCGAAAGGTCCCACGACCGCCTCAGGCTACTCGGGCTCCGTGCCCCCTACTGATCAGGGGTTCGAAGGCTGGCCCCCCGAAGGGTTCACAGTCGTCTCAGACACCGAGCGAGGGATGACCAGGGGTACGTTCGATACATAACCAAGGCTCGGGCTGCGCTCCCGAGGTACCCTAGGACATTTCCGAGACCAGCGGGAACGACTCTGTAACGGAATCCCATCGGAGGGAGGCAACGAGCCCTCGGACCCCGTCGCCAGGGGACCGGGTCCGGCAGATCACCCGCAGGTACTTTTGGGCGTGCCTCCGGGCCCCTAGCCGACCCCCAACGAACGGGGCACGGACGTCCACTCGGATTACCCGATCGCAGCTCACCGGAGACACCATGTTCGATGCCCATCGAGGGTAACATGGCGCTCTCCCCCCCTCCTCCTTGCGGAAAGGCGACGTAGGGGCGTATGTAAAAAAGCCGAGTCTGTCCCTGATCGTCCTCTCGCTCCGTGCGGAGGCTCGGGGGCTGCTCTCGCAAACCCGGCTCCGGCCGAACCGTTGACAGCGTCAACATACCAGCCCGAGAACTTGGGCCCCGACAGTGCACCTGGGCTACGGCCTGTTCGCATGAGGGAACCGCCAGACCAGCCGAAGCATTACGCAAGGCATTAAGACCTCGAAGGAGTGAAACCACACCTCCGAGGCCTCGGGGGCTACACCCGGCGGGTGCGCTCGCGCGCACCCACCGGAATAAAGTGCAACCGAGAAAGGCTGGTCCCCTTGCAAAAAAGTGCGACGAAAGCCTCCAAGCGAGTGTTAACACTCCCTTCGAGGCTCGGGGGCTACTGTCGGGGACCATAATTAGGGGTACCCTCAAGACGCCTAATTCTCAGCTGGTAACCCCCATCAGCATAAAGCTGCAAAGGCCTGATGGGTTTGATTAAGTCAGGGATCAGTCCATACGAGTGACTCGATCACGCCACGCCCGAGCCTAGCCTCGGGCAAGGGCAGCCGACCCTAAGATGTTTCCGTCTCGCCCGAGGCCTCCTCTTTCGCGGCAGACGCATCTCCGGCTCGCCCGAGGCCTTGCCTTCGATAAGAAGTAACCCTGACTAAATCACCACGCCGACCGACCAAGTCACTGGGGTCTTTAACGCAAAAGGTAAGACTGACGGGCAGCCAGGCTTGGCCAAAAGCGCCAGAGGAAGCACCGCCTGACCCAGGGCTCGGACTCGGGCTAAGGCCCCGGAAGACGGCGAACTCCGCTCCGCCCGACCCAGGGCTCGGACTCGGGCTATGGCCCCGGAAGACGGCGAACTCCGCTCCGCCCGACCCAGGGCTCGGACTCGGGCTAAGGCCCCGGAAGACGGTGAACTCCGCTCCGCCCGACCCAGGGCTTGGACTCGGGCTAAGGCCCCAGAAGACGATGAACTCCGCTTCGCCCGACCCAGGGCTCGGACTCCACCCCGACCTCTGCCGCATGACCTCCGCCTCGCCCGACCCGGGTGCTCAGGTTCGGCCTCGGCCATGCAGGACAGACTCGACCTCGGCCTTGGAGGAGACTCCACGTCGCCCGACCTAGGGCACAAGTCCGCCACGTCGACAGGAAGCGCCATCATCACCCTACCCCGAGACGACTCGGGACGCAGAGAACAGGACCGACGTCCCATCTGGCTAGCTCCGCCAGATAGGCAATGATGGTGCCCCGCTGGACCATGACGACGGCGGCTCCCAGCTCCCTTACGAAAGCAGGGGGACGTCAGCAAGGGCCCAACCACTCCGACAGCTGTCCCTCCGTCCGGCTCCATCGCTTCTCCAACAGCCACGACGCCACACTAGCTGGGTGCCAAGATCTCTTCGGCTGCCACCTTGGCGTGTACTTAGGGTACTAGCTCTCCCCCGCTAGACACGTAGCGCCTTGCTACACCCCCATTTGTACACCTGGATCCTCTCCTTACGCCTATAAAAGGAAGGACCAGGGCCTTCTTAGAGAAGGTGGGCCTCGCGGGAACGAAGGGCAGGGGCAGGCGCTCTCTCGGGGCCGCTCGCTCCCCTCACCCGCGTGGACGCTTGTAACCCCCTACTGCAAGCGCACCCGACCTGGGCGCGGGACGAACACGAAGGCCGCGGGAAACTCCGACTCCCTCACGACCCGGCTCCGGCCACCTCGCTCTCGCTCTCTCTCTCTCTCTCTCTCCCCTTCGCGCTCGCCCACGCGCTCGACCCATCTGGGCTGGGGCATGCGGCACACTCACTCGTCGGCTCGGGGACCCCCCGGTCTCGGAACGCCGACACTATTGTTCATGTTAAGATCATTAAATTAATGGGAACATGGAGCGACCACCCGGGAAAACAGTGCTACCACAAGGGTTTAATGGGACGCCCTTGGCTGATTAACTAGGAAAGCTAGTGGAGATCTTCCTTACCCGAAAGGGGCAAGGGCAGTAGGGGAGTGGTCAGTGTAGGGAGGTCCTTGGGTTGATTTTGCTGCGATGGCAGTCAGGCGTGGGATTCCTGCACTAGAGCTTCCTATAAACTGTAGCGGGATTTCTGAAGCTAGTGGAACTTTGTAAAGGCCTCGTAGTGTTACCCTGCCTCGCCTCCTCGGTAGAGGTGTATGGGATTGGCCGTCTCTTGGCAGATGGGTAACATGACTTGTGGGTAAAGATGCGCAACCTTTGCAGAGTGTAAAACTAGTATACTAGCCGTGCTCACGGTCATGAGCGGCTCGGACCCTCACATGATTAATTTATGGAACTTAAATTTAATTTGACATTTGCATCGCATTTGGGATTATTTTACTATTACTGTTCTTTATTATTATTAAGGTTTGGTATTTACTTCCACTTAGTAATTGCTAATAAAATTTTGAGCAACTTATAAAAGCAATGCTCAGCTTCAGCCTCTATTTCATTGATCAGCCTTACCCTTCATGAACTCCCACCTTGGGTGAGTTCATGCCACATTATTCCCCACGACTTGTTGAGCTATGAACGTATGTGAGCTCACTCTTGCTGTCTCACACCCCCCATAGGAGAAGAACATGTGGTCGAAGAGGAGCCGCCTAACACTGAGGCATTCGACTTGATCTAGGTGGCGTTTCTCAGTTGACGTTGGCACCGACGATCCTTAGTTCGTTTTATATTTACTCTTTTATTTTGTAATAAGCCTTCCGCTATGTAATAAATACTCTGATGTTATTGTGACATTTATCTCTATACACTCTATTATTATATATGTTGTCTTCTTGGCGCATGTATGAGATGCACCTGGCTTTGTTCCTGAAAGCCCGGGTGTGACAGTGGGTACGGTGTTCTGTTGCCGGGAATCGCGCGGCCATGGAGTTCATCCTATCTGAATGAGGAAGAAAGCACTGATAGGGGTGGGCCCACAAGTAAGTGTCACTAGCTGTGTGGTCGTGAGGAAATAACATGGCGAGTGGGGCCTACCGCGCGCCGAGACGCGCGCGCCGAGACGCAGGCGTACACGGCCTGACGCACAAGCTTGCGGAGTCCCATTGACGGGCGGGGCCCGCAAGTCGGCGCCACACTGTGGTGCCTAGCCGAGCTATGTCCGCGGGATGCGAGGCTGACATTGAGGGGTCCACCCGTCAGCACAGTGGGATGCAGTAATGGGCTGGTGGAGGTAGGGGAAGGTAGGGTAGTTGGGCCGAGGAAGAGAAATTGACCCGCACGTGTGATCTCCCCTTTTTATTTTCTGTTTTGATTTTTCTAGCTTATTTTCATTCAAATGGCAAATTTGAACCCCAGTTAAGGTTGCAAAATCAAGTGCACAAACAAAAACCCATCATGACATGCGGTAAAACTATTCTTTTATCCTACATAAGAAAAATGTTTTTGGATATGTAGCACACATATAATTATTTTAAGACAAATAGTTTCTATTGTATGATTACTTATTAGAAGATGTTCTTATACATTTCAACAAAAGATAATTTATAGAAGAATCTTTTATTGAATCTTTATTATAAAACTTTTATTTTAGGAGATGTGACTTCAAAAGTTATGGGAATTCAAATAAAACAATTCTAATTCAAGATCTTTGGAAAATTTTTACCTAATTCTCAAAATGAGATTTTGAGGTGTTACACAAGGTCTTCCCAATACCGCATGGTAGGTTCCTCGGAACCCGATGACCTCAAAGGTGAGAGCTTCCTTTCGGAAGTTAGAGGGAGTTCCGAAGCAGACGGGTAAGTCGATCCGTCCGAGGGGTAGGATTCGCTTCCCGGGCGCGATCCCATGGAAGGGTGCCGCACCGGCCCGGACCTCGGACCGATCAACCCCTAAGAGTTCCAGGGTCTCGACATAGATGATGTTATGGCTGCTGCCTCCGTCCATGAGGACCTTGGAGAGCCTAACGTTGCCGATGATCGAATCAACAACGAGCGGGTACCTTCATGGGCTTGGCACGAAGTCGGGGTGGTCGCCTCGGTCGAAGGTGATAGGCTTGTCGGACCAGTCTAGGTAGACGGGCGCTGTCACCTTCACCAAGCAGACCTCCCGGCGCTCCTGCTTGCGGTGCCGAGCCGAGGCGTTCGCCGCCTGCCCGCCGTAGATCATGAAGCAGTTATGGACTTCTGGGAACCCCTCTTCCTTGCCGCCCTCCTTGTCGCTGTCATGTCCCTTGCCATCTTCCGCCGGGGGCCCGGTCTTATGGAAGTAGCGCCGGAGCATGACACATTCTTCGAGGGTGTGCTTGACGGGCCCCTGGTGATAGGGGCATGGCTCCTTGAGCATCTTGTCGAACGCGTCGCCCCTCCAGGAGGTTTCTGAGGGTTCCTGTGCTCGGCCGCAGTGACGAGATTCGCGTCAGCGGCGTCGCGCTTCGCTTGCGACTTGTTTTTGGCCTTCTTCGTGCCCCGCTGGGCGGACGCCTCAGGGGCGTCTGTCTTCGGCTCTCCCTAAGGCTGCTTGTCCTTTCGGTAGATGGCTTCGACCGCCTCTTGACCCGAGGTGAACTTGGTGGCGACGTCCATCAGTTCGCTCGCACGGGTAAGAGTCTAGCGCCCCAGTTTGCTCACCAGGTCTCGGCAAGTGGTGCCGGCGAGGAAAGCCCCAATGACATTCGAGTCAGTAACGTTGGGCAGCTCGGTGCGCTGCTTCGAAAACCACCGGATGTACTCTCGGAGGGACTCCCCTGGCTGCTGGCGGTAGCTTCGGAGGTCCCACGAGTTCCTAGGGCGCACGTACGTGCCTTGGAAGTTTCCCACAAAAGCTTTGACCAGATCGTCCCAGTCGGAGATCTACGTAGGAGGCAGATGCTCCAGCCAGGCTCGGGCGGCGTCGGAGAGGAAAAGGGGTAGATTACGGATGATGAGGTTGTCATCATCCGCCCCTCCCAACTGGCATGCCAGTCGGTAGTCCGCGAGCCACAGCTCCGGCCTCGTCTCCCCCGAGTACTTGGTGATGGTAGTCGAGGCTCGGAAACGGGCAGGGAACAGCGCTCGTCGTATGGCCCGGCTGAAGACCCGCGGACCGGGTGGTTCGGGCAAAGGACTGCGATCCTCCTCGCTGTTGCAGCGTCCCCCACGCCTGGGATGGTAGCCTCGGCGCACCTTCTCGTCGAGGCGGGCTCGATGGTCGGGATGGTGGTGCTCGTTGCCGAGGCGTTCCCGGGTGGCAGGCGCCTCGTCCCGCGCGCGCTCGGGATGGACCGAGGCTTCCCGAATGCGTCGGGAGGACATCGCATGATGCTCCGAGGGGTCAGCTCGCCTGCGGGAGGCGGAGCTCTCGGTTCGTCGAACCGTGGCGCCTTCCAGGAGATCCTTGAGTTCGCCTTGGATATGCCGTCCCTCGGTGGTGGATGGCTCCGGCATGGCTTGAAGTAGCATCGCCGCTGCAGCTAGGTCCTGGCCGGACCCGCTGACGGCCGGGGGCAGCGCTGCCCTAGCATTGTCGACGATGCGGCGCCGGATGTCTTGGGGCCGATGATAGGCTTTTCTGGCGAGTGTTCGGTCTGCCCACTCCTGTTCGATGTTCTGTCAGAGCTGCACAAGCCGGTCTGCTTCCCTGTCGACCCGAGCCTGCATCTCGCGGATTTGCTCAAGCTGTATGTCCTGACCCCCCGAAGGGACTGGGACCACAGCTAGCTCCAGCAGGATGTCAACGCGAGATGCGGGCCCAGGAGGATCGTCAACCTCTGGCATACCGAGGTGGTTGCCTTCGTTGTGATCTCCCAGATCGACGTGGAAACATTCGCGACTTAGGTCGTAACTCTCGTCGCCAAGGTCATGGCCATCGTCAGAACAACTGGAGAGGCAGTGGTCACATGCGGACATGAAGTCCCGCATGGCACCGGGGTCATTGAGGCCAGAGAAATCCCAACCGGAGTCGGGGTCGTCCTCCTCCTCAGAACCCACTGGTCCGAAGGTTGAGACGGCTGTCAGTCGGTCCCAGGTCGACCACATGTGGTACCCCGGGAGGTTTGGATACGCCTTTACGAAGGTGCTCACCGCAGCGGGGTCGCTAGGTGGATCGAAGCTGAACCGAAAAGGTACGGGATGGAAAACAGACGGTACCTCTTGGTCGATGGATGGTGGTGAAGTCGCGTCGGGGGCGGAGTACACCGTCATCTCAGGTACGAGAGTAACGCCCAGCAGTTCCTTTGCGAGGGTGCTGGCGTCATCAGTCCGCTTGGGGCTGACACGTCGCGGGGAAGTGATACCCGCCGTCGTCTCAGGTGTGAGGACAATGCTCGACATGTCCCCCAGGGGAGTGCTAGCATCGTCGACTCGCTCTGGTGCGACAGCTGACAAGGTGTCGCCTCCTGCGTGGCCATGGTTGCCTCATCTCCGCCTCCTCCGGCGAGGAGGGTGGCGAGGACGACCGGAGCGGTCCTCTTCCGCCGCAGGGAGATGCTGTCGTAGAGCTCGCCGCCACCTGGCGAGTCGGAGACCATCGTTGTCGTCATGCCGTGGGGGGAGGAGTACCATGTCGTAGCCGCCATCGAGGGACATGAACTCGAGACTCCCGAAGCGGAGCACCGTCCCGGACTGAAGAGGTTGCTGAAGACTCCCCATCTGGAACTCAACGGGAAGGTGTTCGTTAACACGCAGCAGGCCCCTACCTGGCGCGCCAACTGTCGGCGTCTCGGACCCAGGGGGGTCCCTTGGACCGACCAGTGAAATCGCTGCGTGCCCCTGCCCAGATGGGTTGGCGCGGGATGGAACACAAGATGTGGGGCAAGCCTTGTATTATCCTGCACCAGGGGTGCCGCTCGTAGTAGGGGTTACAAGCGCGTCGCGAGAGGGAGAGAGAGAGAGAGAGAGAGTTCGTCCGCTCCTTCCCTCGCGCGAACCCCCCTCAGGGTGGCCCTGGACCTCCCTTTTATAGACGCAAGGAGAGGGTCCAGACGTACAACGGGGGGCGTAGCTATACGCTAACGTGTCCGGCAGAGGAGCGCCTAAGCCTTGTGTACATGCCAACGTGGCCGTCGGGGGAGAGTTCGAGGCCTGTACACGTGATAGCGTGGCCGTCGGAGGAGCGCCTGAGTCCTGTAGGAGTACAGCTGGCAGTGCGGCAAGGGTCCTGCTGATGTCTCCTTGCTGCCGTAAGGGGCTGAGAGCCACCGGCGTCATGGTGCACGCGGGGCACCATCATTACCCATCGCCGGGGTAAGCCAGATGGGACGCCGGTCTTGTTCCTCCTAGCCTGAGCAGGCTAGGAATAGGGTAATGATGTATCCCCTGTTGGCGCGGTCGGTCTGAGCCCAAGATTGGGCGAGGCGGAGACTTCTGTCGAGGCCGAGGCCGGGGTTGGGAGAGGATGCGATTCCTCCCGAGACCGAGGTCGAGGTTTTGTCCAGGGGTCGGGCGAGGCGGAGACCTCCTCCCGAGGCCGGAGCCTGAGGTCGAGGCCGAGTCAGAAACCTCCTCCCAAGGCTGGAGCCTGAGGTCGGGCGAGGCGGAGCTTCCTGTTGCGCCCGAGGCCGAACTCGGTGGTTGATCGTGACTTGTTGTCAGTCTTTGCCTGGGTGGTTGACACGGCAGTCGGAGCAGGGCGAGTGGCGCTGTTTTCCTGTCACATCAGTATAGTAAAGAAGAGGGGCGAAGTGATTGCGGTCACTTCGGCCTGGCCGACTGAGGCGCGTGTGTCAGGATACGGCGTCAGGCATCCCCTGCATTGAATGCGCCTGCGAAGCGGTCGGTTGGTGAGGCGGTCTGGCCAAGGTTGCTTCACAACGAAGCCTGCCCGAGCCGAGCTTCGGGAGAGCCGAGGGGGCGCCCGCTGCCTGAGGAGGCCCTCGGGCGAGGCGTGAACTCGTCTGGGACTAATGCTCCGGCCCGAGGCTGGGCTCAGGTGAGATCGCGTCCCTTGGGTAGACGAAGCCTTGACTTGAACCGCACCCGTCAGTTGGTCTGAGGGTGTTTACCAACCATGATTAGGAGCGTTGGGGGTACCCCTAATTATGGTACCCGACAAGGATGGAGGCCCGATCCCACATATCATGTAACCGGCGCGACGGTCACTACGTGCAAGGAAACCGCACCGCCACCTGCGCCAATGCTGTGTCTTCTCGACTGCGAAACTAGTGCCACGACTCGAGGCAGCCCCGCGCGTGACCCAACAGTGCCAATTAAGTGCAACGATCACGGGTCAGTCAGCCGCGGGGGCAGGCACGACAGTTGATATGGCCAAAAGTGGACCGGCAATAACTGCTGCAATAGACGAGCGGGAGCAGCGATCAAATCACCCCCAAGCTCGCGTCCTTTCCTGAAGCGGCAGGGGAGCCCTTGCCCACGGCGTAAAGACAATGCGCCCGTGCTCCGTTCCTCGAACGGCCCGCGCGCGCGCAACAGACGCCCCGCGAATCGCCCGTCCCGTCGCATTAACTCCTTCGCAGAGCAAGCGACACCTTTGGCAGGCGAAGTGGGCGACGTTTCACCTCCGTCATGATGACCGCGTCAAAAAAGGTGCGCCACGTTATTTAAATTCATATCCTTTTACGTTTCCCCTCTCTCTCTCTCTTGCCACAGGGACCGGGAAAGGGGATATTTTGAAAAGGATCCTTCTCCACGAAGGAAACGGGCCCCCGAGCCCTCCTACTGATCAGGGGTTCGAAGGCTGCGCCCTGCGGTGTCCAGCAGTCGCCCCAGAGCACACGCCCCCCGAGCCCTCCTACTGATCAGGGGTTCGAAGGTTGCGCCCTGCGGGGTCCAGCAGCCGCCCCAGAGCACTCAAGCCCCCGAGCCCTCCTACTGATCAGGGGTTCGAAGGTTGCGCCCTGTGGGGTCCAGCAACCGCCCTAGAGCACTCGGGAGCCCTCCTACTAATCAGGGGTTCGAAAGTTGCGCCCTGCGGGTCCAGCAACCGCCCCAGAGCACTCGGGCTCTATGCCCATTACTGATCAGGGGTTCGAAGGCTGGCCCCTCGGAAGGGCTCGACAGCCGCCCCAGAGCACTCAGGCTCCGCGCCCATTACTGATCAGGGGTTCGAAGGCTGGCCCCTCGGAAGGGTTCGACAGCCGCCCCAGAGCACGCAGAGTGAGGGATGACCCTGGGTACGTCCGTTACATGGCCGAGGCTCGGGCTACGCTCCCGAGGTACCCTAGGACATTTCCGAGACCAGCGGGAACGATTTGTAATGGAATCCCACTGGAGGAGGCACCAAGCCCTCGGACCCTATCGAAATGGGTCCGGGTCCAGCAAATCCCCTGCAGGTACTTTTGGAGCGCGCCTCTGGGCCACTAGCCGACCCTTAACTAACGGGGCACGGGCGTCCACTCGGATCACCCATTAGCAACTCACTGGAAACACCATGATCGGTACCCTCCGAGGGTAACGTGGCGCTTTCCCCCCCTTCCTCCTTGCGAAAAGGCGACGAAGGGGCGTATAATAAAAGTCGAAACAGTCCTTGATCGTCCTCTCACTCTGTGCAGAGGCTCGGGGGCTGCCCTCGCATCCGGCTGCGGCCAAAACTGTTGACAGCGTGAATGAACCAGCTCAAAAACTCGGAGCCTGACCATGCACCCGGGCTGCGGCCAGGCCGCATGAGAGAACAACCAGGCCGACCGAGGCATCACATCAAGAATTAAGACCTCAGAGGAGTCAATCTACTCCTCCGAGACCTCGGGGGCTACACCTGGCGGGTGCGCTCGCGCGCACCCACCGGAATGAAACATAACCGAGAAAGGCTGGTCCCCTTGCAAATATCCGGCAGAACCTCCAAGCGAGTGCCTACAGTCCCTTCGAGGCTCGGGGCTACTATCGGGTACCGTAATTAGGGGTACCCCCAACACTCCTAAACACGGCTGATAAACACCTTCAGAACAACCATAAAGACTGACAGTTCGGGTCAAAGTCAAAGCTTCGTCTACCAAGGAACGCGATCTCGCCTCGGCCGAGCCCGGCCTCGGGCGGGAACAGTAGTCCCAGACGAATTCACGTCTCGCCCGAGGGTCTCCCCAGGCAGTGAGCACACCCTCGGCTCAGCCAAAGGCAAGCCTTGTCGTGCAAGCGACCATGGCCAAATCGCCTTACCAGTCGACCGTATTGCATGCGCATTTAATGCTGGGATCGCCTGACACCTTGTCCTGACACGCGTGCCTCAGTTGACAAGGTCGAAATGACCGCAGTCACTTCGCCCTTTCATTGACCGATCTGACAGGAAAACAGCGCCGCCCGCCCCGCTCCGGCTACTGTGCCAACCACCCAGGTGAAACTGACAACAGCCAAGTTCAGCCTCGGGCGCAACAGGAAGCTCCGCCTCGCCCGACCTTAGGCCTCGGCCTCGGTCTCAGCCTCGAGAGGAGATCTCCGCCTCGACCGACCCCGGGGCTCGGCCTCAGCCTCGGCCTCGGGAAGAGTCACGTCCTCGCCCGACCCTGGGCCTCGGCCTCAGCCTCGGCCTCGGAGGAGCTGCCGCCTCGCCCGACCTTAGGCTCAGATTGACCACGCCACAAGGGATACATCATTACCCTACTCCTAGCTAGCTTAGGCTACGAAGGAACAAGACCGGCGTCCCATCTAGCTTACCCCGGTAACAAGCAATGATGGTTCCCCGCATGCGTCCATGACGTCGGTGGTTCTTAAGCCCCCTACGAAAGTAAGGAGACGTCAGCAGGATCCATGCAGCGCCAACAGCTGTGCTTCTACAGGGCTCATGCACTTCTCCAACGGACACGTTAACACGTGCATAGCGACCAGGCACTTCCCCGCTGGCCACGTAGCACATAGCTACACCCCCATTGTACAGCTGGGCCATCTCCTTATGACTATAAAAGGGGATGTCCAGGAGCACGGAGAGAGGAGGAGGAAGGGTAGACGCACGACAAAGGGACGGGAGAAGATGGGCAGTGCCAGACCCTCTCTCTCTCTCTCGTTCTCTCCTACTCGCTCTCCCGCTCTCGCTCTCTCACAATGCTTGTAACCCCTACTACAAGCACCCTGGTGCAGGATAATACAAGGCACATTTTCCCCTTGTGTTCCATCTCGCACCAACCCATCTGGGCAGGGACACGCAGCGACAAATTTACTAGTCGGTCCAGGGACCCCTCGGGTCCGAAATCCGACACTTATCACAAATGCATGGTTACAATTTTATTTGGCACTCATTTATCCCTATTCTGATAACCTTCTCGGTCCTTCAGTAATGAACAGAGCTTATCCCATTCACCTTCTCTACTTTGTTTTGATGGATTTTTGTTCTAGCGAGCTTGGGGTGGTTTTGATTGGATATGTATGTTCTAGAACGTTAGAGTATCATAACATCTTTGTCAAACAGTTTGGGCAGATTATTCGCAAGGGTGTAGATTGATCTTTTGGAGCAAATAAAATTAAGAAAGCCATGTTTGATGGATTGTTAGATCTATGGAGTTGAGAGTTGTTCCAAGTGTTGGTGCTCTAAGGATGTCTTTCAAACACTCTAAGAAGCCCTTGCGAAAAGTTTGAGATCAATCTTATTTGATTTGAGTCAGTTTTGACATTTAGATCAATTTTTTCAAGGTGCAGCTCGTCGGTATTAGATGGACCGGTACTATGAAAGCCTCGGAGTTTTGAGCCGATTTTTGGTGAGCATCTTTCCAATAAGGGTTTGTTCGATTATAGGGGGATTGAATGTGATTAAATCTCTTACCAATCAAAATTCATCAGGAGACTTAATCCCCCTCCATCTACCTGCAACCGAACATAGACTAGGCCTTGTTCGTTTACGTCGGATTGCTCCCGGAATCGTTCCAGCTAATCAAAGTTTATATAAATTAGAGAAGCAATCCGACAAGGAATGGTTCCGACCCACCAATCCGGTACAAACGAACAAAGGCCTAATGTTTTAAGTAAATGGTTCAAATTTCATGTTTTTGGACATTACTCAGCATTTTGTGAGCCCTCCTGTCGTTCTTTCCCTTTTTGATTCTAGTGTTTTTCCGCTATGTTCTCTTAACCTATTAGTTTCAGAACCGAAGATGATTCGGCTGGCCATGCATGCACATGCATGCATGCGTGAGACTGTGTACGTACGAATTGATGTACGGCCGGTACGTACGTGTTACTATTACTAGTGGTGGTGGTGGTGGTGGTATGTACATGCATGCATGGGAAAAGGTGTGCATGGAAGAACAGCTGCACCTTTTGGTAGCTAGTGCCCGGCCGTGCGCCTACCGCACTACTGAAGACGCACGCAGCCTGCAGGATCGGAGAGGGCACTGTACGTCGTGGATCGGAGACGACGCTGCCTGCACCCCCGGGCACTACGTTCTCCGGCCGCGGCCACATCCACCACTACTTGCCAGTTGCTGCTGCTGCTGCTCACTACTTGTAGTCACTACTCCTCTCACTATACTATTCACACAGGACAGGCAGACATAAGCACAGTCTCTCTCTCTCACCTTTCCCTGTCACCGATATAATGTCTGCTTCTCTGTCTACCTTTACGTGCCTCTCTCTCTCTAGAAACAGGGGACGATGGCGGATGAGGAGGCCGGAGGGCTGACGACGATCGACAGAGAGAGAACTATTGGGGACCAAAAAGGCCGCTACGACGTTGCACCACCGCGGCGGTACGTACGTGCGCTGGGGACAGCGGCCAGGCCCCCCTTCTTCCCTCCGTCCATTGACGACCGTTTCCTTTTTTCTCTCTCACTGCTCGGTGGGTCCATGCACCTACACACATGCATGCATGCATGCATGCACACTACTCTTGGGTAGGAGTACGTACGTGTACGTCTACCTCTCGCCATAATGGCCCATGGAGGCAGGCATGGGCTCCTCCTCTCTAATCCAGCGGTGAACGGAAAACAACAATGGATTAATTAAACTAGTGATTCAGTTAGCTGATCATGCATGCATGAACAGTGAACTAATGCTAATTTGTGGGGTCTTGGCGTCTTGGAGGGCGGCCAACGTCCCCACGCATACACATGCAATGCAACAAACAAACCATGCATGCATGCATGCACACAGGACAGAGACGACGACACCACCGCACCGCCCCGCCGAGCTGGCTCTGCTGTGCTAGTAGCTCAGTACTGAGGAGAGCACAGCATGGTCCATATGTCTCTGTCTTCCCCGTGCAGGAGGAACTACCTCTTGTTCATGTTTTCTCTCGGACGAACACTGAGAGCACGGAAACCACCAGCTGCTTGGTAACGGTAATGCTAGTACTACTGATGAGCACTGCTGAGTACAAAATACAGTGGTTACGAGCAAGCAAATAAGCATTGGAACAACGAATACAAGTCGTCCATCTTTCAGATGTATATCTATACTACTTATTAAGAAGGTAAGAGTAGTCTGCCGTTCTGCCCTCTATGCTGCTCAGGGATCGAACCTTAGATCTATTGAGTAAAATGCCTAGCCTTCCACCCTCTAGCCAACGTGACTCATGTTGAATTGTATACAACTTTAACTAAGACTTTATTTATGTTTAAGCCGCCGTCCACTCTGTATGCTCACTGAGTCTAGAAAAATATTTATAGCTTGGCCCCTGATCTTTCTGGAATTCGGGACGCAGTCCAGGAAATAAAGAAAATAGGGAAAAGAAGTTTAGAAATTGATTTTTAGTTTAAAAATAATTGCAGAAACCCATTTAATTCATGGAAATTTCATATTAAATCCAAATGAGTTCATTCCAATTTCTATAATTCTATACTATTATTTTTTATCACATAATACCTCTGTTTTGTCATGAAAACAACAATAATCATATATCAAATACATAGAAACTTTGGAAATTCGTAACTTCCCCATTTTAATTCTAAATTGAACCGTTCCAGTTGTATTAGTCTCGTATGAATATTTGCTACGCAGTAACAACATTGATTATACCATATTTCATACTTTTATAATTAGATATTTATTTATCCTATGTTAATTGGGTTAATCTATGTCTATTGGATTAATTTATTTAATATATTAATATAGTATTCTAACTTTATGGTTATACGATGTTTGACCATTAGTCTTGCAAACACACACACTTACCTTTTTGTTTAAGCAAAAGCGTATGGTGGTACGTGTCCAATGACTAATGATGTACGAGAGAATTTCTTCCGGTATGTGTGAAACGTGCTCTCCAATAATGAGACCATGCAAATCATGACATATATCGAAGTCTGCATGATACTGATGGTTGCAATGTAGTGGTGAAACAGATAGATTATAAATAACAAAATTTATGTATGGCCAAAATCACAAATTGATTATGAAACATTTTCTCATAACGGTATAACACATATTTTGTATATAAGTTATCGTAGTATACTGGTATTATATATTCTCGTTGCAACGCACGGGCATTCAGCTATATATATATATATATATATATATATATATATATATATATATATATATATATATATATATATATATATATATATATATATATATATATATATATATATATATAGTTATAGTATTTAGAGCCCTGGGCTCCTAATAACTAAATGAAGCCCTAGCCAACCTTGTAAGTCTGGTTCGACCAAACCCAACCGAGCATCTAGTCATATTGACCAAAACCGCCTCCGTGCCCCTGAAATTTCGCTCCAATCTGACCAAACTTCACATCTTCACCCGGCGTGCCCCATAGCCGAGATCCATGGTGGTGATCTCATTCGTCCCCGTGCTAATCTCGGAACATGGGACCCAGCCCAACGGGGACGGCGATGCGGTGGCGAGTGGAGAGGTCGAGGGGGTCCGCGAGCAGGCCGTCGATGCTGCTGCTGGGGTGGACAAGAGCCGGAAGGGGTAGAACGGCACCGCCGAGGAGGACAAGGACGGCGGCGGCGATGACTACGACGCCATGCCGAAGGCCCACACCAGATCCGGCACCGGCGGCGGTCGGTGCTTCTGCTTTGTCCTGTCCACCCCCGTTTCAATTCTCCACTCCTCACGATGTTGCCGATCTCTTCTCGTCTTTCGCCTCGTTTCAGATTATTAAGGCAGAACAAAATAAAGGTAACCAACCTTTATGCTTGAGTATCTCCTTTTTCCAGAGAATAACCCCCTTGCTCTCTGCGACGAAAGAGGAAAGGAGAAAAAGGTACGCCTCCGATTCGAATTTGATGCAGTCGGATGATGTTCAGCGTTCGTCTAGAAATATCTATAAGAATAAAATAATATACCTTGAAAAATAACCCCTATTGTGAACTGAACCTGGTGCCTAAATGTAGGACGTCTAAATGAAGTTGGTGAGGATTTATGCAATCAAGAAGATCAGATACACTGGATAAAAGTAAAAGTCAATACAATATCTGAATATATGTCTAAAATGGAGCATCAAAATAGCAGTGAACAAGTTTTCTTTGTACTAGCCTAGTGTGGAACACAAGTTTATCCAAGGATTTATTATGTTCTTTGGTGGGAAGTATCCTGTTAAGGTCTCACCTAAGGTGTCCTTGACTGATGCGTCAGGTTTCTGAGTTCCATTCCACACTACCTCTTATTGTTCAAATACTTTTGACTCAAAGTAATCAAGCCAAGCAGCCGCATCCTGCATTCAGAAAAGGCTAAAAGGTTATGAATGCCCCATGAGTCTTTGTCTAAGCAAATCTGGGTGCCTGGTTGTAGACTTGTAAATCCATAACCCTTATTGTGAACTGAACCTTGTGCCTAAATATATATTGAGAGTAAAACAAATGTAATAATGTGTTGTATACATTCTGTACGACCTCATATTTTGTGTTTACATATATTAGTTTTAGTTTCCCTTCTTAAATAAAACTTTTTTAAAAATATAAGTTTTATGTCGGCTTACTTGTTGTTTTCTGTAAATGTTCCTAATCTACACAGGTTTACAAGTTGAATGAACATCAAGGATACTTGTTATGTGGCCCAGGAAATAATGGTGGTGATGGTCTGGTAGCGCCTATCATTCTAAATATTCTATGTTGGAGGGGAAATTGTAAGCTTTACATAGTTGTAATGATATGTGTTACTTCAAATTATTATTTTTAAAATATTTTGATTGTACTTTGTTTGTGATGAACATGTAGCTTCTGAGCCTTTGCTAAAAAACTACCAAATGTGCAATCTAGTATTATTATTCCTTGCTATTTTTTCACTAGTAATGTTCCTATTTTGTTTAAAAATGGATGGTGACTGAATTTATTTTGACTTTTTCATTCAATTAGGCATGCCTTTGCAACTTTGTCCTTCATTGCTGAGACTTTTTCTCTTCCTATATGTTGGGATGGATGCCCTCGATATCGAGAAGTTGGTGTTTACCATGACATATCATATATATATATACATGTGCTTTTCACATGTAGTCCGGTACCTAACTTTAGTACATAACTTTCTGTTTGCAAAGACTGGAATTTATTAATTCCTGTTTTCAGCCCAAGCAAATCCATTGACATAAGCTCGATTTTGCTAGGGTTGGTTCTAGTGGGGCGAGCTGCATTTGTTTTCCTAGTGTTGTTTTATGTATTAGGAAATCCTCCATAGACCTCTGTATTAGGAAATCCTCCATGGCCCTTTATATTTGTTTACCTAGGAAGTCCTCAATGGCCCTCTGTTAGTTTGTTAGATGATCGAGTTAAGCAATGTTTAGGAACATCTGTTTGTTTGCATAGTCTGAAACTGAAGCGAACTTAGGTAAGCAGGGGATTCAGTGTAGCATGGCTTTAGATTAAGGATTCAGTTGAAAAGAGAGCTGAGTTTTAGTGTAGCAGGGTGTGTATTTTTGCACCTTTTCGTCGTAATCTGATCTTCTAACTCAAGAGATTTTTCTTTTGGTAATCTGATCTTCTAACTCAAGTGTGCATTTAGTTTAGACTGTAGGTTATGTTAGTCATAACAAGCTAGAAAAAGATGATCATATTAACAAGGAAAGATCATATTAACAGTTCATGTTACGTTTGTAGTTATGGAACTCGATGGTTTTCTCCACATTAGGAAAGCTGGAAGAGCCTTTTGAACTCACTTTTTTTGCTAACAGTGGTGTTATGGTGGAACATAGTTTTGCGTGTATGTACCAACAACTAAAATGTAAACACGATATTATCATAGTTGAGTACAGGAATAATTATCTCTTATATCTTATTGTAAAATCTAAAACAGTTCTTCTGTAGATGGTTAGCTTGCATTTTACGCTACAATTACCTCAGATCCCTTGTTGTATTTTACACCAATTTACGATATTTCTTGATGCATTTTATGACAACCTCGTGCGCAGAGAGATATATTCGGTCTACATTCGTTATTATGAAATAGATGAACGATTTACACAAAAATTCGTACTCATTTACATTGTTTTAGTTCACATTTTACGCTTAAATCCGTCCGAGCCAGAACCGCGTACGACCGGTGATGCGCGATTATTACGCCGTAAATTTTGGCTCCATTCGCCATTATGAAACAGATATACGATTTACGCTAACATCCGTACTAATTTACGATGTTTCAGTTCATGTTTTACGGTGAAATCCATTCGAGCCAGAATTCGCGCTCAATCGGCCGCACATGATTTTCACGCCGTAATTTCGAGGGCCATTTTTTGTTACGAAATAGATATATGATTTACGCTAAATTTCGTAATCATTTACGCTGTTTTAGCTCACGTTTTACGCTAAAATCCATTCAAGCCAGAACCCGCGTACGATCGGACGCACACGATTTTCACCCCGTAATTTCGGGCCCCGTTTGCTGTTACAAAACAGATATAGGATTTACGCTAAATTTCGTACTCATTTACGCTGTTTTAGCTTATGTTTTACGTTAGAATCCGCCCGAACCAGAACCAGCACACGATCGAGTGCGCGTGGGTATACCTGACTGGGGCTTCCCATACTAATGGAAGCCCAGGGCTTCCATTACCTCGTCCCTATATATATATATATATATATATATATATATATATATATATATATATATATATATATATATATATATATATATATATATATATATATATATATATTCATTTGATGAATGAATTGTATCTCCATCAACTATATGTTAAGAAAACATCTATTAGAGACATCATATCCACCACACCACATCTTATTTTGATGTTATAGTAGAAGATATGAGAGTTATTAAAAGTAAGCTATGGCTGATGCCACACTAAGCCATAATGGCTCCTCCACCGCTGTTGTCCGGCAAACCATCACATTCTGTGACGCGGGACGTCGAGCAACTCCTGACTTGGGGCACTCCGGTCCCATATGACAAAATCCCCCATTCCCATTCAGCCATTCCTATCGTGCAAGCCATCACACACTCCGGACGTTGGGCCCACATTGCAGACTATGGACGCCCACGTGACAGCCACCATTAGTTTTGCACACACCGGACCCACGTCTGCTCGCACAAAAAGTTGCCTCAATTTGACACTAGCAGGAGCATTTGACCATGATTGCTTTCTCTAAAGAAGGAAGACTTATAAGCCGGTAGAAGCTATGTTGGCTGGCCGTTATGGTCATAAAAATGTGCAAGTCGTGATGACGACATAGGTCGCGTGGGCTGTGTTTCTTTGGTGCGGCCCAAGTAGCTGCCAGGAGGCCGCACGCTTCTTACCCTGACCCAGCTTAGCTTTAGGGTCAGTCTCCCTTGCTTTCTCTGCCCAGCGAGCCCTCGCCCTCTAGCTCTTCCTGCTAGCGCCGTCTCCGTCCCGTGCTCTCCTGTTCATCGTCGATCTCAGCCATCTCAGGAGCACCCGCTCACTCCCAGACGCCCGCGCAAAGGAATCCCCCACGATCTCCCTCCAAACTGCCCACTCCCTCCACGATCTCCCCCTCTAGCTCATGATCCCTCCGCCCGCCCCCACCCCCCGCCTGCCACGCCCACGGGCGCAATAAGCCAACAACCCACACTCATCCCCGCTACCCCGATCCGTTGCCATAAATCCGCTACCTCCTCCTCGAGTCCTGCTTGATCGCCCCATGCTCGACCGGTCGACCGGACGGAAGGGCAGCCCCGACCGTGACCACAGCGCGATGTGCGACGAGTGAGGGTAGTGGCGGGGGTTGCGACCAACGACGGAGAGCCACACAAAGAAGCCCGTCGGCGATGTTTTACTCAAGGTTCGCTCGCTCATTCCTTCCTTCCTTGTGCTATTGGCGTGTGATCCTAGCTAGCGCTCTCTTGATTTCATCCTTATCCACGTGAATCCTGGATCACACTGCATGCAGATCGGATTACTGGAAGGCCAGACCAGCTGCTCGCATTCACTGGTGCATGGTGTGGGAGCTAAGTGCTCCGTTCCTATGGCCGGGCCCCACCTCTCTTGGGCCCTTGTGCAGATACGCAGAGGTAGTGTCCCCTAATTTATTTGTCATGTCCCCTAATTTGTTTGTCAGAGCTACTTGAGGATGTCAATGAGGTATGGCTCCGCTGGTTCATCAGTATTCAGTAATTACAAGGCTTTATGAGTTAGCATGCTCCCTCCTGCTAAGCTAGCTAAATGTGGTTATCAGGTCTCAATAAGTATCCATTTTTAAAAGTATAAATTGTTATAGCCATACATGCGAGTCTTTATTTTGGAAATAACCAAAGGTTTTGAACCTGCATTGTGCTAACTCGTCAATCATTCCTGAAATGCGATTCCTTTTTTCATTCAGAGTTCGGTTGGACAAATTAAGATGGATTGAGATCTTAGTTGTTAAGGTAGAAGCAAAAGCACCACCACTGAATCCTGTACTTTAAATGGTGATAGCAGCAGTTGTGGTCTTTGATATCTTAGTGTGTTACTTGGTGATAGCAGCAGCTGCGATCTCCAATATTCTAGGGCATGTTTGCCTCCCTCTTCTAAACTTAGAGATCTAAAAGCTTTAGAATATTTTAGCTTTCTTTTGATGTCCAAATCTCTAATGTAAGGTGGGCTAAAGGTTAAAGCCAACTTTAGACCACCTGATGCATATAAGAAAGAAGGGTCCACATGCACCATTCTCTGTAGCATAGCAAAATCGAGCTTGATGTCCTTGAAGATTGATCGAGATAATATTAGTCAGTACTGAATTTAATTTTAATGACAAGTTTGTAATGGGTAGGATAATAAGGGATATGTTACAGGTTGTTGGTTTCTTGGATGAATATGATGCTGCATAGGGTTAGGCCTGAAAGGAGAAACAGAACAGGATTGGTTTTTGTAGCTCTCCTCCCCTCATCTTTCCATGGGATTGGAATATATATAACTTTATGAGTTTATATGGAAAGCAATAGATATTGTTTATTTCCTCTCTTCTCTTCTCTCCTCTCCTCTCCTCTCTATGCCATATTACTGCTTTTAAACTAAGGCGACACTGCTAGAGGCACTATTATATGTCAAGTTCATATATTAAGAATTTGAACTCTAGCCTATTGATGATGATAATTGTTCATTATCTAAAATTCCTCTATTTGACCTCTATATATGTCTGAAATTCCTAAACAACATTATGTCCATGTTTGTGTGTTAATATTTTTTGGTCATTATGTCATGAGTTTGTGTTAATAATCTGAATACTAAAGCATGTGGTAGGCACCATTATATCTAAAATTCCTATACACATTGCTTATGATTGTTTGAGGATTACACCTGTCTTGAGTTTTTATATTAATAATCTGAATAGTAAGGTTCGTTGTACCTTGTAACACCTGAGTTTAGTTGTTGGCTCTGAACTCTGAAAAAATATTTTTTTACCAAATACAACATCAGATGTAATTTTACTCTGTGATTAAGTTGTATCACATATTCACAGTAGTATTATTGTGTTCTTCAAGCAAGTCAATTATAGTGAGATTTTAGTCATGAATTTACAGTAGTCTATGAAAGATCATTCTTGAATGTTTGCCTTTAAATTGTCTTGTTAAATCTTGTATATAATACACTACTAGGTGAGTGCTCGTGCGTCACAGGCCCGAGTTTCTCTTCAACGTCATCCCGGACGGCTCGTGGATGTCGTCCTCCATCTCATAACAATATAACACACATTTGTATATATAAGTTATCGAGCTATTATATGATCCCGTTGCAACGCACGGGCACTGAGCTAGTATAAGCAAATAGCCGGATTCCGGTAATGACTGACGTATTTAGTATTTTAGTTAAAGTTATACGGTTCAAAATTTTTGATACATAATTCAATAGAGTTATTTAATAATTATATAATGTTGTTTTTTTACGGTTTTATTAGACTCTTTAGAAGGAACATAAATGTCTTTGATATATCATTTTTATCAACTTTAAAGAAAATATCCGTGTCGATAAAAATGATTAGACAAACATCAAAACACAAGCTCCTATCTTATTTTTAAATTTAGGTTTTACTAAAATCACGCCAGAAAATACTCATTAAAAGTAGTAGTAGCAAGAGATGCATGCATTTTCCGAGAAAAGAGAGATACAATATCCAATATGGTATCCAGAATATAGAGTGGATGGTGTTAGTTTCATCATGACACCATCAATAATGCTTCAAGACATCAGACCGCGCGTGTGTTTTATCTTTTCTCTTCCTTGTTTCCTCCCTATGCCTCCAGTCGAGTAGATTGGATTGGAAAAAAAGCTATAAAAACATTTCCCCCTTTTGTTCTCTCCCTCTAAATTCAATTAAATAGATTGGATTAGAAAAACTGGAAATAAAATATCATGGTCCATGTATACATGTTACCGTATTGGACATCTAGACTAACTAGCTTTGTCGTGTAGACAACGAGTCTAGACTAACATGATTGCATTGGAAAAAGTTATAAAAATATTTCCCCTTTTGTTCTCTCTCTCTAAATTCAATTGAATAGATTGGATTAGAAAAACTGGAAATAAAATATCATGGTCCATGTATACATGTTACCGTATTGGACATCTAGACTAACTAGCTTTGTCGTGTAGACAACGAGTCTAGACTAACAAGATTGCATTGGAAAAAGTTATAAAAACATTTTCCCTTTTGTTCTCTCTCTCTAAATTCAATTGAATAGATTGGATTAAAAATGTGGAAAGAAAATATCATGGTCCATGTATACATATTACCGTATTGGACGTCTATACTAACTAGCTTTGTCGTGTAGACAACGAGTCTAGACTAACAAGATTGCATTGGAAAAAGTTATAAAAACATTTCCCATTTTGTTCTCTCTCTCTAAATTCAATTGAATAGATTGGATTAAAAATGTGGAAACAAAATAACATGGTCCATGTATACATATTACCGTATTGGACGTCTATACTAACTAGCTTTGTCGTGTAGACAACGAGTCTAGACTAACAAGATTGGATTGGAGAAAAGCTATAAAAACATTTCCCCCTTTTGTTCCCTCCCTCTAAATTCAATTGAATAGATTGGATTAAAAAATCTAGAAAGAAAATATCATGGTCCATGTATACATGTTACCGTATTGGACGTCTAGATTAACTAGCTTTGTCGTGTAGACAATGGGTCTAGACTAACAAGATTGGATTGGAAAAAAAGCTATAAAAACATTTCCCCCTTTTGTTCCCTCCCTCTAAATTCAATTGAATAGATTGGATTAGAAAATCTAGAAAGAAAATATCATGGTCCATGTATACATGTTACCGTATTGGACGTCTAGATTAACTAGCTTTGTCGTGTAGACAATGGGTCTAGACTAACAAGATTGGATTGGAAAAAAAGCTATAAAAACATTTCCCCCTTTTGTTCCCTCCCTCTAAATTCAATTGAATAGATTGGATTAAAAAATCTAGAAAGAAAATATCATGGTCCATGTATACATGTTACCGTATTGGACGTCTAGATTAACTAGCTTTGTCGTGTAGACAATGGGTCTAGACTAACAAGATTGGATTGGAAAAAAAGCTATAAAAACATTTCCCCCTTTTGTTCCCTCCCTCTAAATTCAATTGAATAGATTGGATTAGAAAATCTAGAAAGAAAATATCATGGTCCATGTATACATGTTACCGTATTGGACGTCTAGATTAACTAGCTTTGTCGTGTAGACAATGGGTCTAGACTAACAAGATTGGATTGGAAAAAAAGCTATAAAAACATTTCCCCCTTTTGTTCCCTCCCTCTAAATTCAATTGAATAGATTGGATTAAAAAATCTAGAAAGAAAATATCATGGTCCATGTATACATGTTACCGTATTGGACGTCTAGATTAACTAGCTTTGTCGTGTAGACAATGGGTCTAGACTAACAAGATTGGATTGGAAAAAAAGCTATAAAAACATTTCCCCCTTTTGTTCCCTCCCTCTAAATTCAATTGAATAGATTGGATTAGAAAATCTAGAAAGAAAATATCATGGTCCATGTATACATGTTACCGTATTGGACGTCTAGATTAACTAGCTTTGTCATGTAGACAATGGGTCTAGACTAACAAGATTGGATTGGAAAAAAAGCTATAAAAACATTTCCCCCTTTTGTTCCCTCCCTCTAAATTCAATTGAATAGATTGGATTAAAAAATCTAGAAAGAAAATATCATGGTCCATGTATACATGTTACCGTATTGGACGTCTAGATTAACTAGCTTTGTCGTGTAGACAATGGGTCTAGACTAACAAGATTGGATTGGAAAAAAAGCTATAAAAACATTTCCCCCTTTTGTTCCCTCCCTCTAAATTCAATTGAATAGATTGGATTAGAAAATCTAGAAAGAAAATATCATGGTCCATGTATACATGTTACCGTATTGGACGTCTAGATTAACTAGCTTTGTCGTGTAGACAATGGGTCTAGACTAACAAGATTGGATTGGAAAAAAGCTATAAAAACATTTCCCCCTTTTGTTCCCTCCCTCTAAATTCAATTGAATAGATTGGATTAAAAAATCTAGAAAGAAAATATCATGGTCCATGTATACATGTTACCGTATTGGACGTCTAGATTAACTAGCTTTGTCGTGTAGACAATGGGTCTAGACTAACAAGATTGGATTGGAAAAAAAGCTATAAAAACATTTCCCCCTTTTGTTCCCTCCCTCTAAATTCAATTGAATAGATTGGATTAGAAAATCTAGAAAGAAAATATCATGGTCCATGTATACATGTTACCGTATTGGACGTCTAGATTAACTAGCTTTGTCGTGTAGACAATGGGTCTAGACTAACAAGATTGGATTGGAAAAAAAGCTATAAAAACATTTCCCCCTTTTGTTCCCTCCCTCTAAATTCAATTGAATAGATTGGATTAAAAAATCTAGAAAGAAAATATCATGGTCCATGTATACATGTTACCGTATTGGATGTATATACTAACTAGCTTTGTCGTGTAGACAATGGGTCTAGACTAACAAGATTGGATTGGAAAAAAAGCTATAAAAACATTTCCCCCTTTTGTTCCCTCCCTCTAAATTCAATTGAATAGATTGGATTAAAAAAATTGGAAAAAATCATGGTCTATATATTAGTGTTATCCTAAACGCTAAACTGTAAATAGTCAGTCATCCTCTGCTTAGCGTTTAATCGGACTACACGGGCGTTTAAACGGACTGAAAACGAATTATGCGGGATTAAACTGCCTAAATGGTTAGCTGCTGAGTAGCATTTAAATGGTCTAAACGGTCGTTTAGTATAATAGTTCTATGTATATACACATATTACTGTATCGGACGTCTAGACTAACTAGCTTTGTCGTGTATGACTTTAATTAGGTTTATTATAAAAAGTAAATTCGTAAGCAGTATAGCGATACTAATCTAGTGCCATAAATATTAGTATGGTACCTTTATATAAGTCTGGTGAAATTTAAAGTTGTTTTTTTAATTAGGTTTATTAAAAGAATAATCTTTTTGATATATTTTACCGCAATTAGATACACCATTAAATTTATTTTTATGATAAACTTTCTTGGAAATATAAATACCGTTAATATTTTGGACAAACCTAGTCTTTTTTCAAAAAACAAAATTGACCAGCACGACTACCATTATTTTGTTACGGAGGAGGAAGTACAATTTTACATAGAGCGACAACATTCTCGACCGCAGAAAAGAAAAGGAAAAAAAAAAGAGGAAATTCATTAAATTTTGTATTAATTCGGTTAGCAGTACCGTTAATTGTCCCTGCAGAGCGGTTACCGACTAGCTAGTAGTAGTGCCACTAGTACGTGCGTACGTACGTACTCACTCCTATATATATACAGCGGAGTGGAATCTGATGACGAGGTCCATCATCAGCTGCCGGCGATCGATCGACTCGAGTCAGCACTGCGATACATCGACGGCCACCTCGATCACTGCGGTTACTTGATGCAACTTTAACACACTCACAGCCTCACAGGCACATAGATCGAGAGGAACAGGGGAAGAAAGAGGAACCTATACAACTCCTTCGCTAGCCTGCTGACCAATCAATCAATATATTCTTGTCTCCAGCAAGCCCGTGGCTTTCGACGACGACGCGGATCATTTTTTCGTTTGATATCGTCGCCGCAACACTGGCTGGACCGCCGGTGCCCCGCCCCCTGTCCCCTGTGTATAGTAGTAGTATGTAGCTTGCGCCGCGGAGGATCATCATGATGCATATGGAATCGTGTCAGCAGTCAGCGATCACCAACAGTAGAGTGGCACTGAATTGTCACCACCCGTCTTTAATTTGTGTGGCATGCACGAGAGAGTAAGATTTCCGGCGCACTTCCTTCTCTCCGGCCGGCCGATTTCGTCGCCGATGATGACGCTGACGGTTAATAATAATGCTGACATAGATATTACCTAAACATGACCAAAACGACGACGTACGTACCTACGTAGGTACGTAGTGTTTGTTTGTTTGGGATTATAATCCAACAAATTTTGAACTAACTAACAACTTAGGGACGTACGTACGACGACGACACGCCGATTGAGCGCGCTTAGATTATTATTACACGTACTAGCGCTACCTACTGGATGCACGGTACGGTATCTGGCCAGCATGCAATAGAGAGTGAGGCAACAACAGCACACGTACGTACACTACTAGCTAGCTCACGAATTTACTGCGTGGATTTTGACTGTTCATGGTTGACAGTTAACAGCCACCTAAACGCCACTGTTTGCCTTACCATAGCTTTTGATGCTACATAGCTCGATCATCACAAGCAACGGAAACCAACAACCGTAGTACGTAGTAGTACTGTAGTATATATATATATATATATATATATATATATATATATATATATATATATATATATATATATATATATATATATATATATATATATATACACACACACACACGACGATATGATCGAGCTCTAGCTAGCTAATGATTGTATTACGCTGGCTAACTAGTAGCGACTAATAACCGCCACTGCGCAACACCACTGACCACACTGTGTCATCAAATTAAGAGGGTTAGAGACGACGACAGAGACCTGACGACAAGCAATGGCCGGGGGAAATAAAATGGCTACACGTACGTACAGGAGTAGAGCTCCTAATAACTGCATGAGTAGTACGCCTTGGAGGATTATATTTTGCATGCACGCATGCGGCCTTTGCCCTTCTCCTTCTGTATGGCTAGATAGCCTAGCCGTGACATGACGGTTCCTGGGTCTGGGTCTGGGTCGCATCGCATGCATCACCCTAGCTAGCTACTAGTGTAGCTAGTACAAAGTGCTTGCATGCAAGTAGCTAGCTAGCAGCTAGTAGCAGGCCGCCGGGAGTATCTGTATTTAAGCAAGTACAAGTATGGATGGAATGGATACGATACGACAAAGCTAGCTCGCTGTCGATGAGCGCTGGAGCTAAGCTAACGCTGCTTAATTGGATATACTTAGGGGATGTTTGGGAACAAAGTTTTTCTGCAGTATTAAAACAATACTGTAGTATTGAGTAATACTATGGTATTATATATTTTGAGGTGTTTGGCAACTCATCTGAAATCTCTGTATATTAAACTGTAGTATTGCAAATACTGCACTTGTTTTGCAGTTTTGGAAACTTTGGTCTCAGCCAAAGTTTTTCTCTGTAAAGAGAGCGCCAGCTAGGTCTCGCTCTGTCTCACCAAAGTTTTTCTCAAACACCTTAATGTATTGAATACTGTTGTATTCGAAAACTGAAGCATTGTAAACTGTAGTAATGTTATGACTAAAGTATACTAAAGTATTTGAAAAACTGCGGTTTAGAAAAACTGTGTTCCCAAACAGGGCTGGATGTATTCGCCGAAATGGGAAACCTGCCAAGTGCTTGGATTGTGCAGGCACGGTGGCACGTGCAGTGGGCATCTTACTGTATTGGATCATGTTAGATGCATGCATGCCATGTTGCGAGCTGATTGTTCACATATGTAATACCCAACTTGTGAATTGTGGAGGATAACCTAAAAGGAGAAATGATATTTTGTTGTATATATGTTTGTTATCTATATCTATCATTTCATGAGAACATCACACGAAGACAAATAAATAAATAACAAAAGACACCCAAAAATAAATTATGCATCATGCTGGGATTTTTATTTTTGTGTGCATTTGGTGACAATATAAAAAAAACCATATGACCAGAAATATATTAAAGTTTCAAAAAAGGGAAATTTAGAATATAAAAGAAATATGTGGACACCCAAATTGGAGATTGAATTCTAAAGGGAATTCTATAATTTGAGAAGAATGGGAAAATACTAAACAAATAGGATAAAATAAAGACATAAATGAATAAAATTTTGTCCATATGGTTATGAAGATTTGGACAATTAGCCTGAGTTTGATCTTCACACAAAAATAGATTCAAATTTGAAATCTAAAATTTAAAAGGAAGAAAAGAAAAAGAAAACATAAAAGGAAAAAGAGGAAGGAATAAAATCTACGTGGGCTCGGGGCACCTATTTCGGCCCAATACTCTTTTCTTCCTCGCGCTTGGCCGGCCCAACCGCGCGCACCTGGCACATAGGGCCCACACGTCGGTCTCAGTGGCATGCACCTTCTTCCTTTTCTCCCGCTGACAAAACAGGCCCGCTCGGTGAGGGACTTCTTCCCCGCGTGGACACCAGAAAGCGGAGAATCCGCGGCGTTGAATCCGACAAAAATTTCGGAATGCCGTTGGCCTCCGGGGTATTTACAAGAACGCAGGCCTCATACTCGTCCACGTGATTGGATCATTAGCTGCCTAATCATTGACCACCGTGCTAAGCAAAGATACTGAATGCGTCGGGAAGAGAGAGAATCAGTGAAGGGTGGTTGCGCCGCCGTGGTCAGCTGCTGGGCGGCGATTATCCTAGGCGCTTGGCAGTGCTCTCTGGGAACTCCTCGCGCCCGCGGTCTAGGTGGCACCCTGGGCGCTGTGAAACCTCTCATCGGCGCCCGCATCGACTGCGCTTGTTGTCCACCCATCGCGACCGCGGGGTGAAGGGTCTGGACGCCGGTGTATTGCGCATCGCCTTGATCCACGCGCCACGGACGGTCAACCCTGCTTCCATCGACGGTAAGAGCTTTCCGGCGCCGATGTACTTCCATCTACCGTCGCCGACGTCGAGCGCGTATAGGGGATGTAAGCTGCGGCGTAAGGAAGAAGATGGGTTGATGAGACGTAGGATGGGTCATGTGCGGCTTGGATTGGGTGCTGGGGTACTGGTTCAGGTGTGTATCGTGCGCCGTTAGATCATTGGCTGGCGGTCTGGATTGGGTCGTGTGTACCGATTTGAGCAGAGCGATCCTGAGCCGTCGAGATTCGATCGGGCGGATCTGGAAGACTTTAGCTTTCTTAAAATCCACACCAGTGATCTTGGATCGGATGGACACCAGCGCATAACGCTTCATATGGGTCAGGATCTAATCCTAACCGTAGGAATAGATCCAACGACTCATCTCCACCGATACCCCTTCGCGGCTGCAATTTACTAAAGAGACCCTGCACTTTACATATATTAATCCTTAGTCTATTGCGCTGGGTGATCTGAGTCATAGAAATTCTTGCGCGAGCGACCCTGTGCTTCCCTGTATTTGAGGCGCCGTCCAGGAATTAAATAAAACAGGAAAAATAGATTTAGAAATTGATTTTTGTGTATAAAAATAATTGTAAAACTTGTATAATTCATAGAAAATTTATTCGAACTCTAAATTGATCCATTCCGGTTCCTATAATTTTGTAATATTACTGTTCATCATATAGTGCTACTGTTTGACATGAAAATTATATTAAAATTAATATCTTGGTTAATCTTATACATAAAATCTTAGGAAATTCATAACTCCTCCGTTTTAACTCCGATTTGATCCGTTCAAGTTGCGTTAGTCTCGTAGAAATGCGTAGATCATTATTATTCAGTTTGTTCTTATGTTTGGTGTGATGTTAATTTTATCTATACCATGTCTGTTTGTATTGCTACGTCTAGCGCGAGGTTTTGAGTCACCTGAAGTTCATCCTGGTAACTGGAATCTCAAGTGCCAGGCAAGTTGTGCCCTTGATTCACTTTTGTTACCCAATAATGTTCTTTATAATCATTTACCATGCATAGGTTTAATTTTGATGGGACCCAATAGGTGAAAGCACCTAGGGGGGGGGGTGAATAGGTGATCCTGTAACACTTCAAAAACTTAAGCCACAAAACTTGGTTACTTGTTAGCACAGTAATTTGCCAAGTGGCTAGAGAAGGATCTCAACCCAACACAATAACCAAGAGATATCAATCACAGAGATGGCACAGTGGTTATCCCGTGGTTCGGCCAAGACCAACGCTTGCCTACTCCACGTTGTGGCGTCCCAACGGACGAGGGTTGCAATCAACCCCTCTCAAGCGGTCCAAAGACCAACTTGAATACCACGGTGTTGCTTTGCTTCTCTTAATCCCGTTTGCGAGGAATCTCCACAGCTTGGAGCCTCTCGCCCTTACACAAGATGTTCACGAAGAATCACAGAGCAAGGGAGGGATTAGCAACTCACACACGACACAAAGATCACAGCGAATACGCACACGCAAAACCCAGACTTGAGCTCAAGAGACTAGCACACTAGAACGGAGCTCAAATCACTAAAATGTCGAACACGTGCGCAAGAATGAAGTGTGAGTGATCAATGATGCTCAAAGGATGCTTGGTATTCTCCTCCATGCGCCTAGGGGTCCCTTTTATAGCCCCAAGGCAGCTAGGAGCCGTTGGGAGCAATCTGGGAAGGCAATTCTTGCCTTCTGTCGTCTGGCGCACCGGACAGTCCGGTGCCCGATTTCTTTCCATAAACAGCACAGTCGACCATTGGCAGCCTGGGAGCCGTTGGTGCACTTGACATGTCCGGTGCACACCGGACAGTCCGGTGCCATCTTCTAGCCGTTGGCTCGGCCACGTGTCCCGCGCAGATTGCGCGGCCGACCGTTGGCCCGGTCGACCGTTGGCTCACCGGACAGTCCGGTGCACACCGGACAGTCCGGTGAATTTTAGCCGTACGCCGTTGATGGTTTCCCGAGAGCGACGAGTTCGCCTGTGAGCGGCCCACCGGACAGTCCGGTGCACACCGGACAGTCCGGTGAATTTTAGCCGTACACCGCCGTCGAAGTCCCAAGAGCAGACACTTTGCCCAAGCCAGCCTGGCACACCGGACACTGTCCGGTGCACCACCGGATAGTCCGGTGCACCCAGACTGGGCAGACTTTGGCTGCTCGAGCCATCTCTTCTCCAACTCGATTTTTTCTGTTTTCAGCACTTAGACACAATACATTAGTCCATAAAACAATGTACTAAGTCTGAGAAACATACCTTTATTCTTGATCTGTACTTTGTTCACCATTTTACAATTAGGCACCTGTGTTGGGCACTAAATCACCAAAATACTTAGAAATGGCCCAAGGGCACATTTCCCTTTCAATCTCCCCCTTTTTGGTGATTTATGCCAACACAACATAGAGCAAGTAGAACAAGTACAAAATCAAATCAAATAAGAACTCAAAATTGTTTTGATTCAATTTTGACATATATGGATCACTCTATGCCACCACTTGGTTTGTTTTTGCAAATCAAACTCAAATTTCTATCTCTAAGTCAAACACACATGTTAAGACATAAAGAGAGTCATTCTAAGAGAAATTGATTTAAGATTTCGAAAACTCCCCCTTTTTCCCATAATCAATACTTCTCCCCACAAGAAGCCAACTTTTGACAAGAGAGACAACAAAAGAGTTTTGACAAACCAAAAGCTCTATTCTACTATTTTCAAAATCTCTCAAGTGGTAGCTGATCCATTTATCGCTTTGGCCTTTATTTTCTCCCCCTTTGGCATCAAGCACCAAAACGGGATCAATCTTGGCCCTTGAACCCCATTGCCTCACCAAAATCTTCAACTAAGAGCAAATAGGCAATAAGAGTATAACGATGAACTTGGAAGAGTTACTCTTTTCATCGGAGTGCAGTGGAAGTCTCGCATGGTCCAAGTCCACCTTTTCCCTTTCAATTTTCCTTGGAGACTAAAACAACCAAACTCAAGTACATGGTTAGCCAAAAAGGGTCAAGTTGTAGCACAGCTCCCCCTAAATATGTGCATCTCTTGCAAACAGGACTTGTGAGGTCCAGGGAGTGTTTGTACAACTTGAACACCACAATAAGCAACAAAATGCAGAATGAACATGATCAAAGGCATAAACACATGTATGCTACATTTCAATCCAAGTTCCGCGAATCTAAGATATTGAGCTCACTACGCAGCCTGCAAAAGGTCTTCTCATCTAAAGGCTTGGTAAAGATATCGGCTAGCTGGTTCTCGGTGCTAACATGAAACACTTCGATATCTCCCTTTTGCTGGTGGTCTCTCAAAAAGTGATGCCGGATGTCAATGTGCTTTGTGCGGCTGTGCTCAACAGGATTTTCCGCTATTCGGATAGCACTCTCATTATCACATAGGAGTGGGACTTTGCTCAGATTGTAGCCAAAGTACCTGAGGGTTTGCCTCATCCAAAGTAGGTGCGCGCAACACTGTCCTGTGGCAACGTACTCGGCCTCAGCGGTGGATAGGGCAACGGAGGTTTGTTTCTTAGAGTTCCATGACACCAGGGACCTCCCTAAGAATTGGCACGTCCCCGATGTACTCTTCCTATCGACCTTACATCCAGCATAGTCGGAATCTGAGTACCCAATCAAGTCAAAGTTAGACCCCTTTGGATACCAGATCCCGAAGCAAGGCGTAGCGACTAAATATCGAAGGATTCGCTTCACAGCCACTAAGTGACACTCCTTCGGATTGGATTGAAATCTGGCACACATGCATACGCTAAGCATAATATCCGGTCTACTAGCACATAAATAAAGCAAAGAACCTATCATGGACCGGTATGCTTTTTGATCAACGGACTTACCTCCTTTGTTGAGGTCGGTGTGTCCGTCGGTTCCCATCGGCGTCTTTGCGGGCTTGGCGTCCTTCATCCCAAACCTCTTTAGCAAATCTTGTGTGTACTTTGTTTGGGAGATGAAGGTGCCGTCCTTGAGTTGCTTCACTTGGAACCCAAGGAAGTAGGTCAACTCGCCCATCATCGACATCTCGAATTTCTGCGTCATCACCCTGCTAAACTCTTCACAAGACTTTTGGTTAGTAGAACCAAATATTATGTCGTCGACATAAATTTGGCACACAAAAAGATCACCATCGCAAGTCTTAGTAAAAAGAGTTGGATCGGCTTTCCCAACCTTGAAAGCATTAGCAATTAAAAAGTCTCTAAGGCATTCATACCATGCTCTTGGGGCTTGCTTAAGTCCATAGAGCGCCTTAGAGAGCTTACACACGTGGTCGGGGTACCGTTCGTCCTCGAAGCCAGGGGGCTGCTCCACGTACACCTCCTCCTTGATCGGCCCGTTGAGGAAAGCGCTCTTCACATCCATTTGGTACAACCTGAAGGAATGGTGAGCGGCATATGCTAGCAAGATACGAATTGATTCTAGCCTAGCCACAGGAGCAAAAGTCTCCTCAAAGTCCAAACCTGCGACTTGGGCATAACCTTTTGCCACAAGTCGAGCCTTGTTCCTCGTCACCACCCCGTGCTCGTCCTGTTTGTTGCGGAACACCCACTTGGTTCCCACAACATTTTGCTTGGGACGAGGCACCAGTGTCCAAACTTCGTTGCGCTTGAAGTTGTTGAGTTCCTCCTGCATGGCCAACACCCAGTCCGGATCTAGCAAGGCCTCTTCTACCCTGAAAGGCTCAATAGAAGAGACAAAAGAGTAATGCTCACAAAAATTAACTAATCTTGAGCGAGTAGTTACTCCCTTGCTAATATCACCCAATATCTGGTCGACGGGATGATCCCTTTGAATTGTCGCTCGAACTTGGGTTGGAGGTGCCTGAGGTGCTTCTTCCTCTTGAACATCCTGTGCTCCCCCTTGATCATGTGCCTCCACTTGAGGTACCTGTTCGTCATCTTGGGTTGGGGGATGCACCATAGTTGAGGAAGACGGTTGATCTTGCTCCAAGTGTTCCTGAGGCCGTACATCTCCAATCGCCATGGTGCGTATCGCGGCCGTTGGAACGTCTTCTTCATCTACATCATCAAGATCAACAACTTGCTCTCTTGGAGAGCCATTAGTCTCATCAAATACAACGTCGCTAGAGACTTCAACCAAACCCGATGATTTGTTGAAGACCCTATACGCTTTTGTATTTGAATCATAACCTAATAAAAACCCTTCTACGGCTTTGGGAGCAAATTTGGAATTTCTACCCTTCTTCACTAGAATGTAGCATTTACTCCCAAAAACACGAAAATACGATACATTAGGTTTGTTACCGGTTAGCAGCTCATACGACGTCTTCTTGAGGAGGCGGTGAAGGTAGACCCTGTTGATGGCGTGGCAAGCCGTGTTCACGGCTTCCGACCAAAAGCACTCGGGGGTCTTGAATTCTCCAAGCATAGTCCTCGCCATATCTATGAGCGTCCTGTTCTTCCTCTCTACCACACCATTTTGCTGAGGTGTGTAGGGAGCGGAGAACTCGTGCTTGATCCCCTCCTCCTCAAGAAACTCCTCCACTTGAAGGTTCTTGAATTCGGACCCGTTGTCGCTCCTTATCTTCTTCACCTTGAGCTCAAACTCATTTTGAGCTCTCCTTAGGAAGCGCTTGAGGGTCCCTTGGGTTTCAGACTTATCCTGCAAAAAGAACACCCAAGTGAAGCGGGAAAAGTCATCAACGATAACTAGACCATACTTACTTCCTCCTATGCTCAGATAGGCGACGGGTCCGAAGAGGTCCATATGTAGCAGCTCCACGGGTCTTGATGTTGTCATCACATTTTTGGTGTGATGAGAGCCTCCCACCTGTTTCCCTGCTTGACAAGCTGCACAAGGTCTATCTTTTTCGAAATGAACATTGGTTAGACCTATCACATGTTCTCCCTTTAGAAGCTTGTGGAGGTTCTTCATCCCCACATGTGCTAAGCGGCGATGCCACAGCCAGCCCATGCAAGTCTTAGCCATTAAGCATGCATCTAGACCGGCCTCTTCTTTTGCAAAATCAACTAAGTAAAGCTTGCCGTCTAGTACACCTTTAAAAGCTAGTGAACCATCACATCTTCTAAAGACAGACACATCTACATTTGTAAACAAACAGTTATATCCCATATTGCATAATTGACTAACAGATAGCAAATTATATCCAAGAGACTCTACTAAAAACACATTAGAGATAGAGTGCTCATTTGAGATTGCAATTTTACCTAACCCTTTTACCTTGCCTTGATTCCCATCACCGAATATTATTGAATCTTGGGAATCTTTATTCTTGACGTAGGAGGTGAACATCTTCTTCTCCCCGTCATATGGTTTGTGCATCCGCTGTCAATAATCCAGCTTGAACCCCCGGATGCATAAACCTGCAAGGCAAATTTAGGCTTGGGTCTTAGGTACCCAACTCATGTTGGGTCCTGCAAGGTTAGCACAAATATCCTTAGGGACCCAAATGCAAGTTTTGTCTCCCTTGCATCTTGCCCCTAATTTTCTAGCAACTATCTTCCTATCCTTTCTACAAATAGCAAAAGAAGCATTTAAAGCATGATATATTGTAGAAGGTTCATTAACTTTCCTAGGAACATTAACGACATTTCTCCTAGGTACATTATGAATAACATTTCTCCTACCAACATTTCTATCATGCACATAAGAAGAACTAGAAGCAACCATGGCATGAGAATCAAAGGCATTATATACATTACAACTCCTATAAGCATTTCTAGGTTGTCTTCTATCATAGTACATAAAGGCATGGTTCTTTTGCACACTACTAGCCATAGGGGCCTTCCCTTTCTCCTTAGCGGAGATGGGAGCCTTATGGCTTGTCAAGTTCTTGGCTTCCCTCTTGTAGCCAAGTCCATCCTTAATTGAGGGGTGTCTACCAATCGTGTAGGCATCCCTTGCAAATTTTAGCTTGTCAAATTCATTCTTGCTAGTCTTAAGTTGAGCATTAAGACTAGCTAATTCATCATTTAATTTGGAAATTGAAACTAAATGATCACTACAAGCATCAATGTCAATATCTTTACACCTATTACAAGTTTCAACAATTTCTACACAAGAATTAGATTTACTAGCTACTTCTAGTTTAGCATTTAAATCATCATTAAAACTTTTTAACTTAGCAATAGTTTCATGACAAGAAGATAATTCACTAGAGAGCATTTCATTCCTCTTAATTTCTAGAGCAAGAGATTTCTGTGCTTCTATAAATTTATCATGTTCTTCATACAACAAATCCTCTTGTTTTTCTAAAAGCATATTCTTGTCATTCAAGGCATCAATTAATTCATTAATTTTGTCTACCTTGGTTCTATCTAATCCCTTGAATAAGCATGAGTAATCTATCTCATCATCATCACTAGACTCATCTTCACTCGAAGAAGCATAAGTACTAGTATGAGTGCTTACTTTCTTCTCTCTTGCCATGAGGCAAGTGAGACGCTCGTTGGGGAAGAGGGATGACTTGTTGAAGGCGGTGGCGGCGAGTCCTTCATTGTCAGAGTCGGAGGAGGAACAATCCGAATCCCACTCCTTTCCGATATGTGCCTCGCTCTTGGCCTTCTTGTAATGCTTCTTTTTCTCCCTCTTGTTCCCTTGGTCCTGATCACTATCATTGTCGGGACAGTTAGCAATAAAATGACCAAGCTTACCGCATTTGAAGCATGAGCGCTTCCCCTTGGCTTTGGCCTTGCTTGGCTGCCCCTTGCGACCTTTAAGCGCCGTCTTGAAGCGCTTAATGATGAGGGCCATCTCCTCATCATTGAGTCCGGCCGCCTCAACTTGCGCCACCTTGCTTGGTAGCGCCTCCTTGCTCCTTGTTGCCTTGAGAGCAATGGGTTGAGGCTCATGACTAGGACCGTTCAACGCGTCGTCCACGTATCTTGCCTCTTTGATCATCATTCGCCCGCTTACGAACTTCCCAAGAACTTCTTCGGGCGACATCTTGGTGTACCTGGGATTTTCACGTATATTGTTCACCAAATGAGGATCAAGAACGGTAAATGACCTTAGCATTAGGCGGACGACGTCGTGGTCCGTCCATCGTGTGCTCCCGTAGCTCCTTATTTTGTTGATAAGGGTCTTGAGCCGGTTGTATGTTTGTGTCGGCTCCTCGCCCCTTATCATCGCGAACCGTCCAAGCTCGCCCTCCACCAACTCCATTTTGGTGAGCAAGGTGACGTCGTTTCCCTCATGTGATATCTTGAGGGTGTCCCAGATCTGCTTGGCATTGTCCAAGCCGCTCACCTTGTGATACTCATTCCTGCACAAAGAGGCTAGCAACACAGTAGTAGCTTGTGCATTTTTATGTATCTGTTCATTAATAAACACAGGGCTATCCGAGCTATCAAATTTCATTCCATTTTCCACAATCTCCCAAATGCTTGGATGGAGAGAAAACAGGTTAGTACGCATTTTGTGGCTCCAAAATCCGTAATCCTCTCCATCAAAGTGAGGGGGCTTGCCAAGTGGAATGGGGAGCAATTGAGCATTTGAACTATGCGGGATGCGCGAATAATCGAAAGAAAAGTTTGAGTTAACCGTCTTTCGTCTATCGTAGTCGTCGTCGTCCTTTTGGGAGGAGGAAGATTCGTCGCTGTCGTAGTAGACAATTTCCTTGATGCGCCTTGTCTTCTTCTTCCTCCCGTCTTTTCTTTTGTGGCCCGAGCCTGAGTCGGTGGGCCTGTCATCATTGGGCTCGTTGACGAAGGACTCCTTCTCCTTGTCGTTGATCACCATCCCCTTGCCTTTAGGATCCATCTCTTCAGGCGGTTAGTCCCTTTCTTGAAGAGAACGGCTCTGATACCAATTGAAAGCACCTAGAGGGGGGGGGGGTGAATAGGTGATCCTGTAACACTTCAAAAACTTAAGCCACAAAACTTGGTTACTTGTTAGCACAGTAATTTGCCAAGTGGCTAGAGAAAGATCTCAACCCAACACAATAACCAAGAGATATCAATCACAGAGATGGCACAGTGGTTATCCCGTGGTTCGGCCAAGACCAACGCTTGTCTGCTCCACGTTGTGGCGTCCCAACGGACGAGGGTTGCAATCAACCCCTCTCAAGCGGTCCAAAGACCAACTTGAATACCACGGTGTTGCTTTGCTTCTCTTAATCCCGTTTGCGAGGAATCTCCACAGCTTGGAGCCTCTCGCCCTTACACAAGATGTTCACGAAGAATCATAGAGCAAGGGAGGGATTAGCAACTCACACATGACACAAAGATCACAGCGAATACGCACACGCAAAACCCAGACTTGAGCTCAAGAGACTAGCACACTAGAACGGAGCTCAAATCACTAAAATGTCGAACACGTGCGCAAGAATGAAGTGTGAGTGATCAATGATGCTCAAAGGATGCTTGGTATTCTCCTCCATGTGCCTAGGGGTCCCTTTTATAGCCCCAAGGCAGCTAGGAGCCGTTGGGAGCAATCTGGGAAGGCAATTCTTGCCTTCTGTCGTCTGGCGCACCGGACAGTCCGGTGCCCGATTTCTTTCCATAAACAGCGCAGTCGACCGTTGGCAGCCTGGGAGCCGTTGGTGCACTTGACATGTCCGGTGCACACCGGACAGTCCGGTGCCATCTTCTAGCCGTTGGCTCGGCCACGTGTCCCGCGCAGATTGCACGGCCGATCGTTGGCCCGGTCGACCGTTGGCTCACCGGACAGTCCGGTGCACACCGGACAGTCCGGTGCACACCGGACAGTCCGGTGCACACCGGACAGTCCGGTGAATTTTAGCCGTACGCCGTTGATGGTTTCCCGAGAGCGACGAGTTCGCCTGTGAGCGGCCCACCGGACAGTCCGGTGAATTTTAGCCGTACACCGCCGTCGAAGTCCCGAGAGAAGCCACTTTGCCCAAGCCAGCCTGGCACACCGGACACTGTCCGGTGCACCACCGGACAGTCCGGTGCACCCAGACTGGGCAGACTTTGGCTGCTCGAGCCATCTCTTCTCCAACTCGATTTTTTCTATTTTCAGCACTTAGACACAATACATTAGTCCATAAAACAATGTACTAAGTCTGAGAAACATACCTTTATTCTTGATCTGTACTTTGTTCACCATTTTACAATTAGGCACCTGTGTTGGGCACTAAATCACCAAAATACTTAGAAATGGCCCAAGGGCACATTTCCCTTTCAATAGGTCACCCTAGTATGTTTATCCATTTTTACCTTGTTTACCCCTGAATCATATGGGTAGTTATGCTATGGCTTACATGGTTTTGGGTTAATATTTCATTATATCCATGTTCCAGTTATTTTGTTATTCTATTTATGTTCATGTCAAGATCATTATATTATTGTTAATTGGAACATGGAGCTTAACTTGAGAACCACGTGCCACCACAAGGGAGGAATGGGACCCCCTTGGCTGACTAATTAGGAAAGCTAGTGGAAGACTACCTTACCCGAAAGGGGCAAGGGCAGTAGGGGAGTGGTCAGTGTAGGGAGGTCCTTGGTTGATTTTGCTGCGATGGCGGTCAGACAAGAACCCTGCATTGGAACTTCCTATAAACTGTAGCAGGTTTTCGGAAGCTAGTGAAACTTTGTAAAGGCCTCGTAGTGGATCCCTAGCCATTCACCTCGGTAGTGTCTAAGGGCCTAGCTAACCCTGGCGACATGGGAAACACGACTTGTGGGTAAAGGGTACAACCTCTGCAGAGTGTAAAACTGGTATACTAGCTGAGCTCACGGTCATGAGCGGCTCAGGACTCTCCGATGATTAAATTATGGAACCTAAATTCAATTTTGTCATTTGCATATGCATGAGTTTATTATTAATTTTGTTCTATTATATTATTATGGTTTGGTATTCACTTATACTTAGTAACTGCTAATAAAAGTTTGACCAACTATTTAAAAGCAATGCTCAGCTTTAACCATTCCCTTTAGTAAGCCTTACACCTTACATGATCTCCCACCTTTGTGAGTTCATGTCACATTATTCCCCACAACTTGTTGAGCGATGAACATGTGTGAGCTCACCCTTGCTGTCTCACACCCCCCCACAGGAGAAGAACAGGTGGTCCAAGTGGAGCCAAGTATCGAGGAGTTCGATCTATTCTAGGTGGCGTCTCCCAGTTGACTTTCTGGCGCCAAGGATGGATTCTAGATCCTGTTATATTTATCTTTTATTTTGTAAGTCTTCCGCTATGTAATAAATACTCTGATGTTATTGACATTTATCTCTATACACTCTGTTATTATATATGTTGTCTTCTTGACGCATGTATGAGATGCACCTGGCTTTGTTCCTTAAAGCCCGGGTGTGACAACATAGGCCATACCATCAAATCCAAATCCTTCAAACATGGTGCTGTACGTACGTCCAAACTTCACAAATAAAAAAAAATACTTGCAAATAAAGATCGGCTCACTGACATATACATATCAGTCTCCATCAACGTATATCAAACAACTCATGTATATGCCTGCCAATTCAGTCATACACCATATGAACTTCGACATAATGATATACCAGCCAGTAGCAAGCAAAGCAACATATAGGAACCAATTATATATATTTGACCAGTTCTGATGGCGGACGATGTCGAGTTTGTGATCCAAATTCTGAAGAAGACGGCCAAGTTAGCGAGCGAAGTGGAGGCTCCCCGGCCCGTCTCCGGGAGGCTTATCTTTTTTTCTTCCTAATAATAAGATTTTATTACAATATTACTTTGTGTGTGCATGCATGGGCACTGTATATATATGTCATTTGTACTTTGATGCGAGTGACACCAACAGCTGCTGGTCCATCCATATGGGAGAAGAAGAAGAAGCTAGTGCCACACATATGCATTGATCAGCTATGTACCCAGCTATAGCTAGTAGCTGCTGCTTATGTACGCAGGCAGAGAGTAGCCAGGGGGTAGTACGTAATTATAATTATTATATGAAGCAGCCAGAGAAGAGGACACAAATAAAATAAAAGAGACGAGATGGGATGGATATATATATATATATATAAAAGGACACGAATATTAGACCACCATCCTCAAAAGATTCCAAGGCTAGGCGCGTCAATATCTATAGTTAAGTTGTGTGTGTGTGTATATATATATATATAATTCTAGTAATTCCTTATATATACACAGACATATATGCTGATACTATGTACGTAGGTACGTATATATATGGGTACGTCCGTACGAGAGCAATATAACGCATGGAGCAAGAGAAATGGAAAACCGTTGGCTTTGTCCTCTCCCTTTCTCTCTCTTAATTTCTACTGCTCGTAGTACTAGCAAGGATGCAGTGCAGTGCAGCGCCTTTCCTCTGTCTTTCTCTCTCCCGCGTCTCTCTCAGGAGTGGGTGGCAAAACTAACCCCCACTGCTACTAGCAGCTAGCTAGGAGCTCTGCAGCAGGGCTAGCTAGCCTGCAGTGCACTGACCGACGACTCCTATCTACTAGAAGATGTGGTCGTACCAGTATTGTATTGTGTAGAGATATATATAGAGAGAGAGAGGTAGCAGCCAGCAGCAGCAGATACGTACATGTACAACAAGCAGAGCTATCTAGGTAGGTAGCAACACAGAGAGAGAGAGGGAGAGTGAAGCAGCAGCATGGAAATGGAATGGTGGCCATATGATTCATGGATGATGGGTGCATGGTGGACGCGATCGAATCGAACGCGATCCCCTCCCCTAATTTCACTCGGATCCATGCCTGTGCTAGCTGCCGTCGTCGGCCTTGCCTCGCAAAAGTACCCCCAACCCCCCCACTATATATAAGTGCAGCGCCTTTCCTCCCCTGCCACCACCAGCTTCCCTCCTAGCTCTTCTCTTTCCTCATCATCGTCTTCCTCCCCTCACATCCTCTGGCCTCTGGTCCTCCACCGTCCTGCTAGCCAGAGCTGCTCTTGTACGCGCAGCTGGCCTCTGTGCATATCACCAGCACTATACCGCGCAGGCGAAGGAAATTAAGAAGAGAAAAAAAAGGAAGGGGAGCAAGCAAGGAAGCTGCAGAAGCCAAAGGAAGGAAGGAAGGAAGGAAGGAAGGAGAAGGAGGATCATCAATGAGCATCTCGGTGAACGGGCAGTCGTGCGTGCCGCCGGGGTTCCGCTTCCACCCCACGGAGGAGGAGCTGCTCAACTACTACCTCCGCAAGAAGGTGGCCTCCCAGGAGATCGACCTCGACGTCATCCGCGACGTCGACCTCAACAAGCTCGAGCCATGGGACATCCAAGGTACGTACGCACGGCCGGTCCGGTAGACCGGTACCACCGCCTTCTTCAACTTCAAGTTCAAGCACGCACGCGCGCAGTAGCAGAGCAGCTCGTGGTCGTGGATCAGATCGGATCGGAGCTGGTGCACGACCATGAGATCGAGCACGGACATGAACATGAACATGAACAGGCCTGTCGTTGTGAATGCAACTGCCTAGCTAGCTAAGCAAGCAAGTACTCTCGTTCGTACAGCAAGCACGTATAGCATGTTCGTTGATCGACAAAACTAGCTAGCAAACAATCAAACGCGATCGAATTCATCGCGCGCTAACTGGCCTGGCTAACAACTGGCTAAACTCTCATGATGTGCATGGAAATCGCGCGCAGAGAAATGCAAGATCGGGTCGGGGCCCCAGAACGACTGGTACTTCTTCAGCCACAAGGACAAGAAGTACCCGACGGGGACGCGCACCAACCGCGCCACGGCCGCCGGGTTCTGGAAGGCCACCGGCCGCGACAAGGCCATCTACAACGCCGTCAAGCGCATCGGCATGCGCAAGACGCTCGTCTTCTACAAGGGCCGGGCGCCGCACGGCCAGAAGTCCGACTGGATCATGCACGAGTACCGCCTCGACGACCCCGCCGCTGCTGCTGCTGCTGCTGGATCCGGTGATGCCGTGGCCAACGACGACGCAGCCGCTGCCGCTGCCGCCACGGTAAGCAAAGGAACAATTGTTGTCTATGTATGTGTCGTCGTTAATCTCTTCTCTGCACCACCACCAGTTCACGTACGCCACCATTAATAATTGTCTGCCGTAAGAAACAATTATATGGCGGTGGTGGTGCAATCATGCGAGTACGGCGACCCGCCTTGATTTGATCCAGCTCCAGGCTCCAGGCTCCGGCCGTATTTTCATTTTTTTTCCGCTCCCTTGTTTTGATTGATTGATGAGGAGAGAGCAGTAGGCGCTAGCTAGCTACTAGCTAGGAGAAGGAAGGAGGGAGGGAGGGACGGACGTAGTAATAATTATTAAACTTTGCCATGTGCCTCATGTGCCCCAAAAGGTAGCAATAATTAACACTGCTGCACTGTTTTTTCTTTTAATCTGCTTCTTGTCGACTTGTCGTCGGCGGCGATGTCGCGGTGGACAGGCTGCTGCTGCCGCCGCGTCGTCGGACGGCGGGCAGGAGGACGGCTGGGTGGTGTGCAGGGTGTTCAAGAAGAAGCACCACCACAAGGAGTCAGGCGGGGGCGGGGGCGGCAAGCACGGCAGCAGTAACAGCGAGCACGGGCACGGGCACGGGCACGGCGCTGGCAAGGCATCGGCGGCGGCTGCGGCTGCGGCTGCGGCGCACCAGCACCACGGAGGCCTGCAGTACTCCTCCAGCGACGAGGCGCTGGACCAGATCCTACAGTACATGGGCAGGTCGTGCAAGCAGGAGCACGAGCTGGTGTCACCGGCGCCGGCGCCGCCGGGGCGGGCGGCGGCGTCCAGGTACCTCCGGCCCATCGAGACCGTGCTGGGCGGGCACGCGTTCATGAAGCTGCCCGCGCTCGAGAGCCCGTCCGCGGCCGCGGCCGCATCGCTGACACAGCCGCCGGCGCAGCACGACGAGCTCTACCGCGCCGGGAACGGGATCACGGACTGGGCCATGATGGACCGGCTGGTGGCGTCGCACCTGAACGGGCAGCAGGCGCCCGCCGCGGCGGACCAGCTCGGCGGCGGCTGCTTCGACGCGGACGCCGGCGCCGAAGACGCGGACGCCGGCCTCGCCTTCTACTCCGCCGCCGCCAGCCGGCTGCTCGGCTCCGGCGGCGGCGGCAGCGACGACGACCTGTGGAGCTTCACGCGGTCGTCGGTTTCGTCGGCGGCTGCGGCGGCGGCCACGTCCACGGAGCGGCTGAGCCACGTGTCACTGTAGACGCCGTTCGTCGCCGTCACCGTCGCCTTAACTATGTACGTACGTCGTCGTAAGCCCCTACGTGATGACATGGCCAGCATGCCCTGGTGGTACACTAGTAAAGAAGAGACAAACACCAACAGCAGGAGCAGAGAGAGAAAGAGAGAGGAAATAATAAAAGAAGGGTCTCTAGAGAGAGAGAGAGAGAGAGAGAGTGATGAGGAGTGATTTCAGAGGAGGTGATTAGAGTGATGAGAGAGACTGAAAGTAGATCGATGGATCGCTGATACGATTAAAGCTGGCAGTAAGTTGGAGTGGCACTGTCACTCGGACGCCACATGCATCATCGATCTCTCCTTTCTATAGCTTCATTCTCTCTCCATCATCTCAGCTAGCCCTGTTTAATTAACCCCCGGCCACCGATTGTTGTTACTATAATATAACCACAGCATTTTACTAGACGATTGATAGTACATCTACCACTGTTACTATATATTAGATTGTTCATTTCAATATAATTAGGAGAGAGAGGAGGGAGTAATTAATTGACAGCGAGCAGCATGGCAAAAACAGTGTAAGGCGATTATTGCTGGTTTGTTTACTAGTACCTACGTGCTGTGGGCGGTGTGTGCATGGTGTTTGCAGTTTGCACATGGGCATCCTTTATTTTTAATTATTCCCAAGACTATATAGATATTAAATATACATGCAGGTTGTATCTATCTATCTATATATACATACAAATTGCATTTCTGTCTGTCACTCCCTCTGAATATGAATGCTACCCGTGCATTAATTTGTCCGTGGCTGCCAGCTGCATCAATTTCCACCTGTGTGAGATAGCTAGTACTAACCAACACTTGACCATGCATTCTTTTTTTTCTTGGACAATATAATAGGTAGCAGCCAGTAGCTAATTTGTAGCTAGCTACAGATAGCCTCTAGCGTCCGGCCCTGGCTAGGTGTGTCCTATCATGCATCACCCAGCCAGCATTAACTTTGAATTGCCTTTATCTGCGTTGAATGCATGCATGCATGTATGCCCTCTAGCTAACAACAGATGCCATTAGGTCGTCTCGTTTAATTAAGACACTGACACGCGCGTTCTTCAACGTGACACTTTGACATGCAATTTTCGTTACCTCCGCGCGTGTGCCAAAGTCCAAAGATGATGCCACCATAAGTTATGGTTTAAATGGAGATAGTTTTATTACTTGGTACAATCTAGAGTTGCATCCTTTTTATTACGCAAGTACTTCCCTTGATGAATGTGTTGATGTCAACAATTTTTTTGTTACTATGTAACTTTTCATATAAGTTATTATAGCCTTAGTTTTTTTTCAAACAACTTGGCCTAATAGAATAGAGACATAAAGCGACCAACATTTGAAATAAGAGGGTTGGGTGGGGTAAGTGTCTATGGACATGTTTGGGACAATTTTCTTGAAGAGCTTTTCTGAGAATCTAGATTCTTAGATAATCTAGCTGTCATGAGAATCTGGATATAGCGGGCCTTGCGTGCGGAGGAAGATAAAGGGGTCTCCACGATTTAGGGTTTAGGAAGTGACGAATTCCTCCCGTTGTGACGACTCAACAGATTCTACATTCATGTTGATGTGCGCGATTTTTATAGAAGCGGACTAATTAAGAAGCAAAGCGTTTGTTGGCTAGAAGCCAATAGTGACTGCCAGAATCCGATAAGGAGCCAAAATAAATGGGCCCTATGTCTATTAACTTTATGTGGTTACAATTGATCAATTCTCTTCTTCAAGTGTTTGAGAAAAATGTGTCATTTCTTCAAGTAGCCTAACTTGGTAAGTGATTTTGGTAGCCTCAAGTCTTGTAATATGGAAATCATGCTAATCTTTCATGAAACATTTTTATATAATTAAACCAAAAAATTTGTATCCAATTTAATTTAAGAGTTTGTTGTACCATTGTTAACCCATAGTGGCTAGTTTGCACCTTTTGATGGTGGCACTATCATCTTTGACCCCCCCCCCCCTTCCATCCATTTTTTGGGTAAATAATTAAATAAACTTATGTGAGCCCTTTTCATGCCAACTTGGGTTACTCTCTAGTCTCTACTTCAACCATTGTTTGCATTGTCTGGCGTGTTGGTCTAATCACTACTAGAAAATTGATTTTTAGGAGACATCTAGTTTTATTAGCAGAGATTGTTGGGTTGATATCATATGTCTCGGTCAAGAAACCAAATCAGACACCGGCCTCTCGTGCCCTAATCGGGAGCGCAACAACCTTTTGGTTGTGGCCTCATTTCATACTACATATATAAACAAAAGAATAGGATCGACACATGAACTTGTCAGCCCCCCTCTTTCCCAAACACACACCTAAGATCGTATTGTCACAGTACCCTCTTCTTGAACACACACATATGAGATCGTACCTATCTCTATGCGACACATGAACTTCTTCAACATAGCTATTGTTTAAGGAGCTTTTTTTTTGTCTCTCCAATCACTTCATCTCACAGAGCCACATAAATTTGGGCTCGCTTGCTTCCGGCTACATTACATGAACCGGGGCAATTGGAATCCCACCAAAGGCACAAATAATAAATGTTTCTATACGACGTGGAGGTGTTTCTATGAAGTAGTACCTCTCATCTATGGAGCCAGATCCTATACTAGACTTGAGCATATATGTGTCATCCGATCCGACCCGTCTGAAAAAACTTGATCCAACCCAATATAATCCCACCAATGTAATGGACATGCCCGAGTCATATATTTTTTTGAACCCGTAACAATTCGTGGCCAGGCACATGCCATAATATTTTATCTGAAATCTGACCGAAGTCGAAAATATCCCGATTCGACTTTTGACGTCGTCCGATTCACAGCACTAGAGGACCAGCAAAAGTAACAGATACTAGCAGTAGCTAGAGTGGGATCAGGTAGCCGTAGTACCAAACTATATACCAATACGTAAAAAAGCACAACGGGTATGGGTGTCTCTCTCTACCAGTCCTAAGCCCTTCATCGGGAGTCTGGGACCATGACTACACTTTGTCGTGTGCGTAACATAATTGTGCCTGACTGCATGCGTGGACCCCGGCGGCCGGCCGATGAGGGCGACCCTTGTATATGCATATGCATGCATGGCTGCTGCTGCAGCCCTGCAGCACACAGTGGCCGGCCAGTCGCTTTTGGCCGTGGGGATGCATGTGTGCGCGTGTTGCGTGCGCCGTGCCGGCCGGGGGCTCCCCTGGCCTCCGTCTCCGTCGTCCCGTCCATCTCAGACGACCCAGCCACACAAAGCTAGCTAGCTTTAGGTACGGTAGGCGCGCGCGCGGGTGTGCGGCTCCGATCGATCGGCCGGCCCACATCCATGCATCCGCCGGCGCCCGGCCTGCCGGACGACGGACACCACCACCACAGGCCGGAAGAAGTCGGGGACCCAGCAGGCCAGCACCCCCCCTGCTGGCCAGCCTGCGGCTAGCTACCGATGTACATGCGCATCACTCCTGTGTCTGTACCTCCACTGCATGCAGCTAGCGCGCAGTCTACCATCCATGACTGCTACGAGCTACCATGCCAATGCATGCATGCAGCTCTAGCTGCGTACGTACAACGTGTAGAGTAGTAGTACACTACAGTTGTCGTCGTTATTGTACGACTGTGCAGCTCAGCACCGCCGCATGCAAGCGTACGTACGTCGTCGTTCGAGTAGGTCCTGCCTCCATCTCGCAGCTAGCTAGCTATACCTGGTGTGTCGATTCGATCTAGAGTGCAAACAACCTCTTGCTTGTCTTTTGTGCTGCTAACTGTGCAAGCTAGCTGTAGAGAGTCGTCTAGCTAGCTAGTTTATGGGTGGGTGGGTATATATACGCGACGACGGGCCATCCACAACACAGATCGAGGTGATAGCTAGTTAGTAAGTACGCGCAGGAGTACAGCCAGATGGAGCCACAGGTCCAGGTGACATTTAGACTTGAGAGATGCATGAGACGACGGGTACCCTGCCCTCTCTTGTATTCACATGCGGTTGCTCCGTTGTAGTAGTGGACGTACGATGCATGGCCGTTCGTACGTTTGGCACGTTGCTAGCTCTAGGCTTCGCCGGGCCGCGGTCAAGGGCGGAACCGCGCAAGGCAATCCGGCCACGACCACGAGCTACCTAGTGTACTACCTAGCCATGTGAAGAGGCGGGACGACAGTACTGCAGTCTGCATGCAGCGGGGGCAGATCCAGGACGTCGGGGGACAGGATGCATGGGTACGGTGGCTGGCAAAATAACCCCAACACCCAAGCCCCTTTTTGGTGAAATATATTTCCCCTTTGAACATATATATAGAGGGGGTGTCGGCCGGGTTGGTTGTTTGTTTGCTGACCTCAATCTTTCTGCTATATATGATTTCTTGGAAACATATCTAAGCTTTCCCTTCAATAGATGAGCACCTCAAATCTTTGATTCTGAGTTTCTTGTCAAAATCCTAGTTTGAGAGGGTGAGAAAATAAAAAAAACTCGGTAAAGCCAAGATCTTACAAATATCTCTTGATAATACCTTCAATGTGGGGTAGTATGTGCAAAATTTCACAAAGTTTGACGGTGCTATATATTTGGGTTTTGCCATTGTCTTCAAAAGCTCCTATATATATGTTGAAACTTGATAAAACTAACTTAACTGTGTTTGGATTTAGGCCGCTTGGGCTATCTACAACATCTTCCCTATCTCATCTCTTATCTTATCCTCTATTTTAAACTTCACTCTGTAAACAGTGTAATCTACAGAGTGTAAATCCTCTATTTTACACGATCTACTACGGACGGACAAATTTAGCGATGTTTCCTAGTGAAAATAGGCTTCCGGTTTTGAATTCTGAGTTAATAGGTGTTCTCAAAGAATTCTTCAATTGTGCCATTCTTTGTTCGTTTTTCGTTTCCAACCTACCATGAAAAACAAATATTTTTTTTATTTGACCATTTGATTGAATAATGTTGTGTCACGTTCCAATTTTTTAGGTATTTAATAATTGTATTTGTTAAACATTTATTTCTACCTAAACACTTTGTCGGTGTTTTGAACCTCCGCTCCGATAAGTCAATTTCTATGTGTGCGTTCTGGACTTCGGACGGTATGTTCGGTGGGCACAAGGTTTACACTGGTTCGGGCAGAACGTCCCTACATCCAGTCTTCGGCTACTCGCGCTACTGGCACCTTTGTTGCTCGATGCTCACAGTAGGGGGGTGAAAGGGAAATAGGGTCAAACCTTTTTCCCTAAATAATTTTGGTGGTTGAATTGCCCAACATAAACAATTGGACTAACTAGTTTGCTATAGATTATAAGTTCTACAGGTGCCAAAGGTTCAACACAAACCAATAAAAAGATCCAAGTTAGGGTTCAAAAAGAAAGAAGCAAAAGAAACCGAAGGTTGCCCTGGTCTGGCGCACCGGACTGTCCGGTGCACCACCGGACAGTGTCCGGTGCACCAGGGTGGATCAACTCGAACTCGCTACATTCGGGTTTCTAGGAAAGCCACTCCGCTAAAATTCACCGGACCGTCCGGTGTGGCATCGGACTGTCCGGTGTGGCACCAGACTGTCCGGTGTGGCAGCGGAGCAACGGCTACAGCGCAACGGTCGACTCCAATGGAAACCTGAAAAGTGCTATAGTGCGCGGACAGTTCGCGCAGAGTCAGAGCAGGCGCCAGAAGGCGCACCGAACAGTGAACAGTGACTGTCCGGTGCACCATCGGACTGTCCGGTGGCCCAGGCTGTCAGAGCTCCAACAGTCGAACCCTAACGGTTGGGTGACGTGGCTGGCACACCAGACAGTGTCTGGTGGCGCACCGGACTGTCCGGTGCGCCCATCGACAGCAGCCCAACCCCAACGGTTGGTTTGGTGGTTGGGGCTATAAATACCCCAACCACCACTACTTCAAGGCATCCAAGTTTTCAGCCATTGTATTCAATACAAGAGCTCTAGACTTCACTCCAAGACACAAAATAAAAGATCAAATCCTCTCCAAGTCCCAATATCATTCCAAAGACTTAGTGGCTTGTGAGAGAGAGACATTTGTGTTTATTTGAGTTCTTGTCGCTTGGATCGCTTTTCTTCTTCCTCCATTCTTGTTCTCAAGCAACTTGTAATCAAGCAAGAGACGCCAAGTTGTGGTGGTTCTTGTAAGGGGTCTAAGTGACCCGTTGATTAAGGAGAAAAGCTCACTCGGTCTAGGTGACCGTTTGAGAGAGGGAAAGGGTTGAAAGAGACCCGGTCTTTGTGACCACCTCAACGGGGAGTAGGTTTGAAAGAACCGAACCTCGGTAAAACAAATCACCGTGTCATCCGCTTTTATTTGCTTGTGATTTGTTTTCGCCCTCTCTAATGGACTCATTTTTATCCCTAACGCTAACCCGACTTGTAGTTGTTCTTAAAGTTTATAAATTTCAGATTTTCCTATTCACCCCCTTTAGGCGACTTTTAATTAGTGTCAGAGCCCGGTACTTCATTAGAGTCTAACCACTCAAAGTGATGTCGGGAGCATCCGCCAAGAGGGAGATTGGGACCGGCGGCGACAAGTCCGCAAGCTCGGGGAGAACCCACTCAAGGGAGTCCGGCCGCAAGCACAAGGAGGAAGCCTCTTCCTTCATCAAGACACAACGGAGAGGTGATAAGAAGAAGAAGATGAAGAAAGTGGTCTACTACGAGACCGACTCTTCGTCACCCTCCACCTCTGGCTCCGAATCGGCATCCGCCACTTCTAAGCGCCTTGAGCACAAGAAGTATAGTAAGATGCCCCTCCGCTATCCTCACATTTCCAAACGCACTCCATTACTTTCCATTCCCTTAGGCAAACCACCGGTTTTTGCCGGTGAAGATTATTCTATGTGGAGTGATAAAATGAGGCATCACCTAACCTCACTCCACAAAAGCATATGGGATATTGTTGAGTATGGAGCGCAGGTACCGAAGGAAGGGGACAAGGACTATGATTCCGAGGAGGTCGACCAAATCTTGCACTTCAACTCCCAAGCCACCAGTATTCTCCTCGCCTCTCTAAGTCGAGAGGAGTATAATAAGGTGCAAGGGTTGAAGAGTGCCAAAGAGATTTGGGACGTACTCAAGACCGTGCACGAAGGAGATGAGGTGACAAAGATCACCAAGTGGGAGACGATCGAGAGGGAGATCAGTCGATTCATGCTCAACCAAGGGGAGGAGCCACAAGTAGGGCTGGACAAAAAACTCGTGGCTCAGTAACTCGCTCGACTCGACTCATTAGTGTCTCGACTCGACTCGGTTCATTTAAAATGAGTCACGAGCTGAGCTAACAATTTAACTCGGTTCTTAACGAGCCAAACTCGAGCTGGCTCGTGAGTTACTCGCGAGCCAAACGAGTTGTGCAAATCTGCAATGGCCCAGCCCAGTCCCATATGGAGCAGCCCAGCCACACGGCCCACACAGGACACGCCGTTCAGCCCAGCCACACGGTGTAACACCCGGTTTTAAGGAACAAAGCCGGGTGCATCTCATACATGCGCCAAGAAGACAACATATATAATAACAGAGTGTATAGAGATAAATGTCATTAACATCAGAGTATTTATTACATAGCGGAAGACTTATTACAAAATAAAGTAATAAAGATAAAACAAACTAAGGATCGACGGCGCAGATGTCGACTGGGAAACGCCACCTAGATCAGATCGAACTCCTCAGTGTTAGGCAGCTCCTCCTGAACCACCTGGTCATCTCCTGTGGGGGGGTGTGAGACAGCAAGGGTGAGCTCACACATGATCATAGCTCAACAAGTTGTGGGGAACCAGTGGACATAAACTCACAAAGGTGTGAGTCCATGTGATGTGTAAGGCTTAATCAAAGACAGGGGTTAAAGCTGAGCATTGCTTTTAAGTAGTTGGTCAAAATTTTATTAGCAGTTACTAGGTGTAAGTATATACCAAACCATAAGTAAAGTAATAGAACATAATTAATAACAAAACCCATGCAATGCAAATGACAAAATTGAATTTAAGTTCCATAATTTAAACATCAGAGAGTCCTGAGCTGCTCATGACCGCGAGCTCGGCTAGTATACCAGTTTTACACTCTGCAGAGGTTGTACCCTTTACCCACAAGTCATGTTACCCATCTGCCAAGGGGTCATGAATCCCATATACCTCTACCTAGGAAGCACGGCAGGGCAACACTACGAGGCCTTTACAAAGTTCCACTAGCTTCCGAAAACCCGCTACAGTTTATGGGAAGATCCAGTAAAGGGTTCCTGGCTGATAGCCATCGCAGCAAAATCAACCAGGGACCTCCCCGCACTGACCTCTCCCCTACTGCCCTTGCCCCTTTCGGGTAAGGTAGTCTTCCACTAGCTTTCCTAATTAGTCAGCCAAGGGCGTCCCATTCCACCCTTGTGGTGGCACGTGGTTCTCAAGTTAAGCTCTATGTTCCAATTAACATTAATGATAACAACATGAACATAAACAGAATAACAACAAGAATTGGAACATAGAGGTAATAAATAATTATCCCAAAACCATGTAAAGCAATAGCAAAAACTACCCAGGTGATTCAGGGGTAAACAAGGTAATGAGATAAACAATCTGGGGAATCCTATTGGGTCCCATCAAAATTAACCTATGCATGGATAAGTGATATTAAAGAACATTATTGGGTAAAATGTGGTCAAGGGCACAACTTGCCTTCAATGAGCTCCTGCTCAGCTACTTCAACTTGCTGCACACCAGGATCCTCAGCAACGGGCTCTTCTACTCGCCACAATACAAACAAGCACAGTGCATATAGAGAAATTAACATTACACCAAACATATAAACAAAATGCACAGGGATATTCTACATATTAAAATAAAATCCTAGGAACAGAAATCATAATTTTCTGAGTTATAGATTTTAAGTTATGCATTTTCAAAGGTTTTATGTGCTTTAAATAGGATTAAGTAATAAATAAATTTCTTACTGTTGTTATGCCCAAAACAGAGACATTAAGTGATAAAGAATAAAATTACAAAATTTTAGGAACTGGAATGGATTAATTTGGAGTTAGTATGAATTTTCTATGAATTTATAAAGTTCTAGCAATTATTTTCCTATTAAGAATCCATTTAATTATTCCATTCTCTGGTTTTATAAAGTTATGGACTGGGCGTCAATTCTGGAGAAACCCAGGGGGCTCGGTGTAATTCGCCCGAGACACAGCGCACAGTAAAAATGGACGGCGGGTTGATTTCTATAAAGTTCAGGGGCTCTATAATAAAAGTTACCCACGAAGGGGTACGGTGCGGTTGGGACCGTCCGATCACAAACGGACGTGCCAGATTAAATCGGTGCATACGTGAACCGGTACGCGACCCTAGCCGCCCGATCTGGAATCAACGGCTTAGATTTTATTAAACTAGATCTAATCTGTGACATCCGATTCTCGATCAACGGCTACCCCTGCTTCTAATCTCGACCGCACGCTGACCATCCAACGGCCGAGCGACTTCTTCCCCAAACGAGCTACACCCGGCGGCGCGTTTGCTGCCAGCGGCGAAGACCTCGCCGGCGTTGGTCAATCTCGCCCCGCCGGTGCACCATTTCTGGTCAAACTAAGCGCAAAATGGAATTGGGAAGGGGGCGATGATGGGGAGTGGGTCCTTACATCGAATCCGGCGGTGCTTCGGTCGGTCCACGGTGAAGCGCAAATACACGACGGCGAAGACGAATTGGACGCACTCCGGTCAGCTACCAGCCCCGGAATCGCCACCGGAGCAGTCCAGAGACTCGAGCGAAGCTTTCAGGCCGCACACGGGGATTCAATTGGGGCCGAGCACGAGGGACGACGGCGGCTGTGTATGGCAATGGCGATTGTGTCCGGTCAGCTGCGATGGGGCACAGGCGAGTTGGCGGCGAGGTGAAGGATAAGGAGAGGGAGGTTGCAGCCGGTTCTTATGGGCGCGCGAGGATCGGCTTGGGCTCAACGCAACCACGCCGGCGAGTACGCAACGGTGCCCGCGGAGTTCGGCGAGAGACGCGGTCGGGTTCGGTGAGAACGGGATGACATGTGGGGCCGCGTTGCAGCGATACAGTCAGCAGACGCGCGCGCGAGGAGCGGCTGTCGAGTGGGCCCCAGTTGGCAGCGAGCGTGAGCGCGAGAGGGAGGAAGCAGCGCGCGCGGATGGACGACTGACGCGCGGGCCCCGCGTGTCAGCGCCGGTGTGAGGGGAGGTTGGGCCGCGCAGAGAGAAGAACAGTTGTGGGCCGAAATGGTGTTCTGCGGCCCAGTTAGGTATAGTAACCCTTTTCTTTTTCTATTTTCTGTTTTCTTTTCTTTTTATTTTTCAATCCCCAACTTGAATTCCAAATTTGACTTTAAACTTGTACCCAAACTATAGATAAATTTCAATCACACCAATATAGTTGAGTTTGTATATTTATAAATTTTGTTTTATATTTTATATTATTTCTTTCTTCCTTTCCAAAGTTTAGCATTTCTTTTAGGTTTTAATTTCTCATTTGGATATTTAATGTTTTTCTTGTCACAAAATGCACACAAAAACAAAATATCCAGCATGATGCAACAATTTAGTAGCATATCTTTTCATTATTTGTTCTTGGACATGGTGTTCTCATATGATGATGAATAAAGATCACACTCACATAAAGAGAAAATGTTTCTCTATTGATATTATTCCTAGCACTTACAAAGTGGGTGTTACAAATCCTACCCCCCTTAAAAATAATCTCGTCCTCGAGATTTAAGAAGAACTAGAGAAAAGGTGGGGGAAATCTATGCGAAGCTCTTCTTCTCTTTCCCAAGTTGCTTCATCTTCACTGTGGTGACTCCATTGAACTTTGCACATTTTTATCACCTTATTCCTTGTAACTCGAGTCAAAGTATCCAAAATCTTGATCGGGTACTCCGTGTAAGTCAAATCACCCTGAACACTAAGCTCTTCCATTGGTAATTGTTCTTCGGGCACACGGAGACACTTCTTCAGTTGAGATACGTGAAACACATTATGCACATCTGATAGACTAGCAGGTAACTCGAGTTGGTATGCCATCTCCCCAACTCTCCTAAAGATCAGGAATGGTCCAATGTAGCGAGGGGACAATTTTCCCTTGACTTTAAATCTCCTCATACCACGAAGTGGTGACACCTTGAGATACACATAATCTCCCTCTTCAAATTCCAGTGGTCTCCTTCTATTATCAGCATAACTCTTTTGCCTGGTTTGAGCCACTCTCAAATTCTCTCGAATTATACGAACTTGTTCTTCTGCTTCTTGAATCAATTCAGGCCCAAAGAACTGTCTCTCTCCAGTCTGATCCCAATACAAAGGAGTCCTGCACTTCCTCCCATATAAAGCTTCAAAAGGTGACATCTTCAGACTGGCCTGGTAACTATTATTATACGAGAACTCAGCATAAGGCAGACTCTTATCCCAACTTCCTCCATGCTGAAGAGCACATGCTCTCAACATATCTTCCAATACTTGATTAGTCCTTTCAGTCTGTCCATCCGTCTGAGGGTGATAAGCCGTACTGAAATTCAACTTCGTGCTCATGTTCTCATGAAAGCTTCTCCAAAATCTTGAGGTAAACTGCGAACCTCGATCGGACACGATCTTCTTTGGTACTCCATGTAAACACACAATCCGAGCCATATATAACTCTGCTAGCTGAGAACCTTTATAAGTAGTCTTGACAGGAATAAAGTGAGCCACTTTAGTCAATCTATCCACAATCACCCATATAGCATCATATCCTTTCTGGGTGCGAGGCAACCCAGTAATAAAATCCATACCAATCTCTTCCCATTTCCACTCGGGTATCTTTAGTGGGTGCAGTAGTCCAGCTGGCCTCTGGTGTTCAGCCTTAACTCTTTGACATACATCGCACATAGCCACATGTGCAGCTACATCTCTTTTCAATCCATACCACCAATATTTCCGTTTCAAATCCTGATACATCTTGGTACTACCAGGATGAATAGAATAATCCGAATCATGGGCCTCCTTTAAAATAGTCTCTCGAAGGCTTTTAATATCAGGAACACATATCCTGTCCTTGAACCATACAGTGCCCTGCTCATCTTCCGTGAATTCCGGAACTCGACCTTCAGTAATCAGATCCTTAATCTCTTTTATCTTATCATCACCAACTTGTCCCTTGCGGATCTCTTGCTCCAAAGTAGGTTCCACATTAATAGTAACTCCCTCAGTATGAGCAACTATCCCCAGGTTAAGTCTCCTGAAGTCCTCAACAATCTCATCGGGTAGCTGGGCAACAACAGCTGAATGAACATGCTCTTTGCGACTCAAGGCATCTGCAACCAAATTTGCCTTGCCCGGGTGATAGTGAATCTCCAAATCATAATCCTTGATAAGCTCCAACCAACGGCGTTGCCTAAGGTTGAGATCCTTCTGAGTGAATATATACTTCAAACTCTTATGATCCGTATACACTTGGCACTTGGTCCCCATGATATAATGTCTCCAAATCTTAAGTGCATGCACAACGGCTGCCAATTCCAAGTCATGAGTAGGGTAGTTCAATTCATGTCTCCGCAACTGACGAGAAGCATAAGCAATCACATGTCCTTCTTGCATGAGCACACATCCTAAGCCTTGGCCACATGCATCGCAATAGATGTCAAATCCTTTTTGTAAGTCCGGCATAACCAATACTGGTGGCGACATCAACCTCTTCTTCAATAGATCAAAGCTGTCTTGACACTTCTCGTCCCACTTAAATTCTTTTCCTTTCTCCAAAAGCGAAGTCATCGGCTTAGCAATCTTAGAAAATCCTTCGATAAACCTCCGATAATAGCCTGCTAATCCCAAGAAACTCCGAATCTCAGTAACCGTAGTGGGTACTTTCCACTCCATTATCTCCTTAACTTTAGCAGGATCCACTGCTATCCCTCCATTAGAAATAATATGACCAAGAAATGGCACTTCGCCAATCCAAAACTCGCACTTGCTGAACTTGGCATAGAGTTGATTATCTCGTAGCTTCTGTAGCACCATCCTCAGATGTTCCTCGTGATCACTTTCACTCTGAGAATAAATAAGAATATCGTCGATGAATACCACGACGAATCTGTCCAAATACTCCATAAACACCTTGTTCATTAAGTTCATAAAATAAGCTGGTGCATTAGTCAATCCAAACGACATAACTGTGAACTCATATAATCCATATCTAGTCGAGAAAGCCGTCTTGGGAATATCCGATGGTCTAATCCTCATCTGATGATAACCCGATCGGAGATCAATCTTCGAAAATACTCTAGCACCTCTCATTTGATCAAACAAATCTTCAATACGGGGCAACGGATACTTGTTCTTCACTGTAACATCATTAAGAGATCTATAATCCACACACATCCGTTGCGATCCATCCTTCTTTTGTACAAACAAGACCGGCGCTCCCCAAGGTGAGGAACTCGGACGAATGTACCCAGCCTCTTGTAACTCTGTTAACTGCTTCTTCAGTTCCTTCAACTCCTCTACGGACATCCTATATGGCCGTTTAGAAATAGGGGCGGTCCCAGGTAAAAGGTCAATAACAAACTCAACTTCTCTTTCAGGTGGCATTCCTGGTAACTCCTCTGGAAAGACATCCGGAAAATCTCTAACCACCCGGATGTTGTCACCCACAAACTCCTCAGGCATGAAGAACATTGCACGCATAGATGAGGAGGTTACTGCAATGTTAACTTGAAACCTTTCTCCTTTAGTAGTAGTGAGTTCTACGGTACCTCTACCACATGCTATAACGGCCTTTGCCTTTCTTAGCCCTGACATACCAAGGATCAAATCTATACTGCTTGACTCCAATATTATAGCAGTAGCTCCAAATTCTCTACCCATAATAGTTAATGTCAATCTACGTGTCATTTGATTTGCCTCAACATGCCCTTTAGGTGTAATTACTATCAGGGGTTTTCTCATCTTTAGCAGTGGTATTTCATTTGTGTTGGCATAACGGGCAGACATGAATGAATGTGTAGCACCAGAATCAAATAATATGGTTGCAGGAATTGCATTAACATAAAACATACCAATTACGAGGTCCCCTCCATCCGGAGTAGCATCCACGCTGACTTGATTAACCTTGGCAATAGAATATCCCTTGCCGGTTCCTGGAGTTTGCTGCCTGTTCTGAACTGGAGTAGTAGCAATCCTCTGTGGGCAGACATTTGCATAATGACCAATCTTCCCACACTTGTAACATTGAGTGCCCGGACTCTGTCCTGAAAACTTCGTCGGGGTGCCAGTAGGGGTAGCCTGTCGAGGGGGTGGAGTCCTCAGTGGTGACTGCTGAACTGGGCGTGGTCCTCCTGGTCGAGTCGGTGTACCCTGGGGTGAACTGTAGCGAGGACGAACACTGCTGCTTCCTTGTCCTTGAGATATGGCCTTCCTCTTCAAATCTCCCAGTTGAACACGCTTGTGTTCAATAGCCAGTGCCTTATCAAGCAGCCTCTGAAATGATGGGAATGTGTGTGCCACTAGAGCATACTGCAGTGGTCCATTAAGTCCTTCAATGAAATGCTCTTGCTTCCTCTCGTCTTCAGCAACTTCTTCAGGGGCATATCTGGATAACTGAATAAACTTGTCTCTGTACTCGCTGACAGACATACTCCCTTGCTTCAGCGACAGAAATTCCTTCTTCTTAATCTTTATCATACCAGCTGGAATATGATAGTTCCGGAACTGCGTACTGAACTCCGCCCAGGTAATAGTATCCGCAGCATCATGGGCAGCAGTATAAGAATCCCACCAGTCAGCAGCAGGACCAATCAGACGTCCAGAAGCATATAAAACCTTCTCCCTGTCAGTGCATTGTGCAATAATCAGCATCTTCTCAATTGCTTTCAGCCAATCATCCGCGTCCAGTGGATCAGGTGAGCTGGCGAATGTAGGTGGCTTATGACTCATGAACTCCCTATGCTTGTCTCGGGGTGGAACTGGTGGTGGTGGAGGTGGAGGCAGTGGCACTTGCTGCTGTTGTTGTTGCATTTGCTGTTGCAGCTGCTGTTGTTGCGCCCTCCTCTCCTGGCGTATCTCATCTCGCTCCTGGCGCAACTCCTGTCGTATATCCTCTCTTTCTTGACGCATCTCCTGGCGTTCTTGTTGCATCTGGGCACGCATATCAGCCATGGTGTCTGCCATCTGCTGCATCACCGCCATCTGAGCAGCAACCAGTGGGTCAACTCCGCCTGGTGGAGGATTAGGAGGATTCATCCCGGCAGGTTGTGGCTGAGGTTGTCTTCGAGTGTGTTGGTTAGGAGGCAAGTCAATTCCACCACCCCGCCTGGTATTGACCATCTGAGTTAGATACATATGGTAAGAAAATAGTAGACAAGGCAGGTATTTACAAATCAGGTTACTTTGGGGGACTTTTAGCTAAACAGATTAATATTTTACATATCCTAGCTAATTCAATACCTTATGGTGGTACATACTAAGATGTCCATAGTACAATCAATCAAAGAAGCAAATCAGGCATTTAGCATCAGCACAATCAAACAACCTTTTTAAATAGAGAAAATAGTTTTAATTTTGTCTTAGGTTCCCTAACTCTTAAGAATGTCATAGGGGTAGGGATTCCAAGGTTTGAAATCCATCTTGTCTCAGAGTAGCAAAGGTAAGAAGGATCAGAGTAGAACAGTAGAAGGTGAGACAGGATCAAGATAAGTGTAGAAAGAATCAGAGTAAGGTGAGTGTAGAATGAACCAGAATGAGATAAGTAGGTAAGGGTTTGTCCATTTCTATCTAGGTTTCGTCCTACAGTCAACATTTCCTCTGATACCACTTCTGTAACACCCGGTTTTAAGGAACAAAGCCGGGTGCATCTCATACATGCGCCAAGAAGACAACATATATAATAACAGAGTGTATAGAGATAAATGTCATTAACATCAGAGTATTTATTACATAGCGGAAGACTTATTACAAAATAAAGTAATAAAGATAAAACAAACTAAGGATCGACGGCGCAGATGTCGACTGGGAAACGCCACCTAGATCAGATCGAACTCCTCAGTGTTAGGCAGCTCCTCCTGAACCACCTGGTCATCTCCTGTGGGGGGGTGTGAGACAGCAAGGGTGAGCTCACACATGATCATAGCTCAACAAGTTGTGGGGAACCAGTGGACATAAACTCACAAAGGTGTGAGTCCATGTGATGTGTAAGGCTTAATCAAAGACAGGGGTTAAAGCTGAGCATTGCTTTTAAGTAGTTGGTCAAAATTTTATTAGCAGTTACTAGGTGTAAGTATATACCAAACCATAAGTAAAGTAATAGAACATAATTAATAACAAAACCCATGCAATGCAAATGACAAAATTGAATTTAAGTTCCATAATTTAAACATCAGAGAGTCCTGAGCTGCTCATGACCGCGAGCTCGGCTAGTATACCAGTTTTACACTCTGCAGAGGTTGTACCCTTTACCCACAAGTCATGTTACCCATCTGCCAAGGGGTCATGAATCCCATATACCTCTACCTAGGAAGCACGGCAGGGCAACACTACGAGGCCTTTACAAAGTTCCACTAGCTTCCGAAAACCCGCTACAGTTTATGGGAAGATCCAGTAAAGGGTTCCTGGCTGATAGCCATCGCAGCAAAATCAACCAGGGACCTCCCCGCACTGACCTCTCCCCTACTGCCCTTGCCCCTTTCGGGTAAGGTAGTCTTCCACTAGCTTTCCTAATTAGTCAGCCAAGGGCGTCCCATTCCACCCTTGTGGTGGCACGTGGTTCTCAAGTTAAGCTCTATGTTCCAATTAACATTAATGATAACAACATGAACATAAACAGAATAACAACAAGAATTGGAACATAGAGGTAATAAATAATTATCCCAAAACCATGTAAAGCAATAGCAAAAACTACCCAGGTGATTCAGGGGTAAACAAGGTAATGAGATAAACAATCTGGGGAATCCTATTGGGTCCCATCAAAATTAACCTATGCATGGATAAGTGATATTAAAGAACATTATTGGGTAAAATGTGGTCAAGGGCACAACTTGCCTTCAATGAGCTCCTGCTCAGCTACTTCAACTTGCTGCACACCAGGATCCTCAGCAACGGGCTCTTCTACTCGCCACAATACAAACAAGCACAGTGCATATAGAGAAATTAACATTACACCAAACATATAAACAAAATGCACAGGGATATTCTACATATTAAAATAAAATCCTAGGAACAGAAATCATAATTTTCTGAGTTATAGATTTTAAGTTATGCATTTTCAAAGGTTTTATGTGCTTTAAATAGGATTAAGTAATAAATAAATTTCTTACTGTTGTTATGCCCAAAACAGAGACATTAAGTGATAAAGAATAAAATTACAAAATTTTAGGAACTGGAATGGATTAATTTGGAGTTAGTATGAATTTTCTATGAATTTATAAAGTTCTAGCAATTATTTTCCTATTAAGAATCCATTTAATTATTCCATTCTCTGGTTTTATAAAGTTATGGACTGGGCGTCAATTCTGGAGAAACCCAGGGGGCTCGGTGTAATTCGCCCGAGACACAGCGCACAGTAAAAATGGACGGCGGGTTGATTTCTATAAAGTTCAGGGGCTCTATAATAAAAGTTACCCACGAAGGGGTACGGTGCGGTTGGGACCGTCCGATCACAAACGGACGTGCCAGATTAAATCGGTGCATACGTGAACCGGTACGCGACCCTAGCCGCCCGATCTGGAATCAACGGCTTAGATTTTATTAAACTAGATCTAATCTGTGACATCCGATTCTCGATCAACGGCTACCCCTGCTTCTAATCTCGACCGCACGCTGACCATCCAACGGCCGAGCGACTTCTTCCCCAAACGAGCTACACCCGGCGGCGCGTTTGCTGCCAGCGGCGAAGACCTCGCCGGCGTTGGTCAATCTCGCCCCGCCGGTGCACCATTTCTGGTCAAACTAAGCGCAAAATGGAATTGGGAAGGGGGCGATGATGGGGAGTGGGTCCTTACATCGAATCCGGCGGTGCTTCGGTCGGTCCACGGTGAAGCGCAAATACACGACGGCGAAGACGAATTGGACGCACTCCGGTCAGCTACCAGCCCCGGAATCGCCACCGGAGCAGTCCAGAGACTCGAGCGAAGCTTTCAGGCCGCACACGGGGATTCAATTGGGGCCGAGCACGAGGGACGACGGCGGCTGTGTATGGCAATGGCGATTGTGTCCGGTCAGCTGCGATGGGGCACAGGCGAGTTGGCGGCGAGGTGAAGGATAAGGAGAGGGAGGTTGCAGCCGGTTCTTATGGGCGCGCGAGGATCGGCTTGGGCTCAACGCAACCACGCCGGCGAGTACGCAACGGTGCCCGCGGAGTTCGGCGAGAGACGCGGTCGGGTTCGGTGAGAACGGGATGACATGTGGGGCCGCGTTGCAGCGATACAGTCAGCAGACGCGCGCGCGAGGAGCGGCTGTCGAGTGGGCCCCAGTTGGCAGCGAGCGTGAGCGCGAGAGGGAGGAAGCAGCGCGCGCGGATGGACGACTGACGCGCGGGCCCCGCGTGTCAGCGCCGGTGTGAGGGGAGGTTGGGCCGCGCAGAGAGAAGAACAGTTGTGGGCCGAAATGGTGTTCTGCGGCCCAGTTAGGTATAGTAACCCTTTTCTTTTTCTATTTTCTGTTTTCTTTTCTTTTTATTTTTCAATCCCCAACTTGAATTCCAAATTTGACTTTAAACTTGTACCCAAACTATAGATAAATTTCAATCACACCAATATAGTTGAGTTTGTATATTTATAAATTTTGTTTTATATTTTATATTATTTCTTTCTTCCTTTCCAAAGTTTAGCATTTCTTTTAGGTTTTAATTTCTCATTTGGATATTTAATGTTTTTCTTGTCACAAAATGCACACAAAAACAAAATATCCAGCATGATGCAACAATTTAGTAGCATATCTTTTCATTATTTGTTCTTGGACATGGTGTTCTCATATGATGATGAATAAAGATCACACTCACATAAAGAGAAAATGTTTCTCTATTGATATTATTCCTAGCACTTACAAAGTGGGTGTTACACACGGCCCACACAAGTCACGAGCGCCCAATCAGCCTCTCGGTGGCTTGGGCCGTTCCGCCGTTGGGAACTTGGGCGATTGCGCAGGTCGGCCGTGCCTCGTGCGCTTGGCTTCTGGCTTCTCCCTCCCTCACCCTCTCGGTCTCTCCCTCTCTCTCCCCAAAACATAAACCCTAGAGCCGCCGGCCGCCGTGGTTCGTTTGCTACAAGTGTGGTAAGCCCGGTCATTTTATTGCAAAATGTCCTATGTCAAGTGATAGTGACAGGGGCGACGACAAGAAGGGAAGGAGGAAAGAAAAGAAGAAGTACTACAAGAAGAAGAGCCGATGCCCATGTGTGTTGGGAATGGGACTCCGATGAGAGCTCCACCGACTCCTCCTCCGACGAGGATGCCGCCAACATCGCCATTAACAAAAGTCTCCTCTTCCCCAACATCGGCCATAAGTGCCTCATGGCAAAGGACGGCAAAAAGAAGGTAAAATCTAGAGCCTCCACTAAATATGCAACATCTAGTGATGAGGATAACTCTAGTGACGATGAAGATAATTTGCTTGCTCTTTTTGCCAACCTAAACATGCAACAAAAGGAAAAATTAAATGAATTGATAGGTGCTATTCATGAGAAGGATGAACTCTTGGATAGCCAAGAGGACTTCCTTATTAAGGAAAATAAAAAACATGTTAAAGTTAAAAATGCTTATGCTCAGGAAGTAGAAAAATGTTAAAAATTAACTAGTGAGCTTAGCATTTGCCATGACACTATCTCTAACCTTAGAATTGAAAATGCCAAATTAATTGCTAAGGTTGAGAAATTAAATGTTTGTGATGATTCTCTTATCAACCTTAAAAATGATAATGCTAGTTTAATTGCTAAGATTGACAAGTTGAATGAATCACTTTCTATCCTTAAGATTGAGAATGATAAATTAATAACTAAGGCTAAAGATTTAAATGTTTGCAATGTTTCTATTTCCAATCTTAGAAATGAGAATGTCATGTTACATGCTAAGATTGATGAATTAAATGCTTGCAAACCCTCTACATCTAGTGTTGATCATGTTACTATTTGTACTAGATGTAGAGACATTAATGTTGATGCTATCTATGATCACCTAGCTTTAATTAAACAACAAAATGATCACATAGCTCAACTTAGTGCTAAAATTAATGAGCATGAGATAGAAAATAAAAAATTTAAATTTGCTAGAAGCATGCTCTATAGTGGGAGACGCCATGGCATTGAGGATGGCATTGGTTTCCAACAGGGAGGCAATGTCAAGCTTAATGTCCCTAAGAAATTGTCTAAGTTTGTTAAGGGCAAAGCTCCCATGGTTCAGGATAACGAGGGCTATATTTTATATCCTGCTGGTTATCCCGAACATAAGATTAGGAGAATTCATTCTAGGAAGTCTCACTCTGGCTCTCATCATGCTTTTATGTATAAGAGTGAGGCATCTAGCTCTAGGCAATCAACTCATGCTAAATTGCCTAAAAAGAAATCTCCTATTACATCAAATGAGCCAATCATTTCATTTAATACTTTTGATGCTTCATATGTTTTAACTAACAAATCAGGCAAAGTAGTTGCCAAATAGGTTGGGGGCAAACACAAGGGCTCCAAGACTTGTGTTTGGGTACCCAAGGTGCTTGTTTCTAATGTCAAAGGACCCAAGACTGTTTGGGTACCTAAGAACAAGGCCTAAACTTGTTTTGTAGGTTTATGCATCCGGGGGCTCAAGTTTGATCATTGATAGCGGGTGCACAAACCACATGACTGGGGAGAAAAGGATGTTCTCCTCCTACGAGAAAAATGATGATCCCCAAAGAGCTATCACATTCGGGGATGGAAATCAAGGTTTGGTCAAAGGACTTGGTAAAATTGCTATATCACCTGACCATTCTATTTCCAATGTTTTTCTTGTAGATTCTTTAGATTACAACTTGCTTTCAGTTTCTCAATCATGCAAAATGAGCTACAATTGTCTTTTTACGGATATAGGTGTTACTGTCTTTAGAAGAAGTGATGATTCAGTAGCATTTAAGAGAGTATTAGAGGGTCAGCTATACTTAGTTGATTTTAACAGAGCTGAACTCGATACTTGCTTAATTGCTAAGACTAACATGGGTTGACTCTGGCATCGCCGACTAGCCCATGTTGGGATGAAGAATCTTCACAAGCTTCTAAAGGGAGAATACATTTTGGGACTAACCAATGTTCATTTTGAGAAAGACAGGGTTTATAGCGCATGTCAAGCAGGGAAGCAAGTTGGTGTTCATCATCCACACAAGAACATCATGACAACCGACAGGCCACTTGAGCTACTCCACATGGATTTATTCGGCCCGATAGCTTACATAAGCATCGGCGGGAGTAAGTATTGTCTTGTAATTGTGGATGATTATTCTCGCTTCACTTGGGTATTCTTTTTGCAGGATAAATCACAAACCCAAGAGGCCTTAAAGGGATTCTTGAGACGAGCTCAAAATGAGTTTGGATTAAGGATCAAAAAGATTAGAAGCGACAATGGAATGGAGTTCAAGAACTCTCAAATAGAAGGCTTTCTTGAGGACGAGGGCATCAAGCATGAGTTCTCTTCTCCCCACACACCTCAACAAAATGGTGTAGTGGAGAGGAAGAATAGAACTCTACTTGACATGGCGAGGACCATGCTTGATGAGTACAAGACACCGGACCGGTTTTGGGCCGAGGCGATTAACACCGCCTGCTACTCCATCTACCGGCTCTACCTTCACCGAATCCTCAAAAAGACATCATATGAACTCCTCACCGGTAAAAAGCCCAATGTTTCCTATTTTAGAGTCTTTGGTAGCAAATGTTTTATTCTTGTTAAAAGAGGTAGAAAATCTAAATTTGCTCCTAAGGCTGTAGAAGGCTTTTTACTTGGTTATGATTCAAACACAAGGGCATATAGAGTCTTTAACAGGTCCACTAGACTAGTTGAAGTTTCTTGTGACATTGTGTTTGATGAGACTGACGGCTCCCAAGTGGAGCAAATTGATCTTGATGAGCTAGATGATGAAGAGGCACCGTGCGTCGCGCTAAGGAACATGTCCATTGGGGATGTGTGTCCTAAGGAATTCGAAGAGCCTCCACAAGCACAAGATCAATCATCATCTTCAAATCAAGCATCTCCACCAACCCAAGATGAGGAACAAGCTCAAGATGATGAAGAAGAAGATCAAGAAGATGAGCCACCTCAAGAGGAGGACAATGATCAAGGGGGAGATGCCAATGATCAAGACAAGGAAGATGATCAGGGTCCAAGACCGCCACACCCAAGAGTCCACCAAGCGATTCAAAGAGATCACCCCGTGAACACCATCCTCGGCGATATTCATAAGGGGGTAACTACTCGATCTCGAGTCGCTCATTTTTGTGAACATTACTCTTTTGTCTCCTCTATTGAGCCATACAGGGTAGAGGATGCACTAAGAGATTCGGATTGGGTGCTGGCGATGCAAGAGGAGCTCAACAACTTCACAAGGATTGAGGTATGGCATTTGGTTCCACGTCCTAATCAAAATGTTGTAGGTACCAAGTGGGTATTCCGCAACAAGCAAGATGAGCATGGTGTGGTGATAAGAAACAAAGCATGACTTGTGGCCAAGGTTTATTCACAAGTCGAAGGTTTGGATTTCGGTGAAACTTATGCACTCGTAGCTAGGCTTGAGTCAATCCGCATATTACTTGCTTATGCTACTTACCATGGCTTTAAGCTCTATCAAATGGACGTGAAGAGTGCCTTCCTCAATGGACCAATCAAGGAAGAGGTCTATGTTGAGCAACCTCCCGGCTTTGAGGATAGTGAGTATCCTAACCATGTGTATAAACTCTCAAAGGCACTTTATAGGCTCAAGCAAGCCCCAAGAGTATGGTATGAATGCCTAAGAGATTTTCTTATCACTAATGGCTTCAAAGTCAGAAAAGCCGATCCTACTCTCTTTACTAAAACTATTGCAAAAGATCTGTTTGTATTCCAAATTTATGTTGATGATATCATATTTGGGTCTACTAACAAATCTACTTGTGAAGAGTTTAGTAGGATTATGGTACAAAAATTCGAGATGTCTATGATGGGGGAGTTGAAGTATTTCCTAGGATTTCAAGTCAAGCAACTCCACGAGGGCACCTTCATCAGCCAAACAAAGTACATTCAAGACATACTCACCAAGTTTGGAATGAAGGATGCCAAACCCATCAAGACACCCATGGGAACTAATGGGCATCTCGACCTCGACACGGGAGGTAAATCCGTAGATCAAAAGGTATACCGGTCGATGATAGGATCGTTACTCTATTTATGTGCATCTCGACCGAATATTATGCTTTCCGTATGCATGTGTGCAAGATTCCAAGCCGATCCTAAGGAAGTTCACCTTAGGTCCGTGAAAAGAATCTTGAGATATTTAGTTTATACTCCTAAGTTTGGTATTTGTTACCCCAAGGGATCCTCTTTTGATTTATTAGGATATTCAGATGCTGATTGGGCAGGGTGCAAAATTGATAGGAAGAGCACATCAGGGACTTGTCAGTTTCTGTAATATCCAAATTGTAAGGAAGAAAAGAAGGGGAAATTGTTTCCTGTATATATGTGTGTATCTCTAATTATCATCACATGTGACTGATCATGTATGAACATGAGTAAAACTATACTAAGACACAAATAAACCATGGCTTCATGCTGGAGTTTTTGTTGTTTGTGCATTTAATAAACTAGTAAGATGGACAAAAAAATATATAATAATAAGTTAAGGATTTGAATTTAACCCAAAAGTGCAAATTAGGAAATTGGAGATAATATAGAAAGAGAGAAATGCTATACAAAACAAAATAAATTTATAAATAAATACATTATTCCCCTAATATGTTCAAAATAAACATTTTAATGGGAAGACAAACTTGTCACAAAGATTTGGATTTGAATTAGAATTAAAAGCTTGAATTTGGAAAAGGAAAGAAAAAGAAAAGGAAAAAAAGAAGAAAAATGTGAAAACACTGCTTGGGCCGTTCTCCCTCACTTTGGCCCATTTTCAGTTTTCCGTGTGGCCCAGCTGGGAAACAGGCGCCAACATCGGGGACCCCACCAGTCAGCCTCAGACCTCTTTCTCACGCGCCAACTGCCACTCACCGCGACTGGGACCCCCAGGTCAGAACTTTCACCCCCACCTCCGAGCTCCGCGTCGGGCGGACCCAACGACCACGCGAGCTTCTCACCGGGAGTGTCGGCATGGCCGTTGCACACGATTGCCAACAACCTCGCGCCTACCGTGCCCTCCGCAGCTGGATAAAGGTGTCTGCGCCCGCTTTCCTGCGCTCAGTAGTTCCCAGGACAGAAATCACCGCATAATCCAAGCCATCAGCGCCATGGCGATCTCCTGCCTCGGTGCTCGCCTCTCCACGCATTCACGTTCTATCCCACCCTATGCGGCCTCTTCGTGCTATCCCGCGACCCCGGTGCGCAAGAATCGTCGTCGTCTCGGATGCGCGATGGAGAGATCCGTGGGGAGCCGCCGCTGGCCCGCTGTCGCCATTACTCGCCTCTGCCGATGGCCGAAACCCACGGAATTGGTGCGAAGCTTCTACCGGCCACGGGGAAGCTATTCCGACCACCAATTTGATGAATGGACAATCGGAGCTCGGGCAATGGCTCGTCGTAGCCTGGCGCCGCCGCGGACCCGCCCCCCTCCGTGGGCAGGGAATCCCACTGCGTGAGTGTAGGTAAGGAAACCCCCCTGCGTGTTCGTTTAAGTCTCCACATCGTTTTCGTAGGGCTTCCACGGGGTTTGATGCGCTTGCGTGTCGACTCGTTGTGCGCCGGCCATGGCGCGCCGCTTGGCCTGGGGGCAGCGCCGCCGCACACTGGGTTGGGGGAAAGAGAAAGGACGTGCGCCGTTTGATCTAATCGGACGGCTGAGATTAGGCGCGGGACTGTACCCATTCGATCTGATGGTTCTGCATCGTTGGATCCAGATCAAGCGCTTAGGGATCTAGTGGAGCATTTTTAAATCTCGACCGTGGGTGTATGATTGGATGGTCTACAATAGACCATACCCTTTCGCTCTAGTATTTTTCCATATGAGACCCTAGGATTTCATTGAATCAACCCGCAGTCCAAGCTGTAACGCTCTGTGTCTTAAGAAATATCATATCGAGACCCCCTGGAGTTTCTTGTAATTGAGGCCCGATCCAGAGACTTTGGAAAATAGGAAATAATCACAGAAATAGATTTATAATGCATAAATAAATGTTAAAACTTGTTTAATTTGTAGAAAATTCAAATGAACTCCAAATTGGTCCATTCCAGTTCCTAAATTTTTATAATATTATTGTCTAACCATTAGTGCCTCTGTTTTAATATGAAAGATGATTTAAAATTTATCTAGCACTTAATCTTGTATTAAGCACATAAAACATTAGAAAATCCATAACTTAAAATCTATAACTCCAAAATTGATAATTCCAGTTCCTATGATCTTATTTTAATGTCTAGATTATTACTGTGTATTTTATTTATATGTTTGGTGTAATGTTAATTTTTGCTATACTATGTATGTATTGTGTTGATGCGAGTAGACGAGCAAGCTACAGAGGATTCCGGGGTTCAGCTAGTAGAGACTACTGAGCAGGAGCTCGTTGAAGGCAAGTTGTGCCCTTGATCACTTCTTTTACCCATTCATGTTCTTATTATTCATAACGATCTGCATAGGATAATTTTGATGGGACCCAATAGGATACCCTAGATTTGACTATCTTTATACCTTGTTTCACCACTGGTTTTACTACTAAACTTTTGGGTAGTACATGCTATTGCTTTATGTGGCTTTGGGTATAGAGATATTTATCACTCATTTTTATACTTGTTATTATCTGTTCATTATTTTATGTTCATGATAAGATCATTATGTTAATGGGAACATGGAGAACCACCCGAGAAAACAGTGCTACCACAAGGGTTTAATGGGACGCCCTTGGCTGATTAACTAGGAAAGCTAGTGGAGGGCTACCTTACCCGAAAGGGGCAAGGGCAGTAGGGGAGTGGTCAGTGTAGGGAGGTCCTTGGGTTGATTTTGCTGCGATGGCGGTCAGGCGAGGGATTCCTGCACTGGAGCTTCCTATAAACTGTAGCGGGTAGTCTGAAGCTAGTGGAACTTTGTAAAGGCCTCGTAGTGGTACCTTGCCTCGCTTCCTTGGTAGAGGTGTATGGGGTCTAATCAACTCCGTGGCAAATGGGTAACACGACTTGTGGGTAAAGATGCGCAACCTCTGCAGAGTGTAAAACTTGTATACTAGCCGTGCTCACGGTCATGAGCGGCTCGGACACTCACATGATTAATTTATGGAACTTAAACTTAATTTGTCATACCATTGCATTTGGGATTATTTTACTACTACTTTTATTTATTATTACTATGGTTTGGTATTCACTTACACTTAGTAACTGCTAATAAAATTTTGACCAACTTATAAAAGCAATGCTCAGCTTCAGCATTTATTTCATTGATCAGCCTTACACTTCATGAACTCCCACCTTTGGTGAGTTCATGTCACATTATTCCCCACGACTTGTTGAGCTATGAACGTATGTGAGCTCACTCTTGCCGTCTCACACCCCCACAGGAGAAGAACAGGCGGTCGAAGAGGAGCCGCCTAACACCGAGGCTTTCAACTTGATCTAGGTGGCGTTTCTCAGTCGACATTGGCACCGACGATCCTTAGTTCGTTTTATATTTATTCTTTTATTTTGTAATAAGTCTTCCACTGTGTAATAAGTACTCTGATTTTATTGTGACATTTATCTCTATACACTCTGTTATTATATATGTTGTCTTCTTGGCGCATGTATGAGATGCACCCGGCTTTGTTCCTTAAAGCCGGGTGTGACAGTTTCTGGGAAGATCCCTGGTATCTTGGGCTTCAAAGAAACAAAACTCAGTAGCTCTTTCTACCGCCGAAGCCGAGTATATTGCCACAAGCCATTGTTGCGCGCAATTGCTTTGGATGAGGCAAACCCTCAGGGACTATGGCTACAAATTTAGCAAAGTCCCTCTCCTATGTGATAATGAGAGTGCAATCCGCATGGCGGATAATCCCGTTGAACACAACCGCACTAAACACATAGCCATTCGATATCACTTTTGAGAGATCACCAACAAAGGGGGGATATCGAGATAGCCTATATTATCACCAAAGAACAATTAGCCGATATCTTTATCAAGCCTCTAGATGAGAAAACCTTTACCGAACTTAGGAATGAGCTAAACATTCTTGATTCTCAGAATTTTGATTGATACTTTGCACACATAGCTCATTTATATATCTTTGATCATATCTCTTTTGTGTCTATGACTAATGTGTTTTCAAGTGTCTTCTTATGCTTAGTCATAGAATTGAAAGGGAAATGGAGTATTCGGTGAAGACAAGGCTTCCACTCCACTCTACAGGTATTATTTACCCTTCGCCATCACTCCGCACCGCTCTCCACATTGGTATAATCTTTCACTCATATATTGTTTGCCAAAGTGGGAGAGAATTTTATAAGGGCTTACGAAGTCTCCGTTTTTGGCGATTCATGCCAAAGAGGGAGAGAGTATTAGCCCAAAGCAAAAGGACCGCACCACCACCTAATTTTTAATTATGTTTTGAAAATTTTTATTGGTATTAGTGTCTTTCAATTTGGTATTCCCCTAATGAGAGTATCTCAAATAATATATCCCAAAACCCTCTTGAAAGCTAAGAGGAGAATTTCATTTAGGGGGAGTTTTGTTTGAGTCAAAGGAAAAGCATTTGAAACAGGGGGAGAAAATTAATCTCAAATCTTGAAAATGCTTCTTTCAATCTTATTCATACACCTTTGACTACTTGCAAAAGGATTTTGAAAATAATTTTCCAAAAGAATTTGCAAAAACAAAACAAGTGGTGCAAATGTGGTCCAAAATGTTAAAAGAAAGAAAGCAATCCATGCATATCTTATGAAAGTTTAAATTGGTTTAATTCCAAGCAACCTTTGTACTTACCTTATGCAAACTAGTTCAATTATGCACTTATATATATATGCTTTGGTTTGTGTTGGCATCAATCACCAAAAAGTGGGAGATTGAAAGGGAAATAGGGTCAAACCTTTTTTTTCCTAAATAATTTTGGTGGTTGAATTGCCCAACACAAACAATTGGACTAACTAGTTTGCTCTAGATTATAAGTTCTACAGGTGCCAAAGGTTCAACACAAACCAATAAAAAGATCCAAGTTAGGGTTCAAAAAGAAAGGAGCAAAAGAAACCGAAGGCTGCCCTGGTCTGGCGCACCGGACTGTCCAGTGCACCAGGGTGGATAAACTCGAACTTGCTACCTTCGTCTGGGAAAGCCACTCCGCTAAAATTCACCGGACTGTCCGGTGTGCCAGCGAAGCAACGGCTACAGCGCAACGGTCGACTCCAACAGAAACCTGAAAAGCGCCACAGTGCGCGGACAGTTCGCGTAGAGTCAGAGCAGGCGCCAGAAGGCGCACCGAACAGTGAACAGTGACTGTTCGGTGCACCACCGGACTGTCCGGTGGCCCAGGCTGTCAGAGCTCCAACGGTCGAACCCTAACGGTTGGGTGACGTGGCTGGCGCATCAAATAGTGTCCGATGCACCCATCGACAGCAGCCCAACCCCAACGGTTGGTTTGGTGGTTGGGGCTATAAATACCCCCAACCACCACAACTTCAAGGCATCCAAGTTTTCAGCCATTGCATTCAATACAAGATCTCTAGACTTCACTCCAAGACACAAAACAAAATATCAAATCCTCTCCAAGTCCCAATATCATTCCAAAGACTTAGTGGCTTGTGAGAGAGAGACATTTGTGTTCATTTGAGTTCTTGTCGCTTGGATCGCTTTTCTTCTTCCTCCATTCTTGTTCTCAAGCAACTTGTAATCAAGCAAGAGACACCAAGTTGTGGTGGTCCTTGTAAGGGGTCTAAGTGACCCGTTGATTAAGGAGAAAAGCTCACTCGGCCTAGGTGACCGTTTGAGAGAGGGAAAGGGTTGAAAGAGACCCAGTCTTTGTGACCACCTCAATGGGGAGTAGGTTTGAAAGAATCGAACCTCGGTAAAACAAATCACCCTGTCATCCGCTTTTATTTGCTTGTGATTTGTTTTCGCCCTCTCTAACAGACTCGTTTTTATCCCTAACGCTAACCCGACTTGTAGTTGTGCTTAAAGTTTATAAATTTCAGATTTGCCTGTTCACCCCCCCCCCCTCTAGGCGACTTTCAGGGGGTTACAATTGGGTTACAAGCAGACGATAGAGCGAGGCAGGGCTCCTAATTCTCTTATGCGTGGATGGACCTAAAGACTATGGAACGGGAGTCCTACGCTAAGCCTTGGCTTCGACCTTCAGGTCTTTCGGTCTTGCTAGGTGTGTGCGGTTGCTTTCCATTGAGTGTCTTCTATTCTGCGTTTGTCTCCGGTCGAATCCCCTTCCTCGTGATCGACCTCCTCCTTTTATAGGCCAAGGTGGGTGTCGGCCATTGGTGGCTTCCTTGAGAAGGAGCCACAATATCGTAGTAAAACTGGGTGTTTTAAGGTTGAGAGGCCATGTTGTCCGTATGCGTCTTGTCACCTGGTGGTCTTTGTTCGTAGTCATTATGACAGACGACGTGGGCGGCATGGGGCCCTAGTGCCATCATTACTACCCCTATGCCTCGCCCGACCCTTGGCCTCCGTAGCCTGGGTCTCGGTGTGGCTCGCCGCGTCATGGTCCCTATGGATAGCCTGCGCACTCAAGCATAGGCTCGATAGGTCATGAGAACGTTGTAGCCTGAGGTGCTCATAGGTCATGAGTGCGCTGCAGGCTGAGGGACTACATAGGTCATGAGTGGGAGTCGGACAAACCTTCTACTGTGGCTTGGTGCTAAACGTAGTTAATGCGGTCGACCACATATGGCGGGCCAGTCTCGGGCTAGACGAGGAATCCACTCAAGTGGGTTCCCTTTGGCTCACCTGGCCCCCCTCTAGTTTAGCCACGCCCAACCCCGGGCTCGGTGTCTTGGGTTTTATCCGGGGGCGGGCGCTTCTAGGGTAGATGGTTGCCTTACTCTCCCGCTGACCAGTGGTCCCTAGCAGTCTAGGGGTCCCTATCCCGTGTGTCTCTCTGGCTAGTAGGCCTCAGGAGCCTAGGGATCTTTCCCCAATAGTAGCCCCCAAGGAGAGAGTGTCTCCCCTTTGGGGCTATTTTCGGGTTTGGCAGCATTTGCCCTGCTGCCCTTTGAATGGCCGTGGTATCTATGCCCTCTAGAGTCAGATCGTCTTCGACGCAACTTACTCTTTACTCGAGGTTGGGTTGGGAACTTTTGCTCCTTTATAAATTTGGGCGAGCGCTCGCTCGCAGTTACTATAGAGTCTTCTGCCTTCTAATTCTTTCCTCGAATGGATTCTACCACTGGATTTGTTGACGGATCACGGGTCGAGAGGATGCCATGCCATGCTGGTCAGTGGTCGAGGTAAGGCCTCTTCTTGCTCGAGTGCCTCCTTGACTTCTCCATGGGTGAGTCTGACGCTTTCCCTTCTTTGTCGTAGGGCAGCCCTGCTTTCTTTGACCGAGAGGTGTCTCCTTGCATTGATTCATCGTGGTCGAGCCCTCTCTCCCCACCCTCTCCCTTGGGAGTCTCATGAGAACTATGACATTTTTCATATGACGCTGGAGTCTGTCAAGGCTAAGGACAAGCTGCTTCGTGCGTACCTTATTGAGTCCGACGGTCGCGTAATCGATGATGCGATTATCCCTTTCTCACTTCATATCTTTCTCGCCTCTTCTCTTACCATGCTCGTTTCTCCTGACTGTTTTGGAAGCGGAGCTAGAGAAATTGTGTTACTGCCTGGGTTAGACCCTAGACTATGTCGAGGCCCATGGTTCCTCTCTAGTGGAATGTTTGATAATGTCATATGTCGTATCTAGGACATTGTTGTTTTCGGCATTCACCGGGGAGCCACAGTGGCGCTGCTCGTCGGGGAGCTCCGGTCTGGTTGTGGCCTTCACGACGTCGTCGACCCTCCTTTGTCCCTTTTAGACGAAGGGCTGGAGGACGTGCTGGAGGGCTTCGACAAGGCAGCCGATCGCGTTGTGTAGAGGTTGTCTGCGAACAATCTCTAACCTCAGTGTAATGTGCCTCGGTGTTGCTTCCTAAGGGAAATAATAAAAAAACTAGTCCTTGTTTCTCATTCTGTATTTTCGTGGTTCTGTCGTAGGGTCCTGATGTTTTTCCTTCGCAGATCTTAGTGAGTGATGCCATTTAAAAGAGAAAAGGGTGGGGGTGTCCCTTCATGTAGGCAATCGCGTTTGCTCTTCACACCTCATGGGCTTCTTTATTAGCCAGCGCCTTCCTCTTGCTGCCCTCCGTCCATGGATTGGAGTAGACACTTCCTAGGAGAGGTTGCCTGGGGAGATGGTACGATTGTTCTGCCCTTCTCTCAAGGTTTCCGCCATCCCTCTTACCTTCCCTAGCCGTTTCTTGGTTTCCCTTAGGATCGCGGTTCACCCTCCCGAGGTGCGAAGGTGCCACAATTCTGCGCCCCCTCCGCCCACTATGCCGACCTCTTCGGGATGTTTGGTGGTTGACCTCCTAAGGGACCTAGGCATGGCTCGTGTGGCTTTGGAGGAGGCTAACACCGAATTTTGGTGTCTTTGGGCGTGCCTAGCGGCTCTTAACAACTCAGGGGTGGGTAAGCCTCCGTGGTATGGTTCCTTGGCTCCCGATCTCTCAGGTTTTTGATCGTCCACGAAATCCTTGCAGAGTTGGAACTTGAGGCCCTAAGTCTTTACATGTGTGTGGATCAGGCCACAAGGTTCATTCGCGCTTGTGAGAGGAATCGTGATTTGCTCCTCCTCGACATTCTGAATCGTGTTTGCGAGGCTTTGGAGTTCGGGGTTCACCAGAGTGCAGTAGTGGCTCTTGTCATTGCGTAGCTACACTTCGATGGTAACCTCCATGACACCATAGGCCTACTTGAGGTATCAACGACAGTGGATCTAGACCTTTTAAGAGGTGATTTCGACGCTGCCGTGAACGTTGTACTCAGAGTAGTGTCAGTAGAATAAATAATCCATGATCTCCCATAGCTCTTGTTTTATGGCCTGACTGTCTAGACTTTGCAACGTGCATGGGTTTTAGGTCCCGAAGATCTCGGCTAGTCTCAGGATTTTTCTTGGCCTTGGAGCGCTTTTTGTGTGCCTTTCACCCATCCTCCATACTCATGCGTAGCGAGCCCCGAGCCTCTACTCGATGCAGAGATCAGTCTAGGGGTCGTCCTGTCTTTTTATCTTATTCTTCCCCGTCTGTATCCCCTTCACATGAATGAGGGGGAGGTAAGCCGTACCATGCTTTCCTCGATGGGCAAGCAATGGCGCTCGATGAGTTACAAATGGGTAATCTAAGTGAGGCCATGGTTCCTTTTGAAGGATCCAACCATGGGGTCTGATGGGGACCATCCTCATACTCTCAGGCACCGACTCATGTAGTTGTCGATTCCATTCGACTAGAATCGATGGCTCGCTATCTCTCTTCACGATAAACCATGAGTCAGACCTTCCCAAGGCTCGAACAAGAGTTGGTGACACCCTTAATGCTTTGCGTGTTAGGGTCTTGGCCGCTATTGTGCTCGTCGATGGCTGCCCCTCACTCTGTTTTTCACTGGAGCGGGCGTGAGCCCTTCGCGGATTGACCTTTGAACTCCAAAATTTAGGACAGACCAGTTGTGAGCTTTTTGGTCCCTGCCAAAGGAATTGAATGAATTCGACATCTTACCAGGAATAAAAATCTCGACGTTCGCTCGGTGTTACACCCGGTTTAGAAGGCAAACCGAATGCGAACCATGTACATGCCAGGATCAGCAATTCACGTACACAACAGTTACATAACTGGACATAATCACACAGTGCTTGAATAATAACATAAAAGATAGTAATAGTCGATTACATCATGATGTCCGAGACATCCACATAGTCTTTAACAATAATCAAAGTGCGGAAAAGAAACGTAGATAAATGTGACCTTAACAGGCAGCTGACTAGGGGTTTGCCGCTAACCCGCGCCTAGAACTCATCGTACTCTTGGAACTCCTGGAAGTCTTCCTCCACGACTTCATCTTCTCCTGAGCAGTGGTTGCAACGTGGACAACCTGGGGGGGTTTTGGTGTGTAAAGCAAGGGTGAGTACACATCAACATACTCAGCAATTGTCCCATTTGGCTGTAGTGGACTAGCTTTATGTGGGGTTAAGTCAAGCAGTTGCTTTTAGTTGGTCAGGTTATTATTACTAGTAGAGAGCCAGGTTTTAGCATTAACCCAAGTTGTTAACCCAAAAGTACCATTTCCAAACGGAAATAATACCACTTACCATTACCATAGTTATAATCAAAACCATCATCCTCATCACCACTTGTAAACCATACATCTCTGATCAAAGTATCTCTAATCAATGGAGCTCCCTTGGCCGCTCATAACCGCGAGCACGACTGATATATCAGTTTCATAACACTCTGCAGAGGTTGGGCACTTTACCCACAAGCCGTGATTCCCTTTTGCCTCGGGCTGATCAAACCCTTAAACACTACCAAGGTGAATAGACAGGGTTTCACTACGTAGCCTTTACAAAGATTCCCTGAGGCTGTAGTCACCCGTTAGGTTTCCTAAATGTACCGCGCTCCTCCCCAAAGGGCAAACCACCCTCGGCAGAGCGAGCCGCATACACCGACCCCATTGACAGCACGACGGCGAAGCGAACTATATCTTAGTTTCTCTAATTATTTATCTAAGGGCGTCCCATTCCACCCTCATGGTTGCACTATTTTCCCGGGCGGTCATCCAACGAATAGATCCTTACGGAGAGGCACTCGAGAAACCGCTCGAGTCCCCTTAAATGCCACAAGTATATCATCATAATCAAAGGGAAAATAATGTATCATAAATAATCTCATCATGTTCATTGACTAGTGTGAAGAACTAGCATAAAGCTAAACCAAAATAACCCAACCCAAATAGGTAAACAAGGACAAGATAAACAAAAGCTAGTCAATCCTTAGGTAAATTGTGTAAATACGAGGAGTGAATTATAAAATAAGTAGGACATAGATGGGTCAAGGGACACTTGCCTTCACCAACCAGCTGCTGCTCGGGGTCTTCACCTGCAACTCCTTTAGACTCCACCAAATGACCGTTATCTATACGAGTTCAAACATACATTCCACAAATTTATCATAAAAGAACAATACATCATGTAGTAAAATATAATAAATAAGCAGACGCTCGGTGCAGGGCTCGCACCTATGACTAAGCGAGAAAGACAAAGCAACGATCAAGGCTATGGTTGAAGGGCGATCACATTAAGCGATTATAGATTAAAATACTCGTCTAAACATAATCGTATTAATTTGAAAATCACGCTATATGTAGAACAAAGTTACGCTACGTGTTTAATTATTATAAATAATTCAAGGTAAATTTAAAAGGATGGTCGCGCGGTGAAACGCACGACGGCATACACGAACTAAACTGAAAATAAAACGAGTCGTCACGCGGCGAAGCACGCGACACAACACTTAGACTAAACTAAAGATAAAACAAATCGTCGCATGATGAAACGCACAGCGAAACATTTGAATTAATTATGAAACTAACGTCAAACATCGCGTGACGAAGCGCACGACGACATACGTCACTTAAACTGAATTTAAAACGAAACGTCGCGCGACTAGAGGCGCGACGCTATACATTAAATAATTTAAGATGAACCATCGCGCGACGAAGCGCGCGACGCAGCATACTAATAAATCTAAAATTAAAATAAATCGTCGCGCGATGAAGCACACGACGCAACACGCGACAGCGCATTAATAAATCCGGATTTTAACTAAATCGCCGCGCGACGAAGCGCGCGCCGCAACACGTTTACTAAGCTAAGTTTAAAATTAATAAAACTGAAATTTGATCACCGCGTGCGTTGGGGCTGCACGCGTCAGGGGCCACGCAGGCCGTGCCGGGGACGCACGAGGCCGCGCCAAGGGTAGGGGCAGGGGCACCGCCGGGGAGGCTGGACGGGGTCGCGCCGAGGCAGAGCAGGGGCGCCACGTGGGGGGCTGGATGGGGCCACGCCGGGGCAGGGTATGGGCACCGCGCGGGGGCCGAACGGGGGCCGCGCCGGGGAGGGCAGGGGCACCGCGCGATGGGCGGGACGGGGCCGCACCGGGGCTGGGCTGGGGCACCGCGCGAGGGGGGCGGACGGGGGCTGCGCCAGGGAGGGCAGGGGCGGCTCGCGGGAGGGGAGGGCAGGGGGCGCCACGCGGGGGCGCGTCAAGGAGAGGGTAGGGGGCACCGCGTGGGGGCGGGGCAGGGGCGCCGCGCGGGGGGAGGGCAGGGGCACCGCGCAAGGATGGAGAAAGGGGAGGGGGAGGGGGAAGCTCACCTTGGGATCCAAAATCCGGCGATAACCGTCACCGGATCACACCTAGGGCACAAGGTGGGAGAGAGGTGGAAGAGAGGTAGAGGGAGTTGTTGCGCGGGAAAAATCAAATGAGAGAAAGGGAGAGGGGGGCGCATGGGGGCTGTGGGGAACCAGGGGCGCCCGGGGTGCGCCGGGCCAGGCTGGGTCGGGTCGGGCTGGGTCGTGAGCCGGGACTGAAGCCCACAACACACGCGACCACTGATTGGAAACCAATTGTGAATCAAAATCCGAAACAAGGCGAGACGGACGCGCGATTAAACACAACATCAGACAAAAGAAATATGCTTCGGCATGATGCTACACCCATATCAACTTAGGTTTTTGTTTACACGCGAGACGGACACCAGTCGTTATATTGCTTTGAAAATGGGAAGAAGGAGCGAAACAGGAAGAGAAAAGAGAGTAACACCTGAATTTGGTGAGTAGCAAAGAAGAAAAAATTCTACGCCAAATTCAGGGCGTTACAATCCTATCCCCCTTAAAAGAATCTCGCCCTCGAGATTCAAGGTTGGCCAGCAAAGAGTTCGGGATACTTGGCCATTAGATCATCTTCACGCTCCCAGGTTGCTTCTTCCTCAGAATGGTGACCCCATCTGACTTTGCACAATCTGATAGTTTTCCTCCAGGTGACTCTGTCTGCAGTCTCAAGAATCTGCGCTGGCTTCTCTACGTAGGTCAAGTCTTCTTGGACTTCTAGACCTTCCATTGGCAACTACTCTTCTGGCACACGTAGACACTTCTTCAACTGAGACACATGAAAGACATCGTGCACCGCTGACAAATCCTCTGGCAGACTGAGCTGATAGGCCACTTCTCCATGTTTTGCGAGAATCTGATATGGACCAACATACCAGGGCGCTAGCTTGCCTTTGACTCTGAATCTTTTGACTCCTTTGATAGGCGACACGTTCTAGTAGACAAAATCTCTGTCTTCAAAACTCAGCTCTCTCCTTCTTGTGTCTGCATAACTTTGCTGCCTTGATTGCGCTATCTTTAGATTCTCCCGAACCATCTTGATGTTCTCTTCAGCTTCGAGCAAAATGTCTGGCCCAAACACTTGCTTTTCTCCAGGCTGATCCCATTGCAACGGAGTTCTACAACTCCTTCCATAAAGCGTCTGAAATGGTGACATCTTCAAGCTGGCCTGGTAACTGTTGTTATAGGAGAATTCTACATAAGGTAATCTCTTGTCCCATCCAAACTGATCTTGCAACGCACAGGCTCTCAACATATATTCGAGGACTTGATTAGTTCTTTCGGTCTGTCCGTCTGTTTGCGGATGATATGCTGAACTGAAATTCAGATGTGTACCCAATGCTTCATGCAACTGCTGCCAGAAATGAGAGGTGAACTGCGTTCCTCTGTCTGACACTATCTTCTTTGGCACACCATGAAGACAAACAATCCGGGACATGTACAGCTTCGCCAATATTGCACTGCTGTAGCTAGTCTTGACAGGTGTAAAGTGGGCTAACTTGGTTAAGCGGTCCACCACTACCCAAATGGAATCGTAGCTGGCTCGAGTGCGAGGCAATCCGACTATGAAGTCCATCCCGATTTCATCTCATTTCCACTGAGGAATTCACAACGACTGCAACAATCCAGCTGGCTTCTGATGCTCTGCCTTGATCCTCTGACAACTATCACATATGGCCACATGCTCTGTGATCTCCCTTTTCATTCTGTACCACCAGAATTTCTTCTTCAGATCCTGATACATCTTCTCACTTCTAGGGTGTATGGAATAAGCTGTCTCATGAGCTTCCTTGAGGATCAATTCCCGGATGGAGTGGACATTGGGAACACACAAACAGTCCTTGAACCATACCACACCTTCTGCGTCTTCTTGAAAGTCTTTGCCTCTTCCTTCTAGAATTAGTTGCCGAATTTCATTGATCTTCTTATCATTCTTCTGTGCTTCTTTGATTTCCTGCTCTAAGGTGGGTTCTAACTTAACTGTTACTCCTCGCATGTTATTCAAAAATCCAAGACTCAATCTGTCAAATTCTTTGGCCAACCCATAAGGCATCGGATGAGCGACCATCATATTGACTTGACTCTTTCTGCTTAAAGCATCTGCTACCACATTCGCTTTGCCTGGATGGTAGTGAATCTCCAATTCGTAGTCTTTGATCAATTCTAACCATCTTCTTTGCCTCATATTCAACTCCGACTGGGTGAATATGCACTTCAGACTCTTGTGGTCTGTGTAGACATCACATTTCTGCCCGTACAGATAGTGCCTCCATGTCTTCAGTGCATGAACCACTGCTGCTAACTCTAGGTCATGGATTGGGTAATTCTTCTCATGAACCTTCAGCTATCGGGACGAGTAAGCCACAACTCTCCCTTCTTGCATCAATACACATCCCAAGCCAGTGTAGCAAGCGTCACAATACACCGAGAAGGGCTTGTGCACATCAGGCAAGACTAAAACAGGCGCTGTAGTCAACTTCTCTTTCAGCGCTTCAAAGGCTTCTTAGCACTTCTGGGTCCACTTGAACTCAACCTTGTTGGCTAGCAAAGCTCTCATCGGTTTCGCAATCTTTGAAAATCCTTCAATGAATCGCCGATAATATCCGGCCATTCTAATGAAGCTCTTGATTCCTCGAGCATCTGTTGGCACTTTCTAATTCAGAATGTCTACCACTTTCTTCGGATCCACAACCAATCCATCTTTGTTTATTATGTGACCCAAGAATAGAACTTCATCGATCCAGAACTCGCACTTACTCAACTTTGCATACAGCTGGTGCTCTCGCAATCTTTGCAATACTATTCTCAAATGATCTGCATGCTCCTCCTCACTTTGAGAATATATAAGAATGTCATCAATAAATACCACCACAAACTTGTCAAGATAATCCATGAATACACTGTTCATCAGATTCATGAAGAAGGTTGGTGCATTTGTTAGGCCAAAAGACATAACGGTGAACTCATACAACCCATACTTGGTAATGAATGTCGTCTTCGGAATGTCTGAAGGTCAAATCCTGAGCTGGTGATAACCTGACCTCAGATCTATCTTTGAGAACACGCTGGCTCCTCTCAGTTGGTCGAACATATCTTTTATTCTGGGCAAGGGGTACTTGTTCTTGATTGTGACTTCATTCAGAGCTCGATAATCGATGCACATCCTGCTAGTACCATCCTTCTTCTCCACGAACAGGACAGGGGTGGCCCAAGGTGAGGTGCTTGGCCTGATGTAACCTTTCTCTGACAGTTCATCTATTTGCTTCTTGAGTTCAACCAACTCTGGTCCAGATACTCTATAAGCTCTTTTTGAAATGGGGGCGTTTCAGGAAGAAGCTTTATGGCAAACTCAACTTTCCGCTCAGGTTGCATACCTAGTAAATCCTTCGGGAACACATCCGGAAACTCTGACACAACCTTGATAGTCTCGAGTGGATCTGCCTCTTTGCTATCAATAGCCATCTGATGACAACCTCCTTTCCTTGGCTCGGGTGAGGCTAACTCAGTCACCACTTCTTCTCCTAGTGGGGACACCAACTTAATTGTCCTCTTATCACAGCTGATAACTGATTGGTACTTATCTAGCCAATTTATCCCTAGGATAACATCTACTCTCTGAGTACCCATTACTATGAGGTTAGCGGGAAACTCTATCCCCTTATTACCACACTTACATTCAAGCAAACGCTATCGGCACGAACTTTACCACCGGCTGAGTCAATTTGAATGGGTGTTGACATGGTAGTTATTGGAAGATTATGTGCTTCTACCCATGATGCAGTAATGAATGAATGCATTGCTCCAGTATCAAACAACACTTCTGCAATATGGGAATCAATTGGAAACATACCTACTATCATGCCTAGTGTTTCCTGGACTACTTCAACCTCCAAATGGTTCAGTCTCCCATGGTTGTAGCATGTCTGGTTGTGGTTGCCTGCTCCTGGCTGAGACACATTCTGCTTCGCTGGGGCACTAGGGCCTGACTGCTGCTGGGCTGCCTTCTTCGGACAATGCATCACCCAATGGCCTTGCTCTCCATAATGGAAACATGCTCTGCTTCCGCCTTGCACTGGGCTGCTTGACTGCTCTGGTTGGTTGCTGGGGCAGGGAGGCAAGGTGCCTGCTGATTCTGCCTCTAGAACTGACTTCCTCCTGACTGACTGTTCTAGCGATTCTGCTGCTGATGCTGGGGGTACTGCCTCTGAAATTGCTACTGAGGCGGGCATTGATTCTGCTTGAACTGCTGAAGTGGGTTGCTCGAGAAACGGGGGCGATTGCTACTTCCAGGTTGAGGCCCACCAATCTTGCGCTTGCGATCCTCCATCTCCTTGCGCTTCTTCTCCGTCATGATTGCTCTATCGATCAGGTGCTGAAAGGTGGGGAAGGTATGGTTCATCAGCTGATAGTGCAGGGGATTGACTAAGCCTCTCAAGAAACGATACTGCCTCTTGGCATCTGTGTTGACATATTCAGGAGCATAGCGGGACAGCTGCAGAAACCTGTCTCGGTACTCACTGACGGACATGGGCCCTTGCTTGAGCGCCAAAAACTCCTCTTTCTTCACTGTCATCAGACCTGCTGAAACATGATACTGGCGGTAATTATCTCTGAATTCCTCCCAAGTGATGGTGTCAGGGTTGGCATGGGTGGCGAGATAGGACTCCCACCAAGACTGAGCTGCTCCTCTCAACAGATGGGACCATACAACACTTTCTCTCTGTCATCACACTGAACAGTGTGCAACTCCCGCTCCATGGTATGTAGCCAATCTTCAGCATCCATAGGGTCAGCAGAGTGAGCGAACACTGGGGGATGACCTCTCATGAATTCAGCACGCTTGTCTCTAGGCATCTGAGGCTGAGGTGGGGGATGTTGCTGCTGCTGCAGCATGGCAGCCAGAGTCTGACCAATAGCTTGGACTGCCTAAGTCTACATCAAGAATATCTGCTCTATTGTCATCGGGGGTGGTGGTGGTAGCTACTGCTGAGGTGCCTCATCTTGCGGTGCTTGCTGCTCCTGCTGAGCACACCTTCCTCCTCTGCGCCTGTTGTCTGACATCTGCAGAATGCAATCACACATTAGAACTGATCTTGCAAAACTTGCAGCATGAGAAAAGAGTATAGAATTCTTCCACAGCATTGAACCAATGAGCATCTTCACTGACTCCCAACACAGGCAAGCACAACTTCTCAGATAAAGAGGAAAGTAGAATGAAAGGGCTTCCCAACTAGATAACTAATTTTATTAACATTAACAGGTAAACCAAAGTGCAGGGGTACCCACACTCTGGCGACAGTCATTACAAAGATCCAAATCCATCATAGTTCATCATGACAAACATAAAAAACAGGGTAAGCAAACTACCATGTCTAACTAAAACTAATTGAGAGTAAGACTAAGGCTAAGACTAAGACTTCTATTTTAAACATTAATTACAATACCCGTCGCTGACGATCTATGGTTCTAAATTTATCCTAGTCCTGCAGTTGGGGTTGCATAGGCATGGTACTGAAAGTCACCTAGAGGGGGGAGGGTGAATAGGCGAAACCTAAAATTTATAACTTTAAACACACACTACAAGCTGAGGTTAGCGTTAGAATTAAATTCAAGTCAGAAAGAGAGGGGAAAACAAATCAAACAAGAATCAAGCGAGTAGACACGGTGATTTGTTTTACCGAGGTTCGGTTCCAAAGAACCTAGTCCCCGTTGAGGAGGTCATAAAGACCATGTCTATTTCAACCCTTTCCCCTCTCTCAAACGGTCACTTAGACCGAGTGAGCCTTCTCCTTAATCAATCGGGTCACTAAGACCCCGCAAGGACCACCACAAACTTAGGTGTCTCTAGCTTTGATTACAAGTCATTTGGAAACAAGAATGAGAAAGGAAGAAAGGCAATCCAAGAAACTAGAGCGCAAAAGAACATGAACACACTCTCTCTCAAGTCACTAAGTGGTTGCGATGAATTCTAGACTTGGAGAGGGTTTGATCTTTGGAAATGTGTATTGGAGTGAATGCACTAGGTCTTGTATAATTCATAGAAAATGCATATGAACTCCAAATTAATCCATTCTACTTTCTAAAATTTTGTAATTTTATTCTCTACCACTTAGAGTCTCTGTTTTGGCATGAAAACAGAAAGAAAATTTATTTGTCATGCAATTCCATTTCAAGCACATTAAACCTTTGGAAATTCATAATTCAAAATCTATAACTCCAAAATTAATGATTCTTGTTCCTAGGTTCTTATTTTAATGTGTAGATTTTTATTGTATATTTTATTTATCTGTTTGATGTGATGTTAATTTATGCTACACTATGTATGTATTGTGTTGATGCGAGTAGACGAGCAAGCCACTGTGGATTCTGAGGTTCAGCAAGTAGAAGTAGCTGAGTAGGAGCTCATTGAAGGCAAGTTATGCCCTTGATCACTTACTTTTTTCCAGCCATGTTCTTATTAATTATAATGATCTGCATAGGTTAATTTTGATGGGATCCTTTAGGTTGCCCCAGTTTTGGTTATCTTTATACCTTGTTCACCACTGAAATATTTTTGGGTAGTACCTGCTATTGCTTTATGTGGATTGGGTATGGAGATACAATATTCATGATTACTCTTTTATTATCTTTTTATTATTACTGTTCATGTTAAGATCATTAAATTAATGGGAACATGGAGCGACCACCCGGGAAAACAGTGCTACCACAAGGGTTTAATGGGACGCCCTTGGCTGATTAACTAGGAAAGCTAGTGGAGGTCTTCCTTACCCGAAAGGGCAAGGGCAGTAGGGGAGTGGTCAGTGTAGGGAGGTCCTTGGGTTGATTTTGCTGCGATGGCAGTCAGGCGAGGGATTCCTGCACTCGAGCTTCTTATAAACTGTAGCGGGATTTCTGAAGCTAGTGGAACTTTGTAAAGGCCTCGTACTGTTACCCTGCCTCGCCTCCTCGGTAGAGGTGTATGGGATTGGCCGTCTCTTGGCAGATGGGTAACATGACTTGTGGGTAAGATGCGCAACCTCTGCAGAGTGTAAAACTGGTATACTAGCCGTGCTCACGGTCATGAGCGGCTCGGACCCTCACATGATTAATTTATGGAACTTAAATTTAATTTGACATTTGCATTGCATTTGGGATTATTTTACTATTACTTTTCTTTATTATTATTAAGGTTTGGTATTTACTTACACTTAGTAATTGCTAATAAAATTTTGACCAACTTATAAAAGTAATGCCTTAGCTTCAGCCTCTATTTCATTGATCAGCCTTACACTTCATGAACTCCCACCTTTGGTGAGTTTATGCCACATTATTCCCCACGACTTGTTGAGCTATGAATGTATGTGAGCTCACTCTTGCTGTCTCACACCCCCCCACAGGAGAAGAACAGGTGGTCGAAGAGGAGCCGCCTAACACCGAGGCATTCGACTTGATCTAGGTGGCGTCTCCCAGTCAGCTTTGTGGCGCCAGGGAATAATAATTAGTTCGTTCTATTTTATCATTTGTTTTTATAAGACTTCCGCTATGTAATAAGTACATTTATGATGTTTATGACATTTATCTCTATGCACTCTGTTATTATGTGTGTGGTTCTTCCTTGGCGCACATATGAGATGCACCCGGATTTGACCCTTAAATCCGGGTGTGACAGAAGTGGTATCAGAGGAAATGTTGACTGTAGGACGAAACCTAGATAGAAATGGACAAAAACCCTTACCTACTTATCTTATTCTAATTCTTTCTATACTTATGTTGATCCTGTCTCACCTTCTACTGTTTCTACTCTGATCATTCTTACCTTCTCTATTCTAAGACAAGATGGATTTCACACCTTGGAATCCTACCCCCTATGACATTTATAAGAGATAGGGAACCTAAGACAAAATCAAAACTATTTTCTATATTTAAAAATGTTGTTTGATTGTTCTGATGATAAATGTCTGACTTGCTTCTTCGATTGATTGAGATATTATATATGGACATCTTAGCATGTACCACCATAAGGTAATAAATTAGTTATGGTAGTAAAACATTAATCTGCTTAGCTAATAAATCCCCCAAAGTAACATGATTCGTAATTACTGCCTTGTCTACTACTCTCTCTTACCATATGTATCTAACTCAAATGGTCAATACCAGGAGGGTGGTGGAATTGATTTTGCCTCCTAACCGACACACTCGGTGGATATATAGACAACCAGCCACAACCAGCAGAGATGAATCCTCCTAATCCTCCACTAGGCGGAGTTGACCCACTGATTGCAGCTCAGATGAGGATGATGCAGCAAATGGCGGACACTATGGCTGATATGCGTGCCCAGATGCAGCAAGAACGCAGGAGATGCGTCAGGAAAGAGAAGAGATACGTCAAGAGTTGCGCCAGGGAGAGATAAGAGATACGCCAGGAGAGGAGGGAGCAACATCAGCTACAACAGTAATTTTCAACAACAACAACAGCAACAGCAACAAGTACCATTGCCTCCACCACCACCACCAGTTCCACCTCGTGATAAGCACCGGGAATTTTATGAGTCATAAGCCATCGACCTTCACCAGTTCGCCAGATTCCACTTGATGTAGACGATTGGTTGAAGTCAATTGAGAAGATGCTCAACATCGCCCAATGCTCAGACCGAGAGAAAGTTCTTTATGCCTCAGGTCGTCTGACAGGTCCTGCTGCTGACTGGTGGGATTTCTTATACTGCTGCCCACGATGCTGCTAACACTATACTTGGGCAGAGTTCAGTGCACAGTTCAGGAACTATCATATTCCCAGCTGGATTGATAAAGATCAAGAAGAAGGAGTTTTTGTCATTGAAGCAAAGCAACATGTCTATTAGCGAGTACAGAGATAAATTCATTCAGCTATCAAGATATGCTCCGGATGAGGTTGCTGAGGATGAAAGAAAGCAGGAGCACTTTATTGAAGGACTAAATGGACCCCTACAGTATGCACTGGTTGCACACACTTTTCCATCATTTTAGAGGCTACTGGATAAGGATCTTGCTATTGAACACAAGCGTGTTCAACTGGGAGATCTGAAGAGGAAGGCTATCTCATAGGGTCAGGGTAGCAACAGTGTTTGTCCCCGCTACGTTTTCACCACAGGGTACACCGACTCGACCAGTAGGACCACGCCCAGTTCAGTATGCTCCACAGGGGTCTCCACGGACACCTCCTACTCGTCAGGCTACTCTCACTAGCACCCCGACGAGGTCTACAGGACAGCAGACTGGCCCTACAAGCTTCAAGTGCAGTCAGATTGGGCACTATGCTAATGCTTGTCCTATGGGGAATTTTGGTACACCAGCTAAGAACAAGCAACAGACTCCTGGCAAGGGATATTCTATAGCCAGAGTTAATCAAGTCAGCGTCGATGATACTCCTGATGGTGCTGACATCGTACTCAGTATGTTTTACATTAATGCCATTCCTGCAACCAAACTATTTGATTCTAGTGCTACACATTCATTCATGTCTGCTCGATATGCCAACACAAATGAGATACCCTTGCTAAATATGAGAAAACCAATGATAGTAATCACACCTAAAGGGCCTATTGAGGCAAATCAAATGACACGTAGATTGACATTATCAATTATGGGAAGAGAATTTGGAGCTACTGCTATAATATTAGAGGCCAGCAGTATAGATCTGATCCTGGTATGTCATGGTTAAGGAAGGCAAAGGCCATTATAGCATGTGGTAGAGGTACTATAGAACTCACTAGCCCTAAGGAAAAACATTCAAGTTCAAATTGCAGTAACCACCGCTTCCAAATGGGCGATATACTTTATAGCGGAGGAGTTTGTTGGTGATAACATCCGGGTGGTTAGAGATTTTCTGGATGTCTTTCTAGAGGAGTTACTAGGAATGCACCAGATAGGGAAGTTGAGTTTATCATTGATCTGTTACCTGGAACTGCCCCTATTTCTAAACGACCCATACAGGATGGCTGTAGAAGAACTAAGGAACTTAAGAAGCAATTAACAGAGTTACAGGAGGCGGGGGTACATTCGTTCGAGTTCCTCACCATGGGGAGCACCGGTGTTATTTTGTACAGAAGAAGGATGGATCGCAACGGATGTGTGTGGATTATAGATCACTTAATGATGTTACCGTGAAGAACAAGTATCCATTACCCCGTATTGAGGATTTGTTGATCAGATGAGAGGTGCCAGGGTATTCTCGAAGATTGATCTCCGATCGGGATACCATCAGATGAAGATTAGACCATCAGATATTCCTAAGACGACTTTCTCAACCCGATATGGATTATACGAGTTTACTGTTATGTCATTTGGATTAACCAATGCACCAGCTTATTTCATGAATTTGATGAATAAGGTGTTTATGGAGTATTTGGACAGATTCGTTGTGGTGTTCATCGACGATATTCTTATCTATTCTAAGAGTGAAAGTGATCATGAACAACATCTAAGGTTGGTGCTACAGAAGCTACGAGATAATCAACTCTATGCCAAGTTTAGCAAGTGCGAGTTTTGGATTGACAAGGTGCCATTCCTTGTACATATTATTTCTAATGGAGGAATAGCAGTGGATCCTGCTAAAGTGAAGGAGATAATGGAGTGGAGAGTGCCCACTACAGTACTGAGATTCGGAGTTTCTTGGGGCTTGCACGCTATTATCGGAGATTTATTGAAGGGTTCTCTAAGATTGCCAAGCCTATGACCTCGCTTTTGGAGAAAGGAAGAGAATTCAAGTGGGATGAAAAATGCCAAGACAGCTTTGATCAATTGAAGAAGAGATTGATGTCGCCACCAGTATTGATTATGCCAGATCTGCAGAAAGGATTTGACATTTATTGTGATGCATGTGGCCAAGGATTAGGATGTGTGCTCATGCAAGAAGGACATGTGATCGCCTATGCGTCTCGTCAGTTGCGGAAACATGAATTGAACTAACCCACTCATGTCTTAGAGCTGGCAGCAGTTGTGCATGCACTTAAGATTTGGAGACACTACATTATGGGAACTAAGTGCCAAGTATACACGGATCATAAGAGTTTGAACTACATATTCACTCAGAAGGATTTCAACCTTAGGCAACGCCGTTGGTTGGAGCTTATTAAGTATTATGATTTGGAAATTCATTACCACCCAGGCAAGGCAAATTTGGTCGCAGATGCTTTGAGTCGGAAGGAGCATGTTCACTCCGCTTTCATTGTCCAGCTACCCGATGAATTAGCAAAAGATTTTGAGAGGCTCAACCTGGGGATTGTTACACATACGGAAGGAGTTACCATTGAATTGGAACCTACCTTGGAGCAATAAATTCGTAAAGGTCAGGTTGGTGATGCTAAATTCAGGAGATCAAGGATCTGATAACAGAGGGTAGAGGCCCAGATTTCACTGAAGATGAGCAAGGCACGATATGGTTCAAGAATCGGATTTGTGTTCCTGATATCGATAGTCTTCGGGAAACCATATTGAAGGAGGCACATGACTCAGTTTATTCTATTCACCCTCAGAGTACTAAGCTGTATCAGGATTTGAAGCAAAAGTATTGGTGGTATGGATTGAAGAGAGATGTGGCTGCACATGTGGCTGTGTGCGATGTTTGTCAAAGAGTTAAGGCTGAACACCAAAGACTAGCTGGACTACTGCACCCGCTTAAGATACCTGAGTGGAAATGGGAAGAAATTGGCATGGACTTCATTGTTGGATTACCCCGCACGTCTGTTGGGTATGATTCTATATGGGTGATTGTGGACAGGCTAACTAAAGTAGCCCACTTTATTCTAGTGAAGACCACGTATTCAGGAGCCAAGTTGGCAGAGTTGTACATGGCACGGATTGTCTGCTTACATGGTGTGCCAAAGAAGATTGTGTCGGACTGGGGATCACAATTCACTTCTCGGTATTGGAAGAAGTTGCACGAGTCCTTGGATACAAGATGAAATTTTAGTTCGGCTTATCATCCCCAGACTGATGGGCAGACTGAGAGGACCAACCAAGTGTTGGAAGATATGTTAAGAGCTTGTGCCCTTAAGCATGGTGGTAGTTGGGATAAGAGTCTACCGTATGCGGAGTTCTCATATAATAATAGCTATCAGGCCAGTTTGAGGATGTCACCGTTTGAAGCTTTTTATGGTAGAAAGTGCAGGACTCCATTGTATTGGGATCAAACTGGTGAAAGGCAGTTGTTTGGGCCTGAGATTATACAAGAAGCAGAAGAACAAGTCTAGCAAATAAGGGAAAATTTGAGAACTGCATAGTCAAGGCAGAAAAGCTATGCTGACACCCGGAGAAGACTGCTAGAGTTTAAGGAGGGAGATTAGTCTATTTGAAAGTGTCACCACTCCGGGGTATGAGAAGATTTAAAGTCAAAGTAAAGTTGTCCCCTCGCTTTATTGGACCCTTCTTAATCTTAAAGCAAGTGGGAGAGGTGGCATATCAGTTGGAGTTACCGGATCATCTTGTGGATGTTCATGACGTATTCCATGTATCTCAGTTGAAGAAATGTCTCAGGGTACCTGAGGAGCAGCTACCAATGGAGGATCTTAGTGTTCAAGATGATCTGACTTATGCTGAGTACCCCATCAAGATTCTGGATACACTGACTCGTGTCACGAGGAATAAGGATATAAAGATGTGCAAAGTGCAATGGAGTCACCATGGTGAAGATGAAGCTACTTGGGAAAGAGAAGAAGAGCTTCACATGGATTTTCCCCACCTTTTCCCTAGATCTTCCTAAATCTCGAGGACGAGATTATTTTTAAGGGGGTAGGATTTGTAATACCCAAAATGAATACAATGAGTATATAGTTGATATTCTTATTTTTTGTGCCATAAATTCCTCATAACAAGAGCATACCTATAGTTAAGAGTGATTAATTAAAACAAATGATACTCCAACTAAATTATGCATCTTGCTGGACTTTATTTTTGTGTGCATCTTGTGACAATATAAAAAATCACATGAAAAGAAATATATTAAAGTACCATAGTGGAATTTAGAGTATAAAAGAAAATCCAGAGTTTAGAAGTGGAAAAAGAAAAGAAAATGTATATACAAAATAAATATTATAAGTAAAGGTAATAATAGTATGTGCAAAATTTTACTCTTAATCTGAGGAAGCTTTACCACAGGGTAAATTTGAATTTTGGATTTTGAATTTCAAACTCAAAGGGAAAAGAAAACAAAATGTAAAATAAAAAGAATAAAAAATAAGGGAAATCGCGCCTGGGCCGGTTTACCTCGTTTCGGCCCACTAGAACACTGCACTGTGTGGCCCGGGTTGCACTCGCATACGCGATATCCCCCTTGCGCAGTCTCTGGCCGTGGGCCCCACTAGTCGGCGCCTTTCTCCTCTCAGCTATCGTAGCTCAGCTCCCTGGAACTCGGGCCCGCACGTTAGCGCGTTCTTCTCCATCGCAACGGAGGGCGCCAATATCGCCGCCAAGGCCGGGTGCGTGGGCGACCTCCCCGTCCCTCCAAACCAGAACCCCGTGGGATAAATAGGAGTTTCCGTGACCCGTTCTTTCCCCTGCGACCGACCCGTGCGAGCTTAGTTCTCCCAGAACACCGCCGCCTTCGTGTTCCTCGCCGCCACCGCGGACAGCAACCTATAGTGCGAATTGGACCGCAATCGGGACACCGGAGGCTCGTGCTGATCCCGGAGAAGCCATACAAGGGCGCAATCGGTTTGTGGTGAATGGGGACCGTGGGTATTGTTCATCGGAGTTGGAATTCCGCCGCTCGCCGTGACCGGATCTCACTGCGGCGCTCTGTGGGGTATGTACACGTCCATTGTATTTACTTTGTTTAGGGCATCGTGCGGAGCGTTTCGGATTAGTGCTTTGCGCACGGAGTAGAGCATTGGGCGCGATCCGGCCATGGCGCCACCGCGCCTGGCAACCGCGCCGCTGGTGGGACGGTCTGCCGTGGGCGGATGTGCGTTCCACCGTTCGATCGTGATCAAGCGTACTGGATTAGATGTGGAGCTACGGTGTTGGCGCGGTCATTGATTCGTGATTGTGCGGCCGTGATTAGATCTAGATAACGCTTGGGTTAGAATCAGTGTGGGCCGTAGATATTGAATCGTGCGGCCGAAAACATTCCACTCCTGTCCGACCGAGCGCTTTTGCAAGAGAGCCCTTGGGTTGTTAGTGAATCAACCCGCGGTCCACCGCGTGGTTAGCCTGTGTCTTAGGATCTTTTGTGCCTAGGCCCCTGTCCTTACCAGGAATTGAGGCCTAGTCCAGAAAGTTGGAAAATTAGAGAAAAGTAATTAGAAATAGATTTTTAATGCAAAAATAATTACTATAACTTGTATAATTCATAGAAAATGCATATGAACTCCAAATTAATCCATTCCACTTTTTAAAATTTTGTAATTTTATTCTCTACCACTTAGAGTCTCTGTTTTGGCATGAAAACAGAAAGAAAATTTATTTCTCATGCAATTCCATTTCAAGCACATTAAACATTTGGAAATTCATAATTCAAAATCTATAACTCCAAAATTAATGATTCCTGTTCCTAGGTTCTTATTTTAATGTGTAGATTTTTATTGTATATTTTATTTATCTGTTTGATGTGATGTTATTTATGCTATACTATGTATGTATTGTGTTGATGCGAGTAGACGAGCAAGCCACTGTGGATTCTGAGGTTCAGCAAGTAGAAGTAGCTGAGCAGGAGCTCATTGAAGGCAAGTTGTGCCCTTGATCACTTACTTTTTCCAGCCATGTTCTTATTAATTATAATGATCTGCATAGGTTAATTTTGATGGGATCCATTAGGTTACCCCAGTTTTGGTTATCTTTATACCTTGTTCACCACTGAAATATTTTTGGGTAGTACCTGCTATTGCTTTATGTGGATTGGGTATGGAGATACAATATTCATGTACTCTTTTATTATCTTTTTATTATTACTGTTCATGTTAAGATCATTAAATTAATGGGAACATGGAGCGACCACCCGGGAAAACAGTGCTACCACAAGGGTTTAATGGGACGCCCTTGGCTGATTAACTAGGAAAGCTAGTGGAGGTCTTCCTTACCCGAAAGGGGCAAGGGCAGTAGGGGAGTGGTCAGTGTAAGGAGGTCCTTGGGTTGATTTTGCTGCGATGGCGGTCAGGCGAGGGATTCCTGCACTGGAGCTTCCTATAAACTGTAGCGGGATTTCTGAAGCTAGTGGAACTTTGTAAAGGCCTCGTAGTGTTACCCTGCCTCGCCTCCTCGGTAGAGGTGTATGGGATTGGCCGTCTCTTGGCAGATGGGTAACATGACTTGTGGGTAAAGATGTGCAACCTCTGCAGAGTGTAAAACTGGTATACTAGCCGTGCTCACGGTCATGAGTGGCTCAGACCCTCACATGATTAATTTATGGAACTTAAATTTAATTTGACATTTGCATTGCATTTGGGATTATTTTACTATTACTTTTCTTTATTATTATTAAGGTTTGGTATTTACTTACACTTAGTAATTGCTAATAAAATTTTGACCAACTTATAAAAGCAATGATTAGCTTCAGCCTCTATTTCATTGATCAGCCTTACACTTCATGAACTCCCACCTTTGGTGAGTTTATGCCACATTATTCCCCACGACTTATTGAGCTATGAACGTATGTGAGCTCACTCTTCCTGTCTCACACCCCACAGGAGAAGAACAGGTGGTCGAAGAGGAGCTGCCTAACACCGAGGCATTCGACTTGATCTAGGTGGTGTCTCCCAGTCAGCTTTGTGGCGCCAGGGAATAATAATTAGTTCGTTCTATTTTATCATTTATTTTTGTAAGACTTCCGCTATGTAATAAGTACATTTATGATGTTTATGACATTTATCTCTATGCACTCTGTTATTATGTGTGTGGTTCTTCCTTGGCACACATATGAGATGCACCCGGATTTGACCCTTAAATCCAGGTGTGACAGTTGACTGTGCTGCTCAACCTAGGATTGTTCTCACCAACAGGTGAAACAACCATGCCTCCTGTGCTGCCAAATGGACGGTGGGGGTAATACCTCAGGTCGAGACCATCGGCCACCCCACCGAGCACTGAGCAGTAGTACGAAAGCGCACGCCATGCGACATCTTGCATGGCCGCCTCAGCTGAGTCCCGCTCAGAGATAGAGTAATGCTCTGAGCAGACCTCCGCACCCCGGAGACTGTTCTCCGGACGGCGCACCAAACAAGTCGCCTCCCAGTGGTCCGGGTAAATCCCGCGACTGTGCTGGAAGACCACACAACGATACTCGATAGACTAGGTACGCCGGTCAAGTGCCTGGCGCAACAAGGTGTCGAGCGCATCGTGGAAGTGACACCCGCGAGCGGCGTCACAAGTGATGGGTCGAGCAACCCATCCCTCCGGCTCCTGTTCCTCTGAAAGGTCGATGCTGTGGCTCGTGCTGCTATCGTCACCTCCATCATTGGGGTCTCCTTCAACAGCTACTCTAGCGGCTGGGACGCCCAGTGGTGGTGCAGGGGCGCCTCCAGCGGGGGCACAGGGGAGCAGCTCCTCACAGACTCTACCTCCTGCTAAGGCGAGGAAGAAGAGCCATGTTGCTCTAACTCCTATCACCGATGCTCCTGCTCCTCGTGCAGGCAGAGGTGCAGCCTCTCCAAGTGGCTATACTAACCAGTCACCGGACGGCGAAGCGAACGCTCCGCGAGACGAGAATGCAAGAAAGGAACAACTGACTTTCGTTAACAATAATCAAAGTGCGGAAAAGAAACGTAGATAAATGCGGCCTTCACAGGCAGTGGACTGGGGGTTTGCCGCTAACTCACGCCTAGAACTCATCGTACCCTTGGAACTCCTAGAAGTCTTCCTCCGTGACTTCATCTTCTCCTGGGTAGTGGTTGCAACGTGGACAACTTGGGGGGGGGGTTGGTGTGTAAAGCAAGGGTGAGTACACATCAATATACTCAACAATTGTCCCATTTGGCTGTAGTGGACTAGCTTTATGTGGGGTTAAGTCAAGCAGTTGCTTTTAGTTGGTCAGGTTATTATTACTAGTAGAGAGCTATAGGTTTTAGCATTAACCCAAGTTGTTAACCCAAAAGTACCCTTTCCAAATGGAAAGAATACCACTTACCATTACCATAGTTATAATCAAAACCATCATCCTCATCACCACCTATAAACCAAACATCTCTGATCAAAGTATCTCTAATCAATGGAGCTCCCTTGGCCGTTCATAACCACGAGCACGGCTGATATATCAGTTTCATAACACTTTGCAGACGTTGCGCACTTTACCCATAAACCGTGATTCCCTTTTGCCTCGGGCTGATCAAACCCTTAAACACTACCAAGGTGAATAGGCAGGGTTTCACTATGTAGCCTTTACAAAGATTTCCTGAGGCTGTAGCCATCCGATAGGTTTCCTAAATGTACTGCACTCCTCCCCAAGGGGCAATCCACCCTCGGCAGAGCGAGCCGCATACACCGAGCCCCATTGACGGTACGACGGCGAAGCAAACTATACCTAAGTTTCTCTAATTATTCAGCTAAAGGCGTCCCATTCCACCCTCATGGTTGCACTATTTTCCCGGACGGTCATCCAACGAACAGGTCCTTACGGATAGGCACTCGAGAAACCGCTCGAGTCCCCTTAAATACCACAAGTATATCATCATAATCAAAGGGAAAACATCGTATCATAAATAATCTCATCATATTCATTGATTAGTGTGAAGCACTAGCATAAAGCTAAACCAAAATAACCCAATCCAAATAGGTAAACAAGGACAAGATAAACAAAAGCTAGTCAATCCTTAGGTATAAATTGTGTAAATGTGGGAAGTAAATTATAAAATGAGTAGGACATAGATAGATCAAGGGACATTTGCCTTCACGAACCAGCTGTTGCTCAGGGTCTTCACCTGCAACTCCTTCGGACTCCGCTAACTGACCGTTATCTATACGAGTTCAAACATACATTTCACAAATTTATAATAAAAATAGTACACCATGCAATAAAATATAATAAATAAGCAGACGCTCGTCACAGGGCTCGCACCTACGACTAAGCGAGAAAGAGAAAGCAACGGTCAAGGCTATAGTCGAAGGGCGATCACGTTATGCGATTATAGATTAAAGTACTCATCTAAACATAATCGTATTAATTTGACAATCATGCTATACGTAGAACAAAGTTATGCTACACGTTAAATTATTATAAACAATTCAAGGTAAATTTAAAAGGATGGTCGCGCGGCGAAACGCACGACGACATACACGAACTAAACCGAAAATAAAAATGAGTCGTCGCGCGGCGAAGCGCGCGACACAACACTTAGACTGAATTGAAGATAAAACGAATCGTCGTGCGATGAAGGACACAACGAAACACTTGAATTAATTATGAAACTAACGTCAAGCGTCGCTCGACGAAGCGCCTGACGACATACATCACTTAAACTGAATTTAAAATGAAACGTCGCACGACTAGACACGCGCAACACTACGCATTAAATAATTAAGATGAACTGTCGCACGACGAAGCATACTAATAAATCTAAAATTAAAATAAATCATCGCGCCACGAAGCGTACGACACAACACGTGACAGCGCATTAATAAATCCGGATTTTAACTAAATCATCGCGCGATGAAGCGTGCGACACATCACGTTAACTAAGCTAAGTTTAAAATTAATAAAACTGAAATTTGATCACCGCGCGCGGGATCACGCCGCGCGCGCCTGGGGCCACGCAGGCCGCGCCGGGATGCGTGAGGCCGCGCCGGGGGCACACGAGCCGCACCGGGGCCGCGAGCCGCACCGGGGGCAGGGGCAGGAGCGCCGTCGGGGAGGCCGGATGGGGCCGCGTCGAGGCAGGGTAGGGGCGCCGCACGGGGGCCGGACAGAGGCCACGCCGGGGCAGGGCAGGGGCGTCGCACGGGGGCCGGACGGGGGTCATGCCGGGGAGGGCAGGGGCACCGCGCGAGGGGCGTGATGGGGCCACACTAGGGCTGGGCAGGGGCACCGCGCGAGGGGCCAGACGGGGGCCACCGGGGAGGGCAGGGGCGCCGCCGGGGGCACGCTTAGGGGAGGGCAGGGGAGACCACGCGGGGGCACGCCGAGGGGAGGGCAGGGGCGCCGCGCAGGGGCCGTGTGGGGGGAGGGCAGGGGCACCGCACAAGGAAGGAGAAAGAGGAGGGGGAGGGAGAGAGAGGGGGGAAGCTCACCTTGGGATCTAAAATCCGGCGATAACCATCACCGGATCACACCTAGGGCACGAGGTGGGAGAGAGGTGGAAGAGAGGGAGAGGGAGTTGTTGCGCGGGAAAAATCAAATGAGAGAAAGGGAGAGGGGGCGCATTGGGGGGTGTGGGGCGCCAGGGGTGTAACTGAGAGCACCTAGAGGGGGGGTGAATAGGTGATCCTGTGAAACTTTAAAACTTAAGCCACAAAAACTTGTTAAGTGTTAGTACAATAATCACCAAGTGGCTAGAGAGGAGTCTCAACAAAAACACAATGCCACAAGAGATCAAACACAGAGATGACACAGTGGTTTATCCCGTGGTTCGGCCAAGACCAACGCTTGCCTACTCCACGTTGTGGCGTCCCAACGGACGAGGGTTGCAATCAACCCCTCTCAAGCGGTCCAAAGACCCACTTGAATACCACAGTGTTTTGCTTTCTTTTCTTTATCCCGTTTGCAAGGAATCTCCACAAATTGGAGTCTCTTGCCCTTACAAGTATATGATCACAAAGAAGCACAGAGTAAGGGAGGGAAGCAACACACAGATCCACAGCAAAATGCGCACACACACGGCCAAGAATCGAGCTCAAAAGACTATCTCAAAGTTCTCACTAGAACAGAGCTCAAATCACTTAGAATGACAAACGAATGCGCAGAGACTGAGTGTGGATGATCAAGAATGCTCTAAGGTTGCTTAGGTGTATCCTCCATGCGCCTAGGGGTCCCTTTATAGCCCCAAGGCAGCTAGGAGCCGTTGAGAGCAAATCTGGAAGGCTATCCTTGCCTTCTGTCGTCGGGTGCACCGGACAGTCCGGTGCACACCGGACACTGTCCGGTGCCCGATTTCTTTCCTTAAACAGCGCTGCCGACCGTTGCCGACCGCTGCAGATCTGGGAGCCGTTGGCGCACCGGACATGTCCGGTGCACACCGGACAGTCCGGTGCCCCTTCCGACCGTTGCTCGGCCACGTGTCTCGCGCAGATTACGCGGCCGACCGTTGGACCAGCCGACCGTTGGCTCACCGGACAGTCCAGTGCACACCGGACAGTCCGGTGAATTTAGCCGTACGTCGTCGGCGAATTCCCGAGAGCGGCTACTTCACGCCGAGCCAGCCTGGCGCACCGGACACTGTCCGGTGCACACCGGACAGTCCGGTGTGCCAGACCGAGCTGAGTCTTGGCTGCATTCAGCCAAGTCTTTTTCTCCTCTTTTCTTTTCTTCTTCTTTCTGTTTCTAACACTTAGATAAGTATGTTAGTACACAAAACCAATGTACTAAGGCTTAGAAACATACCTTTACTTCATGATTTGCACTTTGTTCATCCATGGACATAAATTCACATTTAAGCAATTGTGTTGGCACTCAATCACCAAAATACTTAGAAATGGCCCAAGGGCACATTTCCTTTTCAATCTCCCCCTTTTTGGTGATTTATGCCAACACAACATAAAGCAACTAGAACAAGTGCAAACTCACTTCAAATAAAATGAATTTATTTTGATTCAATTTGGCATATATGGATCATCCTTTGCCACCACTTGGTTTGTTTTTGTAAATCAAACTCAAATCTCTATCTCTAAGTCAAACACACATGTTGAAGCATAAAGAGAGTCATTCCAAAAGAGATTGATCAAAGATTTCAAAAACTCCCCCTTTTTCCCATAATCAATACTTCTCCCCACAAGAAGTCAACTTTTGATAAGAGAGACAACAAAAGAGTTTTGACAAACCAAAAGCTCTATTCTACTATTTTCAAAATCTCTCAAGTGGTAGCTGATCCATTTATCGCTTTGGCCTTTATTTCTCCCCCTTTGGCATCAAGCACCAAAACGGGATCAATCTTGGCCCTTTAACCCCATTGCCTCACCAAAATCTTCAATTTAGAGCAAATGGCAATAAGAGTTCATGAGATGGACTTGAAATAAGTTACCCTCTCATCGGAGTGCAGTGGAAGTCTTTCATGGTCCAAGTCCACCTTTTTCCTTTCAATTCTCCTTCGAGACTCCTTTGTTGAGGTCGGTGTGTCCGTCGGTCCCCATCGGCGTCTTTGCGGGCTTGGCGTCCTTCATCCCAAACCTCTTTAGCAAATCTTGTGTGTACTTCGTTTGGGAGATGAAGGTGCCGTCCTTGAGTTGCTTCACTTGGAACCCAAGGAAGTAGTTCAACTCGCCCATCATTGACATCTCGAATTTCTGCGTCATCACCCTGCTAAACTCTTCACAAGACTTTTGGTTAGTAGAACCAAATATTATGTCATCGACATAAATTTGGCACACAAACAAATCACCATCACATGTCTTTGTAAAAAGAGTTGGATCGGCTTTCCCAACCTTGAAAGCATTAGCAATTAAAAAGTCTCTAAGGCATTCATACCATGCTCTTGGGGCTTGCTTAAGTCCATAGAGCGCCTTAGAGAGCTTACACACGTGGTCGGGGTACCGTTCATCCTCGAAGCCAGGGGGTTGCTCCACGTACACCTCCTCCTTTATTGGCCCGTTGAGGAAAGCGCTCTTCACATCCATTTGGTACAACCTGAAAGAATGGTGAGCGGCATACGCTAGCAAGATACGAATGGACTCTAGCCTAGCCACAGGAGCAAAAGTCTCCTCAAAGTCCAAACCTGCGACTTGGGCATAACCTTTTGCCACAAGTCGAGCCTTGTTCCTC